>JAYESA010000013.1:3235201-3762701 GCA_036927795.1 Iris macrosiphon
GTAAATTGTGCAAATTTCCAAAATATGACCTTTACGCAATTTATGAAATTACAGGGACTTTTCTGCAAATTTTAGTGCAAGGTGTCACCCCCTCATTGGCCGGTGAACCTGCACCGTCCATTTGGAGGCGGGACCCACCCGAAAATATCCTGTAAATATCTATAGATATTTTACTTAAAATATCTATTTAAATTTTTATAAAAATAATAAAAAAAATAAAAACCCAAATCCCTAACTCTACCCGGCCATCAGCCGAACCCCTCCCCCCCCCCCCCCCCGCCGGAGTTGCTCCGCCGCCCCACGGCGAGCCGACCCCCCCCCCGCCGGAGAGCTCCGCCCGCTCCCCCTCCTCCTCCTCCTCCCCAGCCCGATCGCCTCAGTCCCTCGCCACCAGCAGCAGCTCTCCCCCTCTCTTCTTCCCTCCTCCTCCTCCGTCTTTCCCCCTTCCCCCACCCTCGACCTCCTCCTCCTCGCCGTGATCCTCCGCCGCTCCTCTCCTCCCCCGAGCCCCTTTCCCCTCCGCCAGCGTCGGCCCCCCCCATCACAGCCAACCCCGCCACCATCATCGATCACCACCTCCACCATCTCCAGCTCCGCCTCCCCCCCTCCGCGGCGAGCCGACCCCCCCCCCCACGCCGGAGCATCTCCTCCGTCACCCCCTTCCCCCTCTCGACTGACCCCCTCCCCCCGCCGGCCTCGACAGCAGCAACCCGAGCCCCCATCTCCGCCTCTTCTCCCTCCCACTCCGGTTCAGTTTCCCCCCCGACCGGCCTGTGCAGAGCCCCCAACCACCAGCAGTGCGACAGCCCCGAGCCGCCGTCCTCCGGCCAAGCCTTTCCCGTCCGGTCGACAGCACCCCCCAGACCCGCTCCACTGTCCAGCGTTCTTCTCCCCGACCCCTGGCGGCCTCTTTCGTCCAGCCAGCTGAGCCGCAGCGGCTCCGGACGCCCCGCTGACCGACGAGCTCCGCCTGAGCGCCTCCGGCGAAGCCCCGGCGAGTCTCCACTGGACTCAGACCGGACACAGCTCGGACACAGCAACCAGGACACAACACAGTGACCGGACACGGGGAATTCAGTTTCCACGGAGCCCTGTTCAGGTAACCCGTTCTATCTCCTCGTAGTTCTGTTTTTAATTCCGTCAGTTGTGACACGTGGGCTATGTAACCCTCTCGATGCCCGTGCGACCCGCTCGGTGCATCACGTCCTGTGGCGATCGCGAACCGCGATCCAAAAACAGGAAAAATAACTCCCCGATTCACCCCGGAACTGAGTACGCCCAGCCCCGCCAAACGGGACGACTTGGTCGCACGCAGTCTTTACCGAAACGTGCGCATCGTTGATACGGATGTGCGGGATTTCGAAAAAGTTGATTTGGATGTGCGTGCACACCGGAATCAACGTGTATCCGCCGACAACGCTCCGTATCTGCCTGTTCTGGAATACGCTGTAACTTTGTGTACACACGTCGGATAGAAACAAAACTTGCGCCATCGGACTCGTAGCGATACGCTAGTCCTGTGATCCAAGTTTGGTTTGATTCTGAGAACGTTGACAAAATTCCGTATCGTGGCCCCCACAGGCTCCACTTGACGGGCGATTTTGTGATCGGCACATCGAAATCCAGTTTTGGATATTCCGTTGGGTTCGTATCGACATTCTGGACTTGTTGACACTAAGTTTGGCGAATTTGGAGACCTTTGACCCTGACACATTTTCCGGTGCAAAGTGGCCCATATGTGGACCCCGCTTTGACCGAAAACTGTCATTTTTGTCCCTGTGTCCAAATTGGACTTAAGGACAGGCGTTTCTAGCTATTTGATATTTTCTAAGACTGTTGGTGATGTTTATTTTAGCATCCGGAGACATTTATTCTGAGGCCATAATTTTTGACTTTTGGCATTTGACATCTGAACGTTATATTTTGCAGCTCTCTTGCCAGACAAGTATACCTTGCCTTGTTGTACTGTTTAAATTCAGTTATTGTTAGTTACATGTTTATCTATTTTAAATATAAATATGCGCGTCCGAGAAAACTCGGGTGCAGTCAACGAAGGCGTTGACGTTAGGACTTGTGTCTGACCTGGTGTCTAGTAGACCCACCTAAAAGTTGTGAAGTTATTGATATAACTTCCCAAGCCTTGACACGTATCATTACACATCACAGAGTGAGTTCATGTAGGGACGCGTGCCTCATGCGCGACTGGCCATCAGTGTGAGCAACACGTGTAACGGTATTTAGCTTAATTGATTATTTTATTGAGACTTGCATCATAGTAGGAGGTGTCCACGTCGTTTTCACGACTTGTACATCTATATTGGGCGGGGAAGACATCTAGTAGGCGTATGTGTCACGCCCCAGTCCCAAAATGCCGAGGGGCTGGATGCGCGGCAATGGCCAGCAGCACGCACCAATGGACAACACAATTTAATGGATCCATCAGGGCATGCTTAAACTGTAGTCTAACAGTAAATAGAACAATTATTACAAGTCCCAGGTTATTCTAATCTCATCCACAACAGATAATCACAGATTAAATGCCAGAATAATGCAAATAGAAATAACTATTAAATCTCAATAAAAGGGTCTCGGTGAACAATCCGAGAACAAGTCTGATACATCGAATGCAAATAGACAGGAAATAAATGAACTGGAAATAGAAACAGAAATCACTGACTATATACAGCCAATGCTCAGGAGAAGTCCTCTGGTACGATCTCGTCCTCAGGTCCTGGTACAGCTCCTGGAAGTGCTCATGTACGGTGTATCTCTGGATGGATCTCTTTGGCTATACCTGGGGACATAATCCGGATCCAGGTCCTCAGGGGACATAGCAAGGTACAAGAAAGCTCATGCCAAAATAAATGCAGCACAGCAATAAATAAACAATAGGGTAAACTATGTAACCAGCTAAGTGATATGCAAGATAAGAGCAGCACTAGAACTCAGGCTGAAACTACTACAAGCTCTGTGTCGGGGAGCCGGTAGCAGTGATATCATGTGGTTGTCTAGTTCACAATGGGAGACTACGACGCCGGCATAATATAATCAACCTGTAGCATGTGTGTCTCTCCCCACCCAATGTAACCACGCATATCATGACCATAACGTCTCATGTCCATGTCAAGCGGGATCATAGCTAATGCAACAAGTCATATAGTATCTTTAAATACAATATCTCTGTCAAGTCCTGTATCCTATACAGAATCACCATGTCACGACCCGCACCCGGAAGTTCGGGCACGAGTGCGTGGGCACGTCCAGCCTACGCCGCAGAGTCGGCGGTAGTACGCTGTCTAGGTCAATCCATAACTACTAACTAGCTCATTCACAACAATATAGGCAAGATAATAATGAGAAATGAAACTTAAGATTGCAACTGAAATAAATGTGACAACAAATTCAAATGTTTAGTACAGGAATTCCAAAATGAAATCGGGGACAAACCCGATTAAATAAGATAAGAAACAGAATAAAAGATAGCTACTACTAGCTACTCTGCAGCAGGGGTCTCCTGAGTGGGTTCTGGCTCCTCATAGGTATCATCAGTCCCCTCATAGGGACCATAATAAGTAGGAGCAAGGTCCTCATCATCGCCTAAATCAACAGATCCAGTCAGGAAAGGAGCAAAGTACACAGTGCACAACAATGTTAAACTAAATATTTATGACAATTAAACATTGAATATCATGTTAAGGAAATTGCATAAAGGAATGTTAATATCTCAGAGTCAAAACTATAAACAGGAATATGAGAAAACAGAAGTAAACGAGCAGGAAAAGAAACTACACAGTCAGCAAGAATATAACATGACCAGAAGTTATCTGTATGAAACTTGTGCTTGTTTTTAGAATATTTAGTTGGCATGTAGGGGTTTATAAGGCTAATCCGGCCGTCATGAACGGCTATTAGTCACGAATAATCAAGATCCGGCTGATGGACAGTCGTGTACCAACAGCTATTATTCACGACAAGGGGAAGGGTAAACTACATGCCTTTCAGTATTCTCCCACCAGACATGAAAAACAAGACATGAATTCCAATACTCAAGACATGAAAATCTAGCATTTCTAACACTAAGGGTAATCATCAAGGTTACTAGTAAAGCAGGAAATTAATTATCACAATATATAGATTTAACTTGAAGTGCAGGTACTTGCCTGTTGTTTGGATCTGATTAGTTGGGTTCTTGGGGGAAAAGTCCAGAGATGAGTCCAAAAGCTGAAATAGACATTACCATCATGCTCAGAAGATGTCAAATAGCTAGAAACGCCTGTCCTTGGGTCCAATTTGGAGACAAGGGCAAAAACGGCAGTTTCGGGTCAAAACGGGGTCCGCCGGTGGGCCCGCTTTGCACCGAAAAATGCGTCCGGGTCAAAGGTCTCCAAATTCACCAAACTTAGTGTCAACAGGTCAGAAACGCTGATACGAACCCAACGGAACTTCCAGATTTGGATTCCGATGAGCCGAACACCAAATCGTCCGTCGAGCGGGGCCTGTGGGGCCCACGACACGCGATTTCGTCAACGTTCTCAGAATCGAACCAAACTTGACCCACAGGACCAGCGTATCGCTACGAGTCCGATGGCGCAAGTTTCGTCTCGATCTGACGAGTGTGCACGAAGTTAGGGCGAATTGCAGAAAAACCGGATACGGGATGATGTTCGCGGATACGCGTTGATTCCGGTGTGCACGCACACCCGAATCAGCTTCCGCGAAATCTCACACATCCGTATCGACGGTGCGTACGTATCTGCGAAGACCGCACGCGACCAAGTCGTCCCGTTTGGCGGGGCGTAACTCAGTTCCGGGGTGAAACAGGGTCTGATTTTTCCTGTTTTTGGATCGCGGTGTGCGATCACCACAGGACGCGATGTCCCGAACAGTTTGTCCGGACATCGAGAGGGTCATACAGGCTTCGCGTAGGAATTTACAGAATCAAAAACGGAGATCAGGGTTGCAAGATACGAGTACCTGAAGGGGACTGAGAAATCGGGGATCTGAACCGTGTCCGACACGCGAGCTCGTGCCCTGGACGTGTCCTGTTCTGTGTCCGACCTAGGGCAGTGCTGTGTCCGTGTCCGGGTGCTGCTGGAGGACACGCCGGAGGCTGGCGAGGTCGGGCCGGGGCTGCGGTGGCTCAGGCGAGGGGCGGCGACGCACCGGAGCGGCGGGGGGGAGTTGGACACGGGCGGCTCTCGACAGCGGGGAGGAGTCGGGGTCTGTGGCGGGGAGGAGAGAGGAGCAGGGTGGAGGGGCTATGGACGGCGGCGCTGCGCTGGGCGGCGCAGGGAGGTGGACGACGGTCGGGGTCGCCGGAGTTAGGTGGTTAGGGTTAGGGTTCGGTCTTGGGGGAGGAAAAGGGCGGAGCAGAGGGGATTTATAGGAGGCTCGAGGGGGCTCGGCCGGGGACGACGTGGGCGGGAGATCCGGAGGAGGAGGCGGACGTGGGAAGCGGTTCTCCGGCCGGAAAACGCGGCGGCGGCGAGTTTCTCGGTCGTGGGGGGGCTGGGTGACAGTGATGCGGGTTCCGGGTCGGGCGCGGATCCGGTCAGGCCAACCCGCCCGACCCGTTAACGCGGGGCTGGGCTGGGCTGCTACTGGGCTCGGCCCACTGGGCCGGGCCGGGCCCAAAAACGGAAATAAAATCAATAATAATAATAATAATAGTAATTAATTAATTAATTTAGAAAAAAATAGTTTTTGGTGATTTAAAAATAGGTTCGGGGCCCGATAAATCCAGAAAAATTACCCTAAGTCCAAATTTTTATTTTACACCCAAAAATATTATTTTCATGATATTTTAATATTATTTATTGCCAAATAAAAATCATTTATTAATTGAAAACCTTGATTTTAATTACAGAAAATTCCCAGGAAATTCCAGAAAATTGGGAAAATCCAAGATTTAATAATTTGAGAAATTCAGGGGGTTTACAACCTACCCAACTTACAAAAATTTCGTCCTCGAAATTTAAGAATAACAAGGCACGAAAGGAAAGGCCGAGAAATAAAATACACCTCAGGGTTCAAAAAGATAGGGGTATCGCTCTCTAATCTCGTCTTCTCGCTCCCAGGTGGATTCGCCGGGAGAATGGTGCTTCCAAGCTACGCGAACCAGGGAGATAACCTGGTTCCGTAGGACTTTCTCCGAGCGATCCAGTATCTCCACGGGTTGCTCCTGGTAAGTCAAACTTGGGCCTACTTCGAGCTCTGAGTGATCCAAAATGTGGCTGGGGTCTGACACATACTTCCTCAGCTGCGACACGTGGAAGACGTTATGGACTCCTTCCAGAGAGGGTGGCAATGCCAGACGGTATGCCACTTCCCCGATTTTCTCCTGAATGCCAAAAGGTCCAATGAATCTTGGGCTGAGTTTTCCACTCCTTCCGAACCTAATGGTGCCACGTGTCGGGGAAATTTTTAAGAATACCAGCTCTCCAACCTTAAAATAGAGTCATAATCAAGTCTTAGTTCCATAGGCAAAATATTTAATTTGACTTGAATTTCATAAATTTAATTACCTCAAATTTCAAGGGCCTTCGGTGGCTATTTGCCCAATGTCGTTGCCTGTCTTGAGCCACTCGAAGTCTATCCCGTATCTGTTTTACCTTCTCAGCTGAATCGATCACCATCTCTGGTCCCAGCAAGGCTCTTTCTCCAACGTCGTCCCATGATAGCGGGGTACGACATCTTCGTCCATACAGAGCTTCAAATGGAGTCATCTCGATACTGGCTTGGTAGCTGTTATTATAAGAGAACTCCACCAGGTGTAGATAGTCTTCCCAGGATCCTCCAAAATCCAGAACACATGTACGGAGCATATCTTCAAGGGTCTGGATTGTACGTTCCGATTGCCCATCGGTTTGGGGATGATAAGCTGTGCTGAATTTGAGTTGGGTCCCCAAACTGGCTTGTAAGTTCTTCCAGAAGTGAGAGGTGAATCTTAAATATCTGTCGGAGACAATACTTACTGGAACCCCATGTAACTTAACAATATGTCTGATATATAGATCTGCCAGCTTCTCTGTAGATAGCCCTACTTTGAAAGGTAGAAAATGTGCAGACTTGGTCAGTCGATCTACTATCACCCAGATTGCATCCTTACCACTAGGTGTCCTTGGAAGTCCGGAAACAAAATCCATTGTGATATGTTCCCACTTCCACTCCGGAATGGGTAGGGGTTGAAGTAGTCCTCCAGGTCTTTGTCTTTCTGCCTTGACTTGCTGGCACACTAAACAACGAGATACGAACCTGGCTACTTCTCTTTTCATGCCATGCCACCAAACATGCGTCCTCGGGTCCTTGTACATCTTGTTGGCTCCTGGATGTATAGAGTATTGCGATCTGTGCGCCTCTTGCATGATTTCTTCTCTTATGTCTCCTTGAGGTACACATAATCTATCGCCATGCCTCAGTGATCCATCTTCATGAATTCTGAATTCTTCTACTAGTCCAGCTTGCACTTGACCTCGAAGGCTTCGCAGGCCTTCGTCCTGAAATTGAGTCTCCTTGATCTTGTCCATTAAGGTAGACTGAATCTGCAAGTTCATCATTTGGCCTTCTTTTCCCGGGATAATTACTTCAATACCTAAACTTTCCAAGTCCTCCAGCAGGTGTCTGTCCATAGTCAAGTACATCGCCATAGGATACCTGCTTAGAGCATCAGCAACTACATTTGCCTTCCCAGGGTGATATTGAAGAGTGATATCAAAGTCTTTTATTAGTTCCAGCCACCTTCTTTGCCTCATGTTTAGCTCTTTCTGAGTGAAGATATATTTTAGACTTTTATGGTCTGTAAATATTTCCACCCTTTCTCCATAAAGATAATGCTTCCATAATTTAAGAGCAAAAATGACAGCTGCCAATTCTAAATCATGAGTTGGATAATTCTTTTCATGAGGTCGAAGCTGTCTAGAGGCATATGCTATTACCTTCTTGTTCTGCTCCAGTACACAACCTAGACCTTTTCCAGAAGCATCACTATAAATAGCGAAACCTCCGGTTCCGGAAGGTAAGGTCAGAATAGGGGCAGAAGTCAGTCTTTTCTTCAATTCCTCAAAGGCCCGCTGACATTCATCAGTCCAGGTGAACTCTTCATCCTTTCTTGTTAATTTTGTCATGGGCTCCGCAATTCTTGCAAAGTCCTTCACGAACTTCCGATAGTAGCCAGCTAGTCCCAGGAAACTTCTAATCTCAGCTACAGAGTCTGGAGTGGGCCAGGATTCTACTGCAGCTATCTTCTTAGGATCTACTGCTATTCCATCCCCAGTCACAACATGTCCCAAGAATTCTACTTTGTCTAGGAAGAAAGCACATTTAGATAATTTCCCATAAAGTTTTTCCTTCCTCAAAGTCTCCAATGCTAACCTCAAATGTTCTTCATGTTCTTCGGGGGTCTTGGAGTAGATCAAAATATCATCAATGAAGACCACTACAAATTTGTCTAGATATGGCTGAAAAACTCTGTTCATTAGATTCATAAAAACTGCTGGAGCATTCGTCAACCCGAACGGCATTACTAAGAATTCGTAGTGTCCGTTCCGGGTATTGAAAGCAGTTTTAGGGATGTCTTCTTTTCTCACCCTTACTTGGTGGTAACCCGATCTTAAATCAATCTTGGAAAAGACCCGAGCTCCACTCAACTGATCAAATAAGTCATCTATCCTGGGCAGGGGATACTTATTCTTAATTGTTAAGGCATTCAAGGCCCTATAGTCAATACACATTCGGGATGTTCCGTCCTTCTTGGGCACAAATAATACTGGAGCTCCCGAGACACTAGACCTAATGAAGCATTTGTCTTCTAGTTCTTTGATTTGCTTATTTAGTTCTATTATCTCCTTCTTGTTGATTCTGTAGGGATTTTGGGACACTGGTGCTGCTCCTGGCACTAAGTCAATGGAGAATTCAACTTCTCGGTCTGGGGGTAAGCCTGGAAGATCCTCAGGGAAGACATCAAGGTATTCAGAGATGATAGGTGGCAATTCTTCTGTTACTAGGGCTCCACAAATTATGTTATTACCCATTTCTCTAGAACCTCTAGCAAATTCAAATTCTGGCTTGCCAGGGGGTCTGAAGATTACACTGCCTCTGTGACAGTCTATTGTGGCATGATGTTGACTTAACCAATCCATACCCAGTATAATGTCAAAACTGGGCACTGGCATTACAAGTAGTCTAGCATACAGTTCTCTTCCACATAATGTAATAGGACAATTGTTACAGGCATCACTAACCGGAATGATTCCTCCACCGGTAATGATCTTATAACAATTCCTAAGGGGTTTAGTGGTTAAGCTATGCTTCATAAGGAAATCTACTGACATGAATGAATGAGAAGCTCCAGAGTCAAATAAAGTAATAGCTGGGATTGAATTTATAAGCACAGAACCTGTGATCACGTCTGCTGTGGCTTCTGCTTCTTCCAGAGTCATTGCATAAGCACGGCCTTGCTGCGGTGCACCCCTCTGTTGCTGCTGTTGGTGCTGAGCAAAGCGTTGTTGTTGAGTTGGAAGCGGGGGTCCCCTCTGTTGTGCTGCTGGGGGCCTGGCCTGGACTGGAGCCTTTGGTGCAGCGGGGCGTCCTTGAGCAGCAGGACAGTCCCTCAATTGATGTGCTGGGGAGCCACAATAGAGACAGGCACCTAGCCTCTTTCTACAGTCTTGCCAAGTGTGGCCTGGTTTTTGGCAATAGTTGCAAGGGGGAGCTCGCTGGTTCTGTCCCTGAGCCTGGTGTTGGGGTGCTGGAGCTCGAGGGAGAGGACGCTGAGTTTGCTGCGGGGCCCTCTGTTGTTGTTGTTGTTGCTGTTGTTGAAAAGGGCGTTTGTTGGGTCCCGCATTTCTGGTATCTCTTTCTCGCTTCAGTTTGTGCCCCATATCTCTCTCTACGCCTTGTGCCACGCTCAGGATTTCTTCATAGGTGCGAGCTCGGCTGGTGGTGACAGCAAGGCGAATATCCGGAGACAGCCCCTTCTTGAATCTATGGGCTCTGTCCTCCGGGGTACGAACCATGTACTCCGCAAAGTGGCTTAACCTGCTAAATTCAGCAGTATATTCATCAACAGTCAGGGTACCTTGTTCCAGTCTCTCGAATTGGCTTTCGAGAGCTTCCCGAGCCACTTCGGGGTAGAATTTCTCCTTGAATAGCCTTTTAAAGTCTTCCCAGGTGATGTCGGGAGCAGATAGTTGAGGTTCGTCTCTGAACCAGGTTCGAGCAATGTCGAACAGTTGCAGGCTTGCGGACTCCACTTTGAGGTCATCAGGGACCCGGGCAGTCTTCAGGAGTCTCTCGACATTCTCTATCCACTCATCGGCATAGAGAATGCCCTCAGTTCCATAGAATTCCAGAGGCCTAAGGTTCTTGAAGTCTTTGGCACTCCCTGGCCTCTTGAGTGGCGACTCCTGGGACTTAATAGCTTCTGAGAGGCTGGTCCGCAGGAGTGCAGTCTGTTCTTTCTGGGATTCCACCAATCCCTGGAACACTCCTAGTAGCTGTGCCCCATCTAGAGTAACTGCCGGAACAGATGGAGGCGGCGGGAGTGCAAGAGTTTCGGGTACATTCTGCTCAGCTGGTTCTGATGTGCCTCCTACTGTGTTCCTGGTCTGGACCATTCTGAAAGATTAAGGGATAGGAAGATCAGAATAGAATACTTGGAAATCAAAGGCGATAGGAAAAAATTGAGCAGCAATGATATCAAGAATTGAAATAAGGACGCTATACTGTGAATGAGCTTTTCCTAGAATCCTCAATTTTATTCCATACCCTGTCCTAGGGTATTACCCTATTTTAGGTTCGACCTGCATGGGCCACCATAAAAACGTGTCACGACCCGCACCCGGAAGTTCGGGCACGAGTGCGTGGGCACGTCCAGCCTACGCCGCAGAGTCGGCGGTAGTACGCTGTCTAGGTCAATCCATAACTACTAACTAGCTCATTCACAACAATATAGGCAAGATAATAATGAGAAATAAAACTTAAGATTGCAACTAAAATAAATGTGACAACAAATTCAAATGTTTAGTACAGGAATTCCAAAATGAAATCGGGGACAAACCCGATTAAATAAGATAAGAAACAGAATAAAAGATAGCTACTACTAGCTACTCTGCAGCAGGGGTCTCCTGAGTGGGTTCTGGCTCCTCATAGGTATCATCAGTCCCCTCATAGGGACCATAATAAGTAGGAGCAAGGTCCTCATCATCGTCTAAATCAACAGATCCAGTCAGGAAAGGAGCAAAGTACACAGTGCACAACAATGTTAAACTAAATATTTATGACAATTAAACATTGAATATCATGTTAAGGAAATTTCATAAAGGAATGTTAATATCTCAGAGTCAAAACTATAAACAGGAATATGAGAAAACAGAAGTAAACGAGCAGGAAAAGAAACTACACAGTCAGCAAGAATATAACATGACCAGAAGTTATCTGTATGAAACTTGTGCTTGTTTTTAGAATACTTAGTTGGCATGTAGGGGTTTATAAGGCTAATCCGGCCGTCATGAACGGCTATTAGTCACGAATAATCGAGATCCGGCTGATGGACAGTCGTGTACCAACAGCTATTATTCACGGCAAGGGGAAGGGTAAACTACATGCCTTTCAGTATTCTCCCACCCGACATGAAAAACAAGACATGAATTCCAATACTCAAGACATGAAAATCTAGCATTTCTAACACTAAGGGTAATCATCAAGGTTACTAGTAAAGCAGGAAATTAATTATCACAATATATAGATTTAACTTGAAGTGCAAGTACTTGCCTGTTGTTTGGATCTGATTAGTTGGGTTCTTGGGGGAAAAGTCCAGAGATGAGTCCAAAAGCTGAAATAGACATTACCATCATGCTCAGAAGATGTCAAATAGCTAGAAACGCCTGTCCTTGGGTCCAATTTGGAGACAAGGACAAAAACGGCAGTTTCGGGTCAAAACGGGGTCCGCCGGTGGGCCCGCTTTGCACCGAAAAACGCGTCCGGGTCAAAGGTCTCCAAATTCACCAAACTTAGTGTCAACAGGTCAGGAACGCTGATACGAATCCAACGGAACTTCCAGATTTGGATTCCGATGAGCCGAACACCAAATCGCCCGTCGAGCGGGGCCTATGGGGCCCACGACACGCGATTTCGTCAACGTTCTCAGAATCGAACCAAACTTGACCCACAGGACCAGCGTATCGCTACGAGTCCGATGGCGCAAGTTTCGTCTCGATCTGACGAGTGTGTACGAAGTTAGGGCGAATTGCAGAAAAGCCGGATACGGGGTGATGTCCGCGGATACGCGTTGATTCCGGTGTGCACGCACACCCGAATCAGCTTCCGCGAAATCTCACATGTCCGTATCGACGGTGCGTACGTATCTGCGAAGACCGCACGCGACCAAGTCGTCCCGTTTGGCGGGGCGTAACTCAGTTCCGGGGTGAAACAGGGTCTGGTTTTTCCTGTTTTTGGATCGCGGTGTGCGATCACCACAGGACGCGATGTCCCGAACAGTTTGTCCGGACATCGAGAGGGTCATACAGGCTTCGCGTAGGAATTTACAGAATCGAAAACGGAGATCAGGGTTGCAAGATACGAGTACCTGAAGGGGACTGAGAAATCGGGGATCTGAACCGTGTCCGACATGCGAGCTCGTGCCCTGGACGTGTCCTGTTCTGTGTCCGACATAGGGCAGTGCTGTGTCTGCATCCGGGTGCTGCTGGAGGACACGCCGGAGGCTGGCGAGGTCGGGCCGGGGCTGCGGTGGCTCAGGCGAGGGGCGGCGACGCACCGGAGCGGCGGGGGGGAGTTGGACACGGGCGGCTCTCGACAGCGGGGAGGAGTCGGGGTCTGTGGCGGGGAGGAGAGAGGAGCAGGGTGGAGGGGCTATGGACGGCGGCGCTGCGCTGGGCGGCGCAGGGAGGTGGACGACGGTCGGGGTCGCCGGAGTTAGGTGGTTAGGGTTAGGGTTCGGTCTGGGGGGAGGAAAAGGGCGGAGCAGAGGGGATTTATAGGAGTCTCGAGGGGGCTCGGCCGGGGGACGACGTGGGCGGGAGATCCGGAGGAGGAGGCGGACGTGGGAAGCGGTTCTCCGGCCGGAAAACGCGGCGGCGGCGAGTTTCTCGGTCGTGGGGGGGCTGGGTGACAGTGATGCGGGTTCCGGGTCGGGCGCGGATCCGGTCAGGCCGACCCGCCCGACCCGTTAACGCGGGGCTGGGCTGGGCTGCTACTGGGCTCGGCCCACTGGGCCGGGCCGGGCCCAAAAACGGAAATAAAATCAATAATAATAATAATAATAGTAATTAATTAATTAATTTAGAAAAAAAATAGTTTTTGGTGATTTAAAAATAGGTTCGGGGCCCGATAAATCCAGAAAAATTACCCTAAGTCCAAATTTTCATTTTACACCCAAAAATATTATTTTTATGATATTTTAATATTATTTATTGCCAAATAAAAATCATTTATTAATTGAAAACCTTGATTTTAATTACAGAAAATTCCAGAAAATTGGGAAAATCCAAGATTTAATAATTTGAGAAATTCAGGGGGTTTACAACCATGAATGTCTCAGGAAGACTCTGTCTCATGAATAGTGTCAGGTGTCCTGGGTTATGATGTACTTGATAAGACAAGTACGAGAAATATCGGGTCTCGGTATCCATGTCTATGTGACGTTACACAACTCCGCGTATGGGGTTGGCACCCGACTAGTAATCGGACGCTAAGTAAAGTCACTCGGTCCTAGGTTAAGCATGCACAGCAATATAAATAAAGCAAAAAAATATGCAACAAGAACTATAAAGTTGGCAAGGTATACTTGCCTACTGATGTATAACTAAGTCAAGGAAATAAGTAGCAAGCTGCAGGATTTGGCAAGGTACACTTGCCTGAGTTTCCGGCTCCAATTGTAACTCTGGCAGCAGTGGGTTTTATAGGCAGTACTCCGGTTGCTGAAATAAACATCACCATCAGATCCAGAAAATATCAATCAGCTAGAAACGCCTGTCCTTGAGTCCAATTCGGAGTCAAAGACAAAAATGACAATTTCGGGTCAAAACGGGGTCCACATGTGGGCCCGCTTTGCACCAAAAAACGTGTCAGGGACAAAGGTCTCCAAATTCGCCAAACTTAGTGTCAATAGGTCAGGAACGATGATACGAACCCAACGGAACTTTCAGAATTGGATTCCGATGAGCCGTTCTCAAAATCGCCCGTCAAGTGGAGCCTGTGGGGCCACGACACACGATTCTGTCAACGTTCTCGGAATTGAACCAAACTTGGGTCACAGGACCAGCGTATCGCTACGAGTCCGATGGCACAAGTTTCGTTTCGATCCGACGTGTGAACACAAAGTTATGACGCGTTTCAGAAAGAGCGGATACGGGACGGTGTCCGCGGATACGCGTTGATTCCGGTGTGCACGCACATCCAAATCAACTTCTGCGAAATCCTGCACGTCCGTATCGACGGCGCGCACGTATCTGTGAAGACCGCACGCGACCAAGTTGTCCCGTTTGGTGGGGCGTACCCAGTTCCGGGGTGAATCCGGACGTTATTTTTCCTGTTTTTGGATCGCGGTTCGCGATCGCCACAGGAGGCGATGCACCGAGCGGGTTGCACGGGCACCGAGAGGGTCACGCAGGGTTCGCGATGCAACTGACAGAATCGAAAACGGGTAAACGAGCAGGGAGATACACGTACCTGAACAGGGTCCGAAAAACCCAAAATATATCGTGTCCGACACGTGTCTGACACGTGTCTAGGGCTGAGTCGCCTAGGGTTAGGGCTTTGGGGGTTCTGCCGGAGCTGGGCGGCACTGCGGTAGGGTAGGCCGGCCGGAGGAGGCTGGAGCGGCGCCGACGAGACTGGGCGGAGGCGGCGACGGTGAGCACGGCGGCCGGAGGCGGCGGGGCGCTGTGGAGAAGAAGGAGGAGGAGGAGGAGGAAGGGGGATCGGGGTCGGCGGCGGCTGGGCGGTCTCGCGGGGGTGGCGCCGGGGCTGCAGTGAGGCGGAGCTAGGGCGAGGGTGGCGGTGGCGCGACGGTGAGGGAGGACCGGAGGGGGCTGAGACCTAGGGGGATTTATAGGCGGGGCTCGGCGTCGAGGAGCCGAGGGAGGCGGCCAGGTGGCGGAGAAAGGGGGTGCGGGGCCGCACGGAGCCGGCGGGGCGCGTGGCTGGCGTGGCGCGGCAGTTTCGGCGGTGGACGCGGGGGGGGGGGAATGACCGGGTCTCAGGCGAGTGGGGGAAACGGGTAGCTGGCGGGTCGCGGGTCAGGTTCGGTCGGGCGGACCCGACCCGACCCGATAGCCCAACGGGCTGGGTTGGGTCGATTGGGCTGGGCCTTGGGCTAGGTTTATTTGGAAAATAAAATAATTAATAATAATAAAATATAGTTTTTAGGTGATATAAAATAGGTCCGGGGCCCAATAAATTCCAGAAAAATTATCCTAAGTCCAGTTTTTCATTTTATACCATAAAATATTATTTACATAATATTTTAATATATTTTATTATCAATTAAAAATTATTAAATAATTAAAACCCTGAATTTAATTACAGAAAATTTCCAGAAAATTCCAGAAAATTGTGAAAAATCCAAATTTAAAAAATCTTGAAAAATCAGGGGGTTTACAGTATGGGACACCCCCCTCCTTGAGTTTTTATCCTTCGTACCATGCTCCTCGAAGATGGTCGATTGCAGAGTGCCCATGAGTCTGGGGGCATATGACACATATACTAGCCAGTCCCGACGATTGGTGAATTACGTCAGCATATGTCAAGCCTACACATTCCCATGCGTACTATAAGGTCTTCAAATTGCATTCACTTAGATAGTTAGCACACCCCCTTTATTTATTCAGTATTTACATACATGGCATGTTATTTTTCTGTATCTTGTTATGTCCCTCTGAGGACCTGGTCCCTTTCCAGGTGTGGATGTTCATGAGTATTCGCAGGAGCGCAGATCCGGACATGTTACGTATATTCTGAGGAGATCTTCTCTTCGAGCCTCGTGTTTGTCAGATGTTGTTCTTATATGGTGTGTATCTGGTTCATTTTATATTCTATTTCGGCAGTGGATTTGTTTCCATCCGACTGCCACTCTTTAGATACTTATTATTGAGATCTAGTTACATGGTTATTTGGTTATTCATATTTAATTTCTGTGGATGAGATTTAGATTATACCCTGTGACTTGTGATAGTTTTACCACTTGTGAATTATTGTTCATTATACAGCGTACGCTTGTATTATGGTTTCCATATATTGGAGTTGCCATATATACAGGCGGCTGGCATGCTTACGTGTCCTAGTCCTACGTATTTTGTGACTGGGGCATGACATATTTTTAGTGGTGGCCCATGCAGGTCAGAGCATATTGTCTCGGTTACGTTATTGTACCGAGCAAGCCTGCACCTGGGATTAGAGCATAGGATCTCATCCATAATTGACTATGACTTATCTTCCTTCCAGTCTGTCCTACTTACAAAATTGCATCATGCTTGATTCATGTGCTTCCCTGATAGTTCCTCGAGTATAGCCCCTGCTAGAATATAGGAATCCCTGTTGATAGGATAATAATTAGAGTAGTATTCATATTAAGAACACAACTAGGGCATTGACACATTATTAAGTTCAGACTACTTAATGAACCCTAGCCTTCCATATTACCTAATGAACCCTAGCACTACTTACCTATAGATTAAATTACCATTGTCCATTGGCGTATTTATGTATAACTTGAGAGTAGTATAAATACTACTAGGAATAGTTAAAAAATTGACCATAGTGTTGACCCTAGTCTTGAGGAACCCATAGAAATCTAAAGTTGAATAACTAGGACTGAAACCTCATCCTATGTTGGATAACCAGAGTTTTACGCCAGAGACCCTTTACCCTTGTTGGCGTAAAACCCATTTGACCGTTGTTGGCATAAAAACCAAACAACTGCCTAGTTGGCGTAAAAGCCAGATGACTTTCTTGTTGGCGTAAAAAACCAAACTATGCAGGAGATTGTCTCCTTTACGCCGCAGTTATGACAACCGCTACCCACGATCCCTTAGTCTTCCTTATCCTGCGTCATGAAAGCCACATAGGTAACTGCCCTGCGTAAACCTGATGATTCATGAATAATAGATAACCAGCGTAGAGTAACCTGATTAGGCGTAATATAAGGATAGGATGTGAGCGTAACTGTTACAACCTTAGCTTTCCCCAGTCATGACCAAATCTCGTGTGTTAAAGGCAGAGATACGCCTCGAGCCCTGTGCAAAAAGAAACAGCTTTTTGACGGAACATCTGATTTGTCTCACCTCGAGCGTAAAAATGACTTGTATCCAATAAAGTCACTAAACGACAACCTGGGTCTCCGTGCAAATTCATCATCACAAACCGTCCACTCGATCGTTGTGCAAGTACTTTTGTCAGATATCAGGATTCACTAATTTTGACTGACAAACTCATGAGTTTCTCGTACAACTTTACGCTGCAACGAATGCTAGACTTTACGCAGGAGATATTTACGCGCAGATTTCTACGCACATACTTTTTACGCGGACAGCTCTGAAGCTCTACCTTATGCTTCTCTGTTTTACGCGGATAGCTCTGAAGCCATGCGTTACGCCAAATTATTTTATCTCTGCTTTACGCAGACAACCTCGAACCCCTACTTTACACGGACTTTCTTGAAATCTCTGTTTTAAGCAGACAACCTATAGTATATACTAAGATTGTAGAACTTAGAAGGCCATACCTCTTTTTGGTCAACTAGCAACTTAGACAAGGAGTAGAATAATAACTGTAGAGATTGTAGAGTCTTGTCTTTTTGTGAATTTGAATTGTTTTGTACTTCTCACATCATAATCTAGCGTACTTATATTTGTTGTACTACCTTGACTTATGTCGCTGGTATAGCCTAGTTTTGCAAGCTTATTCTTTATCAAGCTTGTTCATGATATATGTATTATTGGAGTACTACACTAATACATTTCAGAATCAGTGTATTACAGTCTAATCAACCATAGTACACTTGGTTCGCCCTTCGCTTAACTACTTTACGTGGATTGAGATATATAGTGATTAGTAGACGGATGTAATTGCCCTCTAGATATGTTTTAGCATATCGTATCAGCTACATAACTGTGCTAATATGAATATATGAATAGGGATTATCAGAATAGGATTTCAATCCACAACTGTCTTGATAATTCCCATTAGAATTCTTTAAACGCCTTGAATCCCCACACTTCTAAATCTATTACCTCCCCCTTGAACTCTTGATTATTCTTTTCCGTCTTCCCTTATTTCGGAAAGACGAAACCTCGTGCTTAGTATAAATACAAATAGTGTACTGTTTCTATAGCCATTTCTGTTTGTTTCTTGGATAATTACCAAACCCTATTATTAGATTTAATTTCAGTATATAAATGGTGCTACCTTTAGAATGACCCTTCGCTACCTACCTAACGTTTTATTGCGTTCCTGATACATGCATCACTGACAGCATAAAATTTTTATTTTTGCCTCGTAACTTGGGTCATGTTCAGAACCCAAGTATTACGATAAAGAAAGTATCATTTTACTGTCAGAGATCTAAAAGAATTTTACCTGAATGAGCAATTGACTGACTCCTGAATGAATAGCAGCACCTATGACTAGGTTGACTTGTAAGGATCCAGAATTCCTATGGACCGACTCACTAAGTCAGCACATTTCTTACCTTTAGAGTTGGCCAGTCTGCAGAAGCTTTAGCTAACTTATATATGAGACAAATTATAAGATTGCACGGCATACCAGTCAGCATTGTACCAGACAAGGATTTGCGTGACCAGAGTTGGTGGTCAACACCGTAGAGACAGTTAAGTAATGTAAGGACACTTGCAAGCAGTGCAAGACAGACAGAAGCAGTAGGCAGACCGTCATCATCGTCCCGTGGAATTCAAAGTGGACGATCATGTCTTCTTGAGGATATCACCTACTAGAGGCACCATTCGTTTCGGAGGACGCAGCAAATTGAGGCCAAGGTATATTGGACCATTGACGTGCTAGAAAGAGTGAGAGTGGTGGCATATCAACTGGCGCTACCACCTTCACTTGAGAGAGTACTTGATGTATTCCACGTATCGCAACTCAGGCGATATGTGACAGACAGCAGTCATGTTTTCAACCATTCGGAGATCACCATTAGGCTGAGCTTGTCATATCAAAAGCAACCCGTAGAAATCCTTGATCATCGAGAAGAGGTATTGAGAAATCAGTCTATTTTCTTGGTCCGCGTGACATGGAAGCATGGCGCGCCAGGAGAATCTACTTGGAAGCGTGTGGACGACATGCGTAAATGTTTTTCGAACCTATTCGTAAACCAAGATATAAATTACTTTGTTAAATTATATCTTATGCCGTCTCTGACTTCTACCGTGGCTTAGTTTTAATTTCGAGGACAAAATTCTTATAAGTTGGATAGATTGTAAACCTCCTCGACCAGATTTCAGCATTTTTAGGATTATTTTTAAACGTTTAGGATTTATGGCAATATTTTAATTTATTTTGCTTATATATCCTGTTGATTTGTGCACCTGTCCATCACCAAATTATTTGGAGTTTTACCTTGACTGATATCCCCGAACAAAGTTCACATACCTCTCCTAGACATGCCAGCCTATTATTCTGCACTTTGTGTAACTCCCAGATACTCTGTTTTGAGCCTCGTTTTAGACGCACAAATATCGTTACAAACGTACGTAATTAAATTTCTAGATATGTACCCATCCCTGTTCCAATAGTGATTAGAGGCCCAATATGCACCTGTTTTGCCCAAACAAAAATACGTGAATATTCTACACTGAGTATACTACATTTAGTGTATTGACACCGTACTAAAATTATGGCCCTACCTGCCTCTAAATAATTAAAGAACACCGTGCGCAGTATTTATTAATTAATAAATACGATGGCCTGTATCACCCAAGAAAACCAGGTCCAGCCCGTGCCCAGACTCACCCCCACCCCTCAGGACCCTCACACAGCTTTTTCCTTCAATTCTGTGAATTTTAGTATTTTTAGGAATCGGGTATTTTTTCCAGACAATTTCGTAAATTGCGCAAATTCTCAAAATAGGACCTTTACGCAATTTATGAAATTATAAGGACTTTTCTGCAAATTTTAGTGCGAGGTGTCACCCCCTCATTGGCCGGTGAACCTGCACCGTCCATTTGGAGGCGGGACCCACCCGAAAATATCCTGTAAATATCTATAGATATTTTACTTAAAATATCTATTTTAATTTCTATAAAAAAATAAAAAAAATAAAAACCCAAATCCCTAACTCTACCCGGCCATCAGCCGACCCCCCCCTCCCCGCCGGAGTTGCTCCGCCGCCCCACGGCGAGCCGACCCCCCCCCCCCCCCCGCAGGAGAGCTCCGCCCGCTCTCCCTCCTCCTCCTCCTCCCCAGCCCGATCGCCTCAGTCCCTCGCCACCAGCAGCAGCTCTCCCCCTCTCTTCTTCCCTCCTCCTCCTCCGTCTTTCCCCCTTCCCCCAACCTCGACCTCCTCCTCCTCGCCGTGATCCTCCGCCGCTCCTCTGCTCCCCCGAGCCCCTTTCTCCTCCGCCAGCGTCGCCCCCCCATCACAGCCAACCCTGCCACCATCATCGATCACCACCTCCACCATCTCCAGCTCCGCCTCCCCCCTCCGCGGCGAGCCGACCCCCCCCCCCCCCGTCGGAGCATCTCCTCCGTCACCCCCTTCCCCCTCTTGACTGAAACCCCCCCCCCCCCGTCGGCCTCGACAGCAGCAACCCGAGCCCCCATCTCCGCCTCTTCTCCCCCCCACTCCGGTTCAGTTTCCCCCCCGACCGGCCTGTGCTGTCACGCCCCAATCCCAAAATGTCGAGGGACTGAGCACGTGAGCAATGGCCAGCAGCACGCACTGATGGACAACCCAATTTAATGGATCCATCAGGGCATGCTTAAGCTTTAGTCTAACAGGAAAATGTTACAAGTCTCAGGTATTTCTAATCTCATCCACAGAATAACACAGATTAATTGCCAAAAATAATGTAATAGAAATAATTAAGCAATATCAAATAAGATTATCTCGGAAAATAATCCGAGAATTAGTCTGTTACATTTAAGAAAAAGACAGGAAATAAAATGCTGAAAAATGGAAATACTGAGTAGTTGAAGCCGGTGCTCAGGAGAAATCTTCGGCTGCTATCTCGTCCTCTGTTCCTGGTTCTATTTCGAGAAGTGCTCCGGTTCCGTACACCTCTGGGTAGTTCTCTTCAGCTGTACCTGGGGACATCATCCATTCCAGGTCCTCAGGGGACATAACAAGGTACAGAAAATACAAGCCAAAATATATGGAGTGCAGCGATAAATGAAACAACAGGGTAAACTATATAACCAGCTAAGTGATATGCAATACGAGAGCAGCACTAGAACTCAGGCTGAAGCCACTACAAGCTCTGTGTCGGGGAGCCGGTAGCGGCAATAACTATGAACTACACTATGTTATATACTATGTTTTATATATATAATATCAGCCTGTAGTCTGTGTGTCTCTCTCCACCCAATGTAATCCCACGTCTCATGTCCACGATGCCTCATGTCCATGTCACGCACGATTATAACTAATGCAGCAAGTCTGATAGCTATGAATCAAATGTCTAAGAATGTAAAGTCTATGTCATAAAACATGCATCCTATACAGAATCGCCTTGAATGTCTCAGGAAGACTCTGTCTCATAAAATAGTGTCAAGTGTCCTGGGTTCTGGTGTACTTGATAAGACAAGTACGAGAATTATCGGGTCTCGATATCCATGTCTATGTGACGTTACACAACCCCGCGTACGGAGTTGGCGCCCGACTATGATCGGACACTAAGCACGTCACCCGTTTCCTAGGTTAAGCAGTTAAAACAAGTTTATATTTAATTCCACAAGAAATCAAATAAAATACTATGTCAAGAATTAGTGAGACTTGGCAAGCTTTACTTGCCCACTAATGCATAATTAAGTCCAGAAAATAATTAGCAAGCTGCAGGGTTTGGCAAGGTACACTTGTCTGTGGTTCCGGCTCTGATTTCGGCTCTGACTTCAGTTGGATTTGTAGGCGGTACTCCGGTTGCTGAAATAAACATCACCATCAGATCCAGAAAATATCAATCAGCTAGAAACGCCTGTCCTTGGGTCCAATTTGGAGACAAGGGCAAAAACGGCAGTTTCGGGTCAAAACGGGGTCCACATGTGGGCCCGCTTTGCACCAAAAAATGCGTCAGGGTCAAAGGTCTTCAAATTCACCAAACTTAGTATCAACAGGTCATGAGCGATGATACGAACCCAACGGAACTTCCAGAATTGGATTCCGATGAGCCGATCACAAAATCGCCCGTCGAGCGGGGCCTGTGGGGCCCACGACACGCGATTTCGTCAACGTTCTCAGAATCGAACCAAACTTGGCTCATTGGACCAGCGTATCGCTACGAGTCCGATGGCGTAAGTTTCGTTTCAATCCGACGTGCGTACACAAAGTTAGGGTGAATTATAGAAAGTACGGATACGGGACGATGTCCGCGGATACGCGTTGATTTCGGTGTGCACGCACACCCGAATCGACTTCTGCGAAATCCCACACGTCCGTATCGACAACGCGCACGTATCTGAGAAGACCGCGCGCGACCAAGTCGTCCCGTTTGGCGGGGCGTACTCGGTTCCGGGATGAAATAGGGTCTGGTTTTTCCTATTTTTGGATCGCGGTGTGCGATCACCACAGGACGCGATGCCCCGAGCGGTTTATCCGGGCACCGAGAGGGTCATACAGGCTTCGCAACGCAATTTGCGGAATCGAAATCCGAGCTACGAGCAAGAAGATACACGCACCTGAACGAGACCGAAAAACCGGGCAAAACTGTGTCCGACACAACACAGGACACATGTCCTGTGTCCGACACGCGGGGGAAAAAATTAGGGTTAGGGTTTGGGTTCACTGGCCGGCGGCGGGGACGGCGGCTGGGGCGGCGCTGAGGCGGAGGAGGCGGCTGGGCGGAGCGCTGGGGCGGGCGGCGACGGCTGGGCGGAGCGCTGGGGCGGGCGGGGGCTGACGTCGAGGCGCTGGAGGGCTGAGGGGAAGGAGGAGGAGAGGGGCTGGGCGAGGCGGCTCGTCGGCGGAGCTAGGGCGGGCGGTGGCAGCACGGCGGGGAGGCGGGCTGCGGTGGCTAGGGCTGGCTGTGGGGGTAGCCGGAGGAGGAGGGGGGCTTTATATAGGGCTGCGGCGGTGGGGTTGGCCGGGCATGGCGGGCGGAGTGGGCCGCAGGGCGCGGGCGGGGAGGCAACGTGGTGGCCGGGACGCGCGGCGAAAGACGCGGGCGGAGCGGGCGGCTGATTCGGGTCGTGGGGGTGCGGGTGAGGGCCGGGTCGGGTCCGGGGTAGCGGGCGGGTTCGGGTGCGGGTGAACCCGACCCGATAGCCACGGGTGGCTGGGCCGGATTGGGGTGGGCCGGCCTGTTAGGGTTTAGGGTTTATTTTTAAAAAATAATAATAATAATAATAATAATAATAATAATAATTAAAATCAGTAATAAATAAATAAATAAATAGTTTTAGTTGTTTTAAAAATAGGTCCGGGGCCCGATAAATTCTAAAAAAATTGCCCTAAGTTCAGTTTTTCATTTTACACCCAAAAATATTATTTCCATAATATTTTAATATTATTTATTATCATTTAAAATCATTGAATAATTAAAACCCTGTTTTTAAATTACAGAAAATTCCCAGAAAATTCCAGAAAATTGTGAAAAGTCCAGATTTAAAAATTTTGAAAAAAATCAGGGGGTTTACATGTGCAGAGCCCCCGACCACCAGCAGTGCGACAGCCCCGAGCCGCCGTCCCCCGGCCAAGGCTCCCCCGTCCGGTCGACAGCACCCCCTGACCCGCTCCACTGTCCAGCGTTCTTCTCCCCGACCCCTGGCAGCTTCTCTCGTCCGGCCAGCTGAGCCACAGCGGCTCCGGACGCCCCGCTGACCGACGAGCTCCGCCTGAGCGCCTCCGGCGAAGCCCCGGCGAGTCTCCATTGGACTCAGACCGAACACAGCCCGGACACAGCAACCAGGACACAACACAGTGACCCGACACGGGAAATTCAGTTTCCACGGAGCCCTGTTCAGGTAACCCGTTCTATCTTCTCGTAGTTCCATTTTTAATTCCGTCAGTTGTGACACGTAGGCTATGTAACCCTCTCGATGCCCGTACGACCCGTTCGGTGCATCGCGTCCTGTGGCGATCGTGAACCGCGATCCAAAAATAGGAAAAACAATGCCCCGATTCACCCTGGAACTGAGTACGCTCCGCCAAACGTTGGTCGCACGCGGTCTTTACCGAAACGTGCGCGTCGTTGATACGGACGTGCGAAATTTTGCAGAAGTTGATTTGGATGTGCGTGCACACCGGAATCAACGCGTATCCGCCGACAACGCTCCATATCCGCCTGTTCTTGAATACGCTGTAACTTTGTGTACACACGTCGGATCGAAATGAAACTTGCGCCATCGGACTCGTAGCGATACGCTGGTCCTGTGATCCAAGTTTGGTTCGATTCTGAGAACGTTTACAAAATTCCGTATCGTGGGTGTAACGCCCCGCTCCGCATCAGCGTTATATATCAAGGTGAGTGGACAGAACTTCGTTCTCTGATTCTTGCACGCCTTAATAATAACCTGAGTTTTTGCTTACAATGTTTTCTTAAGAGAATGATAGAACCTGCCTTGCATGTTAATGAACGAACTCACCTAGCTTGTCTTTGAAACAATGTCTACTTAACGAGAATCCTGAACGCTTGCTTAGAATGCATGAACATGTTCACTATCGTCTATGCTTCGAGAGAACCATATTATGCCTGAACGTGTTCAAGTGATAAGTCGGATTGCCCTGCAACAACAATTGTATTCTGATGGTTCGTCTCGTCTGCATACTAGAGTTTATTTGATAGTATTCCATGCATTCGCATACGGTCGGACAATGGCTATTGATGGAAAGCTGAGCTGCATGTGTCACGGCTGCTACAGAGATAGTGAAAAGCAACCATGAGCCACAGCTGCCTCTAGCATCAGATAAAGAGTCATTGGTATGCTGTACAACTAGTTGCCGATCCTGAGATACTCGGGGACCGCCCTGCATATAGCTAAGTCATTGTGTTGGCTTGGATAGTGACTGCCCCTAAGATTGTGCATCGTGTGTCTAGCTTTGCATCAGACCCTCGAGTCGCACGAGATACGCTACGCATACCCTGAAACATGAACGGTTTGCTTGCTTGCATATTCAATATGAAACACTGCTTTCAAACATGTTTTCAAACAATGTAATATGACTCTGCTAGCGAACTGCATGAAACGAACCTAGGTAAAACTAGAAAGATCACTAGTAATGTAATATTTTATAACATGATTACTTAGTGTTGGTTTGAGTGAATGCTTATTTCTGTTCAGTTGTTTTATCTCACCAGTACTTGTATAAAGTGCTGACCCACCAACAGTTTACTTGCTTGCAGGTACTGGATCGTCCGAGGGAGCGATAGGCGTGCCACAGTCCCTAAGACCCGGAATCCTGGTTTCGATTGTTGCCCCGAGAATGCTATCGTATAAGGGGGCATAATGTATGGAACGAACGTGTGCCTTTGCTAAAGGAAACCCAAGTTGCCTCGATTGTCCCGAACACTCAGTTGGCTAAATGCATTGCATTGCAACAAGTCCCTTTCCGCTGCTTACTCGATTGATGCGATGATAGCCAGCTATCAACTTAAACGATTGGCCTTGCACGGGCGCAACCCCAGTGTCACGCCCCGATCTCCCGCAGGTAAATCGGCCGTTCCCGCTAGGCGGGAATCACCCTCGCCAGCGCTCCCGCGGAACGATCGCTTAACCCATCCGGGCGTGATGCCGCACGAGCGTGAGCCACACCCGTGCAAGACCATGGTTCATTGGCTGGCGGTAAGAGTTCTAAGCCACAGAGTCGCACAGATTGTCCGAGTGCAGCGGAGTCATGAACGCATAGGCGATCGGTAACAGGTTCACTGAGTCGACAAATATAGCGGAAGCATCGAAACAAGTAAAGTAATCTCTTTATTGATATGAACAAGTGTTACAGACGGCGTATAGCCGAGATTTGTCACGCCCCAGTCCCAAAATGACGAGGGACTGGAGAAGCGTGGCAATGGCCAGCAGCGCGCACCGATGGACAACCCAATTTAATGGCTCCATCAGGGCATGCTTAAGCTGTAGTCTAGCAGTAATAATTACAAGTCTCAGGTATTTCTAATCTCATCCACAGATAACACAGATTGAAGCCAGAAATAATGTAATGAAACTAAATATGCAATATGAAATAAGGTTATCTCGGGAAACAAATCCGAGAATTATTCTGTTACAATAAGGAAAGACAGGAAATAAAATGCTGGAAAATGTAAATACTGTGTAGATGTAGCCGGTGCTCAAGAGAAGTCTTCGGCCACTATCTCGTCCTGTGTTCCTGGTTCTGTTCCGAGGAGTGCTCCGGTACCGTACACTTCTGGGTAGTTCTCTTCAGCTGTACCTGGGGACATCATCCATTCCAGGTCCTCAGGGGACATAGCAAGGTACAGAAAAACTCAAGCCAAATGAATATCAGTGCAGCAATCAGATAATTCAGCAGGGTAAACTAAGTAACCAGCTATGTGATATGCAATATGAGAGCAGCACTAGAACTCAGGCCGAAGCCACTACAAGCTCTGTGTCGGGGAGCCGGTAGCAGCAATAACTATGATTTACACTATGGTATAAACTATGTTTTATATATATATATAATATCAGCCTGTAGTCTGTGTGTCTCTCCCCACCCAATGTAATCACCCGTCTCATGTCCATGACACGCATAATCATAACTAATGCAGTAAGTCTGATAGCTATGAATCAATTGTCTAAGAATGTAAAGTCTATGTCATCAACATGCAACCTCTACAGAATTACCTTGAATGTCTCAGGAAGACTCTGTCTCATGAAATAGTGTCAAGTGTCCTGGGTTCTGGTGTACTTGATAGGACAAGTACGAGAATTATAGGGTCTCGATATCCATGTCTATGTGACGTTACACAACCCCGCGTACGGAGTTGGCACCCGACTATGATCGGACACTAAGCACGTCACACGTTCCCTAGGTCAAGCAGTTAAAACAAGTTTATATTTTAATTCACATGAAAACAAGTAAAATACTTTGTCAAGGATTACTGAGATTTGGCAAGCTTTAATTGTCCTTTATTGCATAATTAAGTCCAGAAAATAATTAGCAAGCTGCAGAGTTTGGCAAGGTACACTTGCCTGTGGTTCCGGCTATGTTTACGGCTCTGACTTCGGCGGGAATTGCAGGCGGTACTCCGGTTGCTGAAACAAACATCACCATCAGATCCAGAAAATATCAATCAGCTAGAATCGCCTGTCCTTGAGTCCAATTTGGAGACAAGGGCAAAAACGGCAGTTTCGGGCCAAAACGGGGTCCACCGGTGGGCCCGCTTTGCACCAAAAAACGTGTCAGGGTCAACGGTCTCCAAATTCACCAAACTTAGTGTCAACAGGTCAGGAACGCTGATACGAACCCAACGGAACTTTCAGATTTGAATTCCGATGAGCCGATCACGAATTCGCCCGTCGAGCGGGGCCTGTGGGGCCCACGACACGCGATTTCGTCAACGTTCTCAGAATCGAACCAAACTTGACCCACAGGACCAGCGTATCGCTACGAGTCCGATGGCGCAAGTTTCGTCTCGATCCGACGTGTGTACACAAAGTTAGGTCGAATTGCCGAAAAGGCGGATACGGGGCGATGTCCGCGGATACGCGTTGATTCCGGTGTGCACGCACACCCGAATCAGCTTCCGCGAAAACCCACACGTCCGTATCGACGAGGCGCACGTATCTGTGAAGACCGCGCGCGACCAAGTCGTCCCGTTTGGCGGGGCGTACTCGGTTCCGGGGTGAAACAGGGTCTGGGTTTTTCCTGTTTTTGGATCGCGGTGTGCGATCGCCACAGGCCGCGATGCCTCGAACAGTTTATCCGGACACCGAGAGGGTCATACAGGCTTCGCAACGCAATTTACGGAATCGAATTCCGAGCTACGAAAAGGGAATTACGAGTACCTGAACACAAGCTGAAAAAGCCGAGATCTCGTGTCTTCGTAGCGTGTCCTGTGTCCAACTGACACAGTGTCCGACACGTACAGCGACGAGGGTTAGGGTTAGGGCTTGGCCTTGCGGCGGTGGCTCAGGGCGGAGGGCGGCCGGGGCAGCGTCGCAGGAGGAGGCTGGGGCGGTGCTGGCTAGGGCGGCGGCCACCGGAGCGGAGGGGGGTCGACGGCGCAGGGCTCTCGAACGGTCGGGACGGCGTCGGGGCCTGCTGCGGGGAGGAGAGGAGAAGGGGGAGAGGAGGAGACGCGGTGAGGGTGGTGGTCGGCGGGCGGTTCGCGCAGGGGATGAGGGGAGGTGGAGGTCGCCGGACGGGGTTCGTCGGAGGGGCGTCTAGGGTGGTTAGGGTTAGGGTTACGGGGGAAAGGAGAGGGCGGATGGGGGTATTTATAGGTGGCTCGGGCGGGGGTTGGCCGAGGGAGTGGCCGGGGAACGCGGAGGAGCGTCGGGGTCGTGGGATCCAGGGTGGCGGTCGTGGCGCCGGAGAGCGCGGCGGCCGGCGAGATTTTCGGCTCGTGGCCGAACGTGGGAACGGGTGAAGGAGAAGCGGGTCCGGGTCGGGCGCGGATCCGGGTGAGCGGACCCGCCCGACCCGCTAAGGGTGAGGGTTGGGCCACTTCGAACGGGCTCGGCCCACTGGGCCGGGCCGGGCACAAAACTCAAAATAAATAATAAAAATAAAATAAATAATAATAATAAATAAATAATTAAATAATCAGTAAATTAATTAATAAATAATAATAATTAAATAAATAGTTTTTAGGCATTTAAAAATAGGTCCGGGGTCCGATAAATTCCAGAAAAATTGCCCTAAGTCCAGTTTTTCATTTTACATCCAAAAATATTATTTTCATAATATTTTAACATTGTTTAATATCAATTAAAAATCATTGAATAATTAAAACCCTGTTTTTAAATTACAGAAAATTTCCAGAAAATTCCAGAAAATTGTGAAAAATCCAGTTTTTAAAATTTTGAAAATTCAGGGGGTTTACAATCTACCCCCCTTAAGAAGATTGCGTCCTCGCAATCAATGATTAACCGGTCAACAGAGATGACGCGGTCGCAAGCATCGTTTGAAAACACATCACAAGAGGCTTCAGGGAAATACCGTTTCCCTAAAAATCGAAAGTTTACACTTTCCAGGAAAATCTAGTTAAAACTATAACTTTTATGGAAACCAGGTTTATTATTAACAAGTTGCAAATTACTAGGTTGGGGCTGAGGTCACGAACCAACGGGCACGAACTACAACAAGACTAGAACGGAAAACTACGAATCACTTACTCGCATCACCGTCCTGCACAGTCAGCGCATAAGCTTGCCCTCGTCCTTGAGGTAGATTCCTCGGCTGCTGCTGGGCCTGCTGGAAGAGTGCTGCCTGAGGAGCCAGAGGTGGCCTAGGTGCTGGTAAAGCAGGTTGGTTTGCCCTTGGTGCTCCATCTCGATGCTGGGGACAGTCCTTGGCTATGTGCTGATTGGTGCCGCAAATCAGGCACAATCCCAACTTGCGTCTGCAGTCCTTCTGGACATGACCTAGCTTGCCGCAGTAGTGACAGGTAGGAAGGGTCTGCGAAGCTGTCCTGGGTGGCTGGTGCGTGTGAGATCTCTTTGCAGATTCTCCCGGCGAAGCTCTGTCTGGTGCTGTGGTGATTGGCCGCTTGAGGCGAGACTCTCTCCTGGTGACGCGTTCCATGCGTCGGGCTGCAGCGAGAACGTCTGAGTAGGAGGTAGGTGCGACGGATCCGATGAGTCTCTGTAGCTCGAAGTTCAGTCCGTCGAAGAATTTCTCGGCCTTCTCTTCCTCTGTCGGGATCAGGGTGGGGGCGAAGCGGCTCAGACGAATAAATTCTGCGTTGTATTCTTCCACCGTCATAGAGTCCTGAGTGAGGCGATTGAATTTGTCCCGCAGTTCTGATCGTGCGATAGCCGGAATGTACATCTCTTGGAAGAGTCTGGAGAACTCCTCCCAAGTGACTCGGTCTGGTCCGAGTCGCGCCTCCTCAGACAACCACCAGTGGTGCGCGTTGCCTGTCAACTGCATTCGGACAGCAGTCATCCAGCGTTCCCGTGGAAGCTCAGCTGCTTCAAGTTGATGCTGAATGTTGGTGAGCCATTCATGAACTTCTGTGGGCTCTTCCTTGCCGGAGAAAGTGCGGGGCTTCAGTTGGCGGAAGTCAGTGATAGAGCCTGTAGATGGCCGTCGAGCTGGTAGGTTGGCCTGCTCCAGTACAGTTACGATGTTGTCCCTCCAGAAGTTGGCTTCGCGACGCTGAGCCTCGTGTTGGACTTGTTGCTGTGCTTGCATCATCGCGTAGATCATTTGGAATATTTGCTGTCCGTCGATTGGCTGTCCTGGTGGGAACACGGGCATTGGTGGGACGAACTGCGGCGGAGGTGGGATGTCGTCGCGCCGGAATCGGGAGGTAGGTTGACCTGCCTGCTGGCTCTGTTGAGTTGTGGGGATTCCTCCGACTGGTGTCACGTCGTCGTCGTAGGTGACACCTGTAGCTTGTGGCGTTCTGACGGGAGTCTCGTTGCATTCTTGTGGGTCCATTTTCCCTGTATCCAAAATAACCAATAAGAGGCGCACAGGAATCAAGGCAAGATGCAAGTAAATTATTTGAAGTCGATATAGAGATCAAAAACGTTTCAAGCAAGTGGATGAGATCCTAAAAACTTATCCTATCTTATTGCAGGCCTGTTCGGTCCCTAAGTTGAAACCGAACAATTTAGTCGTAGACCTGCATGGGCCACCACAAAAACCATGTCACGCCCCAGTCCCAAAATGACGAGGGACTGGAGAAGCGTGGCAATGGCCAGCAGCGCGCACCGATGGACAACCCAATTTAATGGCTCCATCAGGGCATGCTTAAGCTGTAGTCTAGCAGTAATAATTACAAGTCTCAGGTATTTCTAATCTCATCCACAGATAACACAGATTGAAGCCAGAAATAATGTAATGAAACTAAATATGCAATATGAAATAAGGTTATCTCGGGAAACAAATCCGAGAATTATTCTGTTACAATAAGGAAAGACAGGAAATAAAATGCTGGAAAATGTAAATACTGTGTAGATGTAGCCGGTGCTCAAGAGAAGTCTTCGGCCACTATCTCGTCCTGTGTTCCTGGTTCTGTTCCGAGGAGTGCTCCGGTACCGTACACTTCTGGGTAGTTCTCTTCAGCTGTACCTGGGGACATCATCCATTCCAGGTCCTCAGGGGACATAGCAAGGTACAGAAAAACTCAAGCCAAATGAATATCAGTGCAGCAATCAGATAATTCAGCAGGGTAAACTAAGTAACCAGCTATGTGATATGCAATATGAGAGCAGCACTAGAACTCAGGCCGAAGCCACTACAAGCTCTGTGTCGGGGAGCCGGTAGCAGCAATAACTATGATTTACACTATGGTATAAACTATGTTTTATATATATATAATATCAGCCTGTAGTCTGTGTGTCTCTCCCCACCCAATGTAATCACCCGTCTCATGTCCATGACACGCATAATCATAACTAATGCAGTAAGTCTGATAGCTATGAATCAATTGTCTAAGAATGTAAAGTCTATGTCATCAACATGCAACCTCTACAGAATTACCTTGAATGTCTCAGGAAGACTCTGTCTCATGAAATAGTGTCAAGTGTCCTGGGTTCTGGTGTACTTGATAGGACAAGTACGAGAATTATAGGGTCTCGATATCCATGTCTATGTGACGTTACACAACCCCGCGTACGGAGTTGGCACCCGACTATGATCGGACACTAAGCACGTCACACGTTCCCTAGGTCAAGCAGTTAAAACAAGTTTATATTTTAATTCACATGAAAACAAGTAAAATACTTTGTCAAGGATTACTGAGATTTGGCAAGCTTTAATTGTCCTTTATTGCATAATTAAGTCCAGAAAATAATTAGCAAGCTGCAGAGTTTGGCAAGGTACACTTGCCTGTGGTTCCGGCTATGTTTACGGCTCTGACTTCGGCGGGAATTGCAGGCGGTACTCCGGTTGCTGAAACAAACATCACCATCAGATCCAGAAAATATCAATCAGCTAGAATCGCCTGTCCTTGAGTCCAATTTGGAGACAAGGGCAAAAACGGCAGTTTCGGGCCAAAACGGGGTCCACCGGTGGGCCCGCTTTGCACCGAAAAATGTGTCAGGGTCAACGGTCTCCAAATTCACCAAACTTAGTGTCAACAGGTCAGGAACGCTGATACGAACCCAACGGAACTTTCAGATTTGAATTCCGATGAGCCGATCACGAATTCGCCCGTCGAGCGGGGCCTGTGGGGCCCACGACACGCGATTTCGTCAACGTTCTCAGAATCGAACCAAACTTGACCCACAGGACCAGCGTATCGCTACGAGTCCGATGGCGCAAGTTTCGTCTCGATCCGACGTGTGTACACAAAGTTAGGTCGAATTGCCGAAAAGGCGGATACGGGGCGATGTCCGCGGATACGCGTTGATTCCGGTGTGCACGCACACCCGAATCAGCTTCCGCGAAAACCCACACGTCCGTATCGACGAGGCGCACGTATCTGTGAAGACCGCGCGCGACCAAGTCGTCCCGTTTGGCGGGGCGTACTCGGTTCCGGGGTGAAACAGGGTCTGGGTTTTTCCTGTTTTTGGATCGCGGTGTGCGATCGCCACAGGCCGCGATGCCTCGAACAGTTTGTCCGGACACCGAGAGGGTCATACAGGCTTCGCAACGCAATTTACGGAATCGAATTCCGAGCTACGAAAAGGGAATTACGAGTACCTGAACACAAGCTGAAAAAGCCGAGATCTCGTGTCTTCGTAGCGTGTCCTGTGTCCAACTGACACAGTGTCCGACACGTACAGCGACGAGGGTTAGGGTTAGGGCTTGGCCTTGCGGCGGTGGCTCAGGGCGGAGGGCGGCCGGGGCAGCGTCGCAGGAGGAGGCTGGGGCGGTGCTGGCTAGGGCGGCGGCCACCGGAGCGGAGGGGGGTCGACGGCGCAGGGCTCTCGAACGGTCGGGACGGCGTCGGGGCCTGCTGCGGGGAGGAGAGGAGAAGGGGGAGAGGAGGAGACGCGGTGAGGGTGGTGGTCGGCGGGCGGTTCGCGCAGGGGATGAGGGGAGGTGGAGGTCGCCGGACGGGGTTCGTCGGAGGGGCGTCTAGGGTGGTTAGGGTTAGGGTTACGGGGGAAAGGAGAGGGCGGATGGGGGTATTTATAGGTGGCTCGGGCGGGGGTTGGCCGAGGGAGTGGCCGGGGAACGCGGAGGAGCGTCGGGGTCGTGGGATCCAGGGTGGCGGTCGTGGCGCCGGAGAGCGCGGCGGCCGGCGAGATTTTCGGCTCGTGGCCGAACGTGGGAACGGGTGAAGGAGAAGCGGGTCCGGGTCGGGCGCGGATCCGGGTGAGCGGACCCGCCCGACCCGCTAAGGGTGAGGGTTGGGCCACTTCGAACGGGCTCGGCCCACTGGGCCGGGCCGGGCACAAAACTCAAAATAAATAATAAAAATAAAATAAATAATAATAATAAATAAATAATTAAATAATCAGTAAATTAATTAATAAATAATAATAATTAAATAAATAGTTTTTAGGCATTTAAAAATAGGTCCGGGGTCCGATAAATTCCAGAAAAATTGCCCTAAGTCCAGTTTTTCATTTTACATCCAAAAATATTATTTTCATAATATTTTAACATTGTTTAATATCAATTAAAAATCATTGAATAATTAAAACCCTGTTTTTAAATTACAGAAAATTTCCAGAAAATTCCAGAAAATTGTGAAAAATCCAGTTTTTAAAATTTTGAAAATTCAGGGGGTTTACAAGATTACAAGTCGCTCAAGCCTCTCTCTCTGAAACAGTAAAAGCGTGCCAAGTGGCTACAACTGTGGAATGAATGTACAGGCGATGGTCAGGCGATGTTCACAACTTATGTCTTGTATAAGCGCTTCAGTCCCGGACGCACCGTTGCAAGGCTTCAGAGGGAACTTCTGGCCTTAGCACGCACGAAGGAGGTGTCCGCACCGCACGAGGTTCTCCCGCACCCTGCATATCAAACTGGTGGATTGTCAGTACATTGAATGCACTGGTGGGGAAGCTACTCGCCCGCTCGACAAATCCAAACACGTAATACAGGTTCCGTGCACAACTATTAAGTTGTCTTTCTAGTTGCCTTAGGATCAGTTTCATGCAAACATTGAATAGCTTAACGTGTCGGGCAGTACGCCGTGCGATGTTTTGAGGAAACACGGCGAGACTTACCAACTTACCATTTCTCCTTCCCTGTCCAAGGCAAACATGATTAATTCAAGCACGGCAAGTATAAACATTCAGGAGGCATAGCATATGCAAACAGGAGGGTCGTTTTAACATGATCGTTCAGGTGTTCAGTCGATGCGATGCAGTGACTCGCACGCGGATAGCCGCTAAGCGAGGATGACTTATCTATATGAACAGGAGTCGCTGGCATAGCCATAAAGGACAATAGTCACTGGCGGTAATGGTATGCAGCAATAGTACAAGGGGCGCTACATGCCATTCCGTCCAGCACAATGGACTATACAATACGGTTCAGTCACTGGAGAGAATGTATGCAGCAAAAGAACAAGGGGCGCTACATGCCATCCCGTCCAGCACAATGGACTGTACAATAACGTGAGTTCCATCCGGATCGGATCGGTCCCAGTGCCCCGGTGACCGTCCGTGGAACTATACCTCGTTTTCGAGTTGTCCGCGACATGCACTTCAGGGTTAACCAATCTCAGGCAACACGATTTAACCAATCTCAGGCAACACGATTTGACCAATCTCAGGCAACACGATTACACGAGATACACGAGAACACGCGTGCACTAGAACACGAGAACACGAGAACACGAGTGCACGGGAACACGAGTACACGAGTATACGGGATACTTGAATCTTGGTTCTGTACAATAACTTGTCTTGATGCATTCCCCTGGTTCGGGGCTGCCTTGGTGACCTAACGGTCCCGGATACTTGCAAGTTCGTTCAGGCACGGAACGACTACGTAGTAGTCTTCCAGGGTTTGGATGAAAACACGGTAACTATCAAGCAGACAAGCATGCGTTTCTAGGAACATAAGCAGGCACGTTGCTCGGGCCCGAAGGTAGTCCGAGAGATGAAACCGTTAAGGGACTTAGCATGCGAGGGTCTGAATATAAGCAGTATTTCATTTCCATGTTCTAGCATAAGCAATATGAGTTGGGATTATTCCCTTAGCTAGGTGCGTTGGATTTATTAGCATGCAGGGGGTGAATCACCAAGCGACTAGCATAAATATTCCAGATTTTATGTGTGCTGGCTAAGCAAAGACAAGTTCACCGTAGCCACCCACCTTAGCGATGATTCGCCTCGGTAGAGCGATACGTCTGAGCGAGCCTCTGAAAGTCCAAGCCGGATTCCTGTAGGGGCAAGTCTGGATATCCTTTGCTTCTTGAATCGAGGCAAAGCGGGTCGGGACAGCTGCACGATTGCCGTTTGAGACGGCAGTCCGCTTGAGCGGAACGGGGTGTTATACCAGGCCCGTGCGGCATCACGTCCCCCGAAAGCTCGAACGGGCCATTCGTTTGGCTCCCTTCCTCCCTCGCACCCGCGGACGGGCACGGTGATTCGCGTCCGGCGCGCCGAGGCACAGTGATACGTGTCCGGTTCGCTAAATTTTGGCTACACGGGGCGGGGCAGGGCGGAGCGGCGGCCCGGGCAGGACCGGGGCGTGACAGAATGGTATCAGAGCGGAATCGATTCTCTAGCCCAAAACTGTTGCTATGACTCTGAGTCGATATGGTATTGCAAAGAGCGTTCCATACAATAAGTCCATAGATATTCTCAAAGTGCAAATATTTTCTGAACTTGAATTGCTTGTTTGTTTCGATTGAGTACGGCGAGGGACGGCACTATCGCTACTCGGGATATCGAGAAGTTTATCCTTGAAGTTTCGAGGATAAAACTTTTTGTTGGTTGATAAGTGTGTAACGCTCCGCTCCGCGTCGGCGTTATATATCAAGGTGAGTGAGCAGAACTTCGTTCTCTGATTCTTGCACGCCTTAATAATAACCTGAGTTTTTGCTTGCAATATTTTCTTAAGAGAATGATAGAACCTGCCTTGCATGTTAATGAACGAACTCACCTAGCTTGTCTTTGAAACAATGTCTGCTTAACGAGAATCCTGAACGCTTGCTTAGAATGCATGAACATGTTCACTATTGTCTATGCTTCGAGAGAACCATACTGTGCCTGAACGTGTTCAAGTGATAAGTCGGATTGCCCCGCAACAACGATTGTATCCTGATGGTTCATCTCGTCTGCATACTAGAGTTTATTTGATAGTGTTCCATGCATTCGCATGCGGTCGGACAATGGCTATTGGTGGAAAGCTGAGCTGCATGTGTCACGGTTGCTACAGAGATAGTGGAAAGCAACCATGAGCCACAGCTGCCTCTAGCATCAGATAAAGAGTCATTGGTATGCTGTACAACCAGCTGCCGATCCTGAGATACTCGAGGACCGTCCTGCATATAGCTAAGTCATTGTGTTGGCTTGGATAGTGACTGCCCCTAAGATTGTGCATCGTGTGTCTAGCTTTGCATCAGACCCTCGAGTCGCACGAGACACGCTACGCACACCCTGAAACATGAACGGTTTGCTTGCTTGCATATTCAATATGAAACTCTGTTTCCAAACATGTTTCCAAACAATGTAATATGACTCTGCTAGCGAACTGCATGAAACGAACCTAGGTAAAACTAGAAAGATCACTAGTAATGTAATATTTTATAACATGATTACTTAGTGTTGGTTTGAGTGAATGCTTGTTTCTGTTCAGTTGTTTTATCTCACCAGTACTTGTATAAAGTGCTGACCCACCAACAGTTTACTTGCTTGCAGGTACTGGATCGTCCAAGGGAGCGATAGGCGTGCCACAGTCCCTAAGACCCAGAATCCTGGTTTCGATTGTTTTCCCGAGAATGCTATCATATAAGGGGCATAATGTATGGAACGAACGTGTGCCTTTGCTAAAGGAAACCCAAGTTGCCTCGATTGTCCCGAACACTCAGTTGGCTAAATGTATTGCATTGCAACAAGTCCCTTTCCGCTGCTTACTCGATTGATGCGATGATAGCCGACTATCAACTTAAACGATTGGCCTTGCACGGGCGCAACCCCAGGCCCGTGCGGCATCATGTCCCCCAAAAGCTCGAACGGGCCATTCGCTTGGCTCCCTTCCTCCCTCGCACCCGCGGGACGGGCGCGGTGATTCGCTTCCGGCGTGCCGAGGCACGGTGATACGTGTCCGGTTCGCTAAATTCCGGCTACACGGGGCGGGGCAGGGCGGAGCGGCGGCCCGGGCGGGACCGGGGCGTGACAGTGGGCCTCACAGGCTCCACTTGACGGGCGATTTTGTGATCGGCACATCGGAATCCAGTTCTGGACATTCCGTTGGGTTCGTATCGACGTTCTGGACTTGTTGATACTAAGTTTGGAGAATTTGGAGACCTTTGACCCTGACACATTTTTCGGTGCAAAGTGGCCCACATGTGGACCCCGCTTTGACCAGAAACTGTCATTTTTGCCCCTGTGTCCAAATTGGACTTAAGGATAGGCGTTTCTAGCTATTTGCTATTTTCTGAGACTGTTGGTGATATTTATTTCAACATCCGAAGACATTTATTCTGAGGCCATAATTTCTGACTTTTGGCATTTGACATCTGAACGTTATATTTTGCAGCTCTCTTGCCAGACAAGTATACCTTGCCTTGTTGTACTGTTTAAATTCAGTTATTGTTAGTTACATGTTTATCTATTTTAAATATAAATGTGCGCGTCCGAGAAAACTCGGGTGCAGTCAACGAAGGCGTTGACGTTAGGACTTGTGTCTGACCTAGTGTCTAGTAGACCCACCTAAAAGTTGTAAAGTTATTGATATAACTTCCCAGGCCTTGACACGTGTCATTACACGTCACAGAGTGAGTTCATGTAGGGACGTGTGCCTCATGCGCGACTGGCCATCAGTGTGAGCAACACGTGTAACGGTATTTAGCTTAGTTGATTATTTTATTGAGACTTGCATCATAGTAGGAGGTGTCCACGTCGTTTTCACGACTTGTACATCTATATTTGTCACGCCCCAGACCCAAAATGTCGAGGGACTGAGCACGTGATAATGGCCAGCAGCATGCACCGATGGACAAACCCAATTTAATGGATCCATCAGGCATACTTAAGCTGTATTACATTGTCCAGGGTTTACTAACCTCATCCACAAATATAAGATAGCATAATGAAAGATTAAACATCCACAGTCAAGTAATTAAAATCGGAGAACAATCCGATATTAAGTCTGTTACACAAGTGTTCACAAAGACAGGAAATAAGAGTTCAATTAAACTGGAAATAAAGTTTCTTTGCAATAAACTGAGCAGGGCGAAGCATTTGTTCAGGTGAAGTCCTCGGCGATCACCTCGTCTTCAGGTTCAGGTACGGCTCCAAGTAGTGCTCCTGTTCCGTACACCTCAGGATAAACCTCGTCTGCTATAACTGGAGAACAAAACCAGGTCCTCAGAGGGACGTAATAAGGTACAGAAGAATACGAGCCATAATACAGTGCAGGAATTAAAGAAATAACAGGGTAAGTAACTAACCAGCTAAGTGATCATGCAAGTGAGAGTTATTAATCATATTTCAGGCTGAGACTACTACAGGATCAGTGACAAGAAACCATAGCAGTGTTAGTATTACGATTCCAGTATAACCAAAGCAGATTCGATTCCAGTATAGGTGCCAAAGCACCTCCAGTTTATCAATATATATATTTAATCAGCCTTTGATATGGTAAAACTCTCCCCACCCAATGTAATCACACGTCTCATATCCATGACGTCTCATGTCCATGCCACGCGAGATCATAGCTAATGCAACTAGTCAGGATAAAAACTAAACTCAAGTCATGAAATCTATAACCTATTCAAAACCTCTTTGAATAATCAGGAAGAGTCCTATATCATGCTTTGTGTCAGGTGTCCTGGGTAATTATTTCTTGGTAGGGCAAGAACAACAGTCACAAAAATTAAAGCAAGAGAATCAAAATGAATTAATAACTGCATTTTATGGCAAGGTACACTTGCCTGAGTTCCCTGTTCCAATTATAGCTCTGACAATTGCTGGATTTGCAAAGACTGCTCCTGTTGCTGAAACAAACATCATCATCAGATCCAGAATACTTCAATCAGCTAGGAACGCCTGTCCTTGGGTCCAATTTGGAGACAAGGGCAAAAACGTCAATTTCGGGTCAAGGCGGGGTCCAAATGTGGGCCGTCTTGTACCGAAAAACGTGCCAGGGTCAAAGGTCTCAAAAACAGTCCAACTTAGTGTCAACAGGTCAGGAACGCTGATACGAACCCAACGGAACTTTCAGATTTGAATTTCGATGAGCCGATCACAAAATCGCCCGTCGAGCGGAGCCTGTGGGGCCCACGACACGCGATTTTGTCAACGTTCTCAGAATCGAACCAAACTTGGCTCACAGGACTAGCGTATTGCTACGAGTCCGATGGCGCAAGTTTCGTCTCGATCTGACTTGTGTACACTAAGTTACAGCAAGTATCAGAAAGTACGGATACGGGGCGTTGTCCGCGGATACGCACTGATTCCGGTGTGTACGCACATCCGAATCAGCTTCTGCGAAAGCCCGCACGTCCGTATCAACGACGCTGACGTATCTGTGAAGACCGCATGCGACCAAGTCGTCCCGTTTGGCGGGGCGTACTCGATTCCGGGGTGAAACAGGGTCGGGTTTTTTCTGTTTTTGGATCGCGGTGTGCGATCACCACAGGACGCGATGCCCCGAGCGGTTTGTCCGGGCACCGAGAGGGTCTTACAGGCTTCGCGATGAAATTTACAGAATCGAAATCTGAGCTACGAGCAGTGAGATACAAATACCTGAACTGGGCTTAAAAATCAGGGTTTCCTTGTGTCCGACACAACTCTGTGTCCTGAGTCTGGCCGTGTCCGGCCGTGTCAGAGTACTGTGCCTGATGCTGTGTCTGCTGCTCCTAGGGTTAGGTTTCGGGGAGACTGTGTCCGGAGGAGGGCGGTGCTTGGCCGGAGCTGGGTCGACGGTCAGCGGGGCGGCTCGCCGGACAAAGGTGGAGGCGGCTGCTGCGGGGCTCGGCCTGACCAGGCGGAGCGGAGCGGGAGGAAGAGGGAAGAGGGGAACAGCGGCCGGCTGCACTGGGCTCGGGGCTGCGGGGATCTGCGGAGGACGGCGGAGCAGCGGCGAAGTCAGGCGGTTCGTCGGCGGTTCGGCTAGGGCTGAGGGGATCGACCTAGGTCGGAGTCGAGGCTTATATAGCCGGAGAAGGAGGCGGAGGGGCGGCCAGTGCGGGCGGTTACGGGAGAGGAAGAGGCTGGGGAGAGGAGCAGGCGATGGGAGGCCAGGCGGCGGCTGTTCCGGCGGCGGGGAGGGGAAGAGAATAGGTCGGCGGCGGCGGGAACGGCCGGAGGGGAGATGAGGAGTCGGGGCTGCTGGGGGATTGGGGTGCACTGTTCACCGGGTCGGGTCGGAGCGGGTGGACGGGTGCGGGTTGGGCTGACCCGGCCCGACCCGTTAGGGTGGTCCGGTTCAGTTGGACCGGCCGGCTCGGTCCGGTTCAATCTCTGGTTTGGTTTGATTAAATAGTTAAATTTTTATAATAGTTTTTAATGCTTTAAAAATTCATCCGGGATCCAATAAATTCCCGGAAAATTACCCTATGTCTGGTTTTCCATTTTACACCATAAAATATTATTTTAATAATATTTTAATACCATTTAATATTAACTAAAAATCCTTTAGTAATTAAAACACTGGTATTTAATTACAGAAAAATCCTGGAAAATCCCACTAAAACAGAAAAATCCAAATTTTAAATTTATGAAAATCAGGGGGATTACAATATACCCCCCTTAAGAGGATTGCGTCCTCGCAATCAAAGAATAACCGGTCAACAGAGATGACACGGTTAGAAATTTTATTTGAATCACAATACAATAAAAAATCAAAGTTCAGGGCTTGAACTCATAGGAAAAATCATTTCCCTATGCAATAGAAATTATGCAATTTCCCAAATGTGGGAAATCTAGAAAATTACTGTTTTAGATAACCAGGTTATATTTCAAAACTTATCAAGTTAACAATTCTAGGTTATTATCAAGTTCAAAACTAGGTTATCAATTGTTAGCAAGTTAAAATTATCAGGTTAAGATTATCTGGTCAAGTCTGGGGTCACGAACCAGCAGGCACGAACTACAGAAATGCTAAAAACAGAACTACAAAAACTTACGCGCATTAGCTATGCCACGGTTCTGCACATCCTCCAAAGTCATCACTGGAGTTTGTCCGCGTCCTTGCAGTCGATTCTTCTGCTGCTGAGCCTGCTGGAAGAGTAGTGCCTGGGATATCAAAGGTGGCCTCGGCTGATACCCTCCTGAAGCTGGTGGAAGGACTCCTTCAACTCTTGTTTGCGGTACTTCTAATGCTGGAGAGGCTGGCTTCGCTTGCTGGTTACCCTTTGGTGTTTTGTCTCGACGCTCAGGGCATTCCTTTAATAAATGCCGACTGGATCCGCAAACTAAGCATAATTTCTTTTTGCGTCTGCACTGGTCCTCATTATGGCCTCGTCTGTGACAATATGGACAGACAGGTATTACTTGCGGAGATGCTTCTGGCTGCTGGCGCATAGGAGAACTAATTGCACTTCCTTCCTGTGGTGCTCTGGCAGGTGCTGAGGTGGCTGGTTGTTGAATCATCACGTCTTTCTTTCGGCGTTCAGGACAATCCCTTACCCAATGCTTTTTGGATCCGCAAGATAAACATCGTCCCTTTCTAAGTCGGCATTCTTTAGTCATATGGCCTAACTTGCCACAGTAGTGACAAGTAGGAAGGACTAGTGCAAGTGGTGTAGATACTCTCTGCGGTGGATTCATCTGTGGTCGCTTTCCAACTCTCTCCTGTTGTTCTTGTTCTGTTGCATGAGGCCGCTTCTGGCTGGACTCTATTCTGGTGATGCTCTCCATGGCCCGTGCTGCAGTAACAACGTCCGTTGCAACGGAGCTGATTAACTTCCGTAGCTCTGAGCTAAGTCTGCAAACGAACTCCTCCGTTTGGCTTTGCTGAGCATTCTGATAAGCTTGTATCATCGGGTAGTATATTTGAAACAGTTGTTGTACGTCCATAGCTTGCCCTTGTGGGACAGTAGGCGTCGGTGGAGCAAACTGCATCGTTGGTGGAACGTCATCTTGCTGGATCCTCGAGTCATGCTGACTTGCTTGACTGAGTTGTTGTGATGTTTGACCTTCATCCACTAGTATCACTTCATCCTCGTGATTAACCACAACATCTTGTGGTGCTGCTGGATGAGTCTTGTCGCCGGCTTGTGGATCCATAATTCTGCAACCAAAATAAACTATTAAGAAGCACACAAGAATCAAGGCAGGATGCAAGTCAAAGATTTTATTCAAATCCGACACAGATATCAAGAACGATTCAAGCAAGTGGATGAGATCCTAAAAACTTTATCATATTCTTATTGCAGGCCTGTTCGGTCCCTAAGTTGAAACCGAACAATTTTAGTCGTTGACCTGCATGGGCCACCACAAAAACCATGTCACGCCCCAGACCCAAAATGTCGAGGGACTGAGCACGTGATAATGGCCAGCAGCATGCACCGATGGACAAACCCAATTTAATGGATCCATCAGGCATACTTAAGCTGTATTACATTGTCCAGGGTTTACTAACCTCATCCACAAATATAAGATAGCATAATGAAAGATTAAACATCCACAGTCAAGTAATTAAAATCGGAGAACAATCCGATATTAAGTCTGTTACACAAGTGTTCACAAAGACAGGAAATAAGAGTTCAATTAAACTGGAAATAAAGTTTCTTTGCAATAAACTGAGCAGGGCGAAGCATTTGTTCAGGTGAAGTCCTCGGCGATCACCTCGTCTTCAGGTTCAGGTACGGCTCCAAGTAGTGCTCCTGTTCCGTACACCTCAGGATAAACCTCGTCTGCTATAACTGGAGAACAAAACCAGGTCCTCAGAGGGACGTAATAAGGTACAGAAGAATACGAGCCATAATACAGTGCAGGAATTAAAGAAATAACAGGGTAAGTAACTAACCAGCTAAGTGATCATGCAAGTGAGAGTTATTAATCATATTTCAGGCTGAGACTACTACAGGATCAGTGACAAGAAACCATAGCAGTGTTAGTATTACGATTCCAGTATAACCAAAGCAGATTCGATTCCAGTATAGGTGCCAAAGCACCTCCAGTTTATCAATATATATATTTAATCAGCCTTTGATATGGTAAAACTCTCCCCACCCAATGTAATCACACGTCTCATATCCATGACGTCTCATGTCCATGCCACGCGAGATCATAGCTAATGCAACTAGTCAGGATAAAAACTAAACTCAAGTCATGAAATCTATAACCTATTCAAAACCTCTTTGAATAATCAGGAAGAGTCCTATATCATGCTTTGTGTCAGGTGCCCTGGGTAATTATTTCTTGGTAGGGCAAGAACAACAGTCACAAAAATTAAAGCAAGAGAATCAAAATGAATTAATAACTGCATTTTATGGCAAGGTACACTTGCCTGAGTTCCCTGTTCCAATTATAGCTCTGACAATTGCTGGATTTGCAAAGACTGCTCCTGTTGCTGAAACAAACATCATCATCAGATCCAGAATACTTCAATCAGCTAGGAACGCCTGTCCTTGGGTCCAATTTGGAGACAAGGGCAAAAACGTCAATTTCGGGTCAAGGCGGGGTCCAAATGTGGGCCGTCTTGTACCGAAAAACGTGCCAGGGTCAAAGGTCTCAAAAACAGTCCAACTTAGTGTCAACAGGTCAGGAACGCTGATACGAACCCAACGGAACTTTCAGATTTGAATTCCGATGAGCCGATCACAAAATCGCCCGTCGAGCGGAGCCTGTGGGGCCCACGACACGCGATTTTGTCAACGTTCTCAGAATCGAACCAAACTTGGCTCACAGGACTAGCGTATTGCTACGAGTCCGATGGCGCAAGTTTCGTCTCGATCTGACTTGTGTACACTAAGTTACAGCAAGTATCAGAAAGTACGGATACGGGGCGTTGTCCGCGGATACGCACTGATTCCGGTGTGTACGCACATCCGAATCAGCTTCTGCGAAAGCCCGCACGTCCGTATCAACGACGCTGACGTATCTGTGAAGACCGCATGCGACCAAGTCGTCCCGTTTGGCGGGGCGTACTCGATTCCGGGGTGAAACAGGGTCGGGTTTTTTCTGTTTTTGGATCGCGGTGTGCGATCACCACAGGACGCGATGCCCCGAGCGGTTTGTCCGGGCACCGAGAGGGTCTTACAGGCTTCGCGATGAAATTTACAGAATCGAAATCTGAGCTACGAGCAGTGAGATACAAATACCTGAACTGGGCTTAAAAATCAGGGTTTCCTTGTGTCCGACACAACTCTGTGTCCTGAGTCTGGCCGTGTCCGGCCGTGTCAGAGTACTGTGCCTGATGCTGTGTCTGCTGCTCCTAGGGTTAGGTTTCGGGGAGACTGTGTCCGGAGGAGGGCGGTGCTTGGCCGGAGCTGGGTCGACGGTCAGCGGGGCGGCTCGCCGGACAAAGGTGGAGGCGGCTGCTGCGGGGCTCGGCCTGACCAGGCGGAGCGGAGCGGGAGGAAGAGGGAAGAGGGGAACAGCGGCCGGCTGCACTGGGCTCGGGGCTGCGGGGATCTGCGGAGGACGGCGGAGCAGCGGCGAAGTCAGGCGGTTCGTCGGCGGTTCGGCTAGGGCTGAGGGGATCGACCTAGGTCGGAGTCGAGGCTTATATAGCCGGAGAAGGAGGCGGAGGGGCGGCCAGTGCGGGCGGTTACGGGAGAGGAAGAGGCTGGGGAGAGGAGCAGGCGATGGGAGGCCAGGCGGCGGCTGTTCCGGCGGCGGGGAGGGGAAGAGAATAGGTCGGCGGCGGCGGGAACGGCCGGAGGGGAGATGAGGAGTCGGGGCTGCTGGGGGATTGGGGTGCACTGTTCACCGGGTCGGGTCGGAGCGGGTGGACGGGTGCGGGTTGGGCTGACCCGGCCCGACCCGTTAGGGTGGTCCGGTTCAGTTGGACCGGCCGGCTCGGTCCGGTTCAATCTCTGGTTTGGTTTGATTAAATAGTTAAATTTTTATAATAGTTTTTAATGCTTTAAAAATTCATCCGGGATCCAATAAATTCCCGGAAAATTACCCTATGTCTGGTTTTCCATTTTACACCATAAAATATTATTTTAATAATATTTTAATACCATTTAATATTAACTAAAAATCCTTTAGTAATTAAAACACTGGTATTTAATTACAGAAAAATCCTGGAAAATCCCACTAAAACAGAAAAATCTAAATTTTAAATTTATGAAAATCAGGGGGATTACAATATTGGGCGGGGAAGACATCTAGTAGGCGTATGGGACACCCCCCTCCTTGAGTTTTTATCCTTCGTACCATGCTCCTCGGAGATGGTCGATTGCAGAGTGCCCATGAGTCTGGGGGCATATGACACATATACTAGCCAGTCCCGACGATTGGTGAATTACGTCAGCATATGTCAAGCCTACACATTCCCATGCGTACTATAAGGTCTTCAAATTGCATTCACTTAGATGGTTAGCACACCCCCTTTATTTATTCAGTATTTACATACATGGCATGTTATTTTTCTGTATCTTGTTATGTCCCTCTGAGGACCTGGTCCCTTTCCAGGTGTGGATGTTCATGAGTATTCGCAGGAGCGCAGATCCGGACATGTTACGTATATTCTGAGGAGATCTTCTCTTCGAGCCTCGTGTTTGTCAGATGATGTTCTTATATGGTGTGTATCTGGTTCATTTTATATTCTATTTCGACAGTGGATTTGTTTCCATCCGACTGTCACTCTTTAGATACTTATTATTGAGATCTAGTTACACGGTTATTTGGTTATTCATATTTGATTTCTGTGGATGAGATTTAGATTATACACTGTGACTTGTGATAGTTTTACCACTTGTGAATTATTGTTCATTATACAGCGTACGCTTGTATTATGGTTTTCATATATTGGAGTTGCCATATATACAGGCGGTTGACATGCTTACGTGTCCTAGTCCTACGTATTTTGGGACTGGGACATGACAAGAAGTATTTAGGAATACTAAAAGGTAAATATCTTAATTAAATTATTATTATATTAGTATTATTATTTTCTTTTATATCTATAGGTAAAATTATTTAGGAATACTTAAAAAACAGCTTCCGTAATTACCTAGATGTCCATATTAACTTTGATAAATAATTTTGATTAACAAATATATGCAAAGTTATATTTGGAAAAAAAAAATTATTGTAAAGCTTAACGCTTATCATTATATAGTAGTATAGAGTATAGATTAAAGGCTTGAAATTGACGAAACTTGATTATTATTAAAATCCACTAGTAACGTGCACGTGTATTGCACTCGCATAAAAAAATATTTTAAAAAATTAAATATGAATTTATTATAAATACTATCGTTCCTAGGAATTGAACTAAAAAAATCAAGAAAAATGCCTCTTACCTTAACCACTTTAGTTAAAGGAGTTTAATTATAATTAAATTATATTAGTTAGTTAAACAATTATTTATTTTTTAATAATTAATGAGATATTAACAAACGGCTTATACGGCTCATTTTTTTAGCAATAATAAATTATTATTATAAAAATTAAAGATAATTGTTATAAGGGTTATTTATACTAACTATTCATATATTTTCGATTTATAAAACGGAGTACTCCTGCTTTTTAAAATGTTACACTAATCATCCCTACTTTTTTTTATTTATTATACGGGGTACCCTTATTTTAAGATACAAGTAAAAATGATTATGACACTAACTGTCCCTTTTTTTTTTCTAAAGGGAGGAATGATCAGTATAATTTTTTCAAAAGCATGGGTACCCCGTATTATAAATTAAAAATATAGGGATAATTAGTGTAAATAACTCTTGTTATAATTATTAAAAAAATTTAAAAGTATTTTGGAATACTAAAAGGTAAATATCTGAATTAAATTATTATTATATTAGTATTATTATTTTCTTTTATATCTTTATGTAAAAATATTTAGGAATACTTAAAAAACAGCTTTCGTAATTACCTAGATGCTCATATTAACTTTGATAAATAATTTTGATTAGCAAATATATGCAAAGAAATATTTGGAAAGAAATATTTTATTGTAAAACTTAATTTTTTTCATTATATAGTAGTATAGAGTATAGATTAATGGCTTAAAATTGACGAAACTCGATTATTATTAAAACTTACTAGTAACGTGCACGTGTATTACACTCGTATAAAAAAATATTTAAAAAGAATAAATATAAATTTATTATAAATACTATCGTCCCTAGGAATTGAACTAAAAAAACCAAAAAAAATACCTCTTATCTTAACCACTTTTGTTAAAGGAGTTTAATTATAATTAAATAATATTAGTTAGTTAAGCAATGACTTAATTTTGTTAATAATTAATGAAGTATTTACAAACGACTTATACGACTACTTTTTTTAGCCATAATAGATTATTATTATTATAAAGATAAAAGATAATTGTTATAAGGGTTATTTATACTAACTATACATATATTTTCGATTTATAACACGGAGTACTCCTGCTTTTCAAAAAGTTACACTAATCATCCCATTTTTTTTTTATTATACGGGATACCCTTATTTTAAGATAAAAGTAAAAAGTTAAGACACTAACTACCCCAATTATTATTTTTTTATTTTGTAAAGGGAGGGATGGTCATGCATGAAACGGTAGGTTAATTAAGTAGTTAAAATCACATATATCACTCAGAGGAAAATGATTTCGATTTCGTCATTTTTCTTACTAGCCAATCCCCAAATACTAATGCATATTCTTATATTTTCAGAACATATTACTTGTTATATTCATAATATTGATCAAGTATCCTGTCCTACATGAGTGTTGGGACTGTTATATTATACTCCACAACACCAACCAACTCAGTGATTGTCCTATTGGAGAGGGGTACCGAGAGTTGTTATCGAGTATTATTATTCAGCCTTGACAAATCCTACTTAGACAGAATCATTATATTGCATCCATTGAAATGACCCATATATTAATATAACAATCCGTAGAAACTAATTGGTCGTACTATCAAAATGTTGGATGTATGCTATATTGTCTGTCGGTATTGGTGGGGACATACGCTGTCTATATGTAGTAGTTCACCCCTTCTTTTTGTTTTATATAAGGGTAGATTATTGTCTCGACGATATATTTTGAAAGTCTACAAGTTAGATTATTATGTATTGTTTACTGATTTATGCACTAATGGTTTCTTATTGTACTTGCTATTATGAGTTGACAATCTGGTTTTATTTGGTCAGATTCAATGGAATTGACCATTAGACATTTAGTATTTTTGTTTAAAGTAATTTTTTTTATATATTATGGTAATTAAGTGAAATGTACTTTAAATCATGGTAAAAAAGCGGGACAACTATTTTATTTTGTTTTGTTTTTTTACCAAATGTAATTAGACCAAACCAAGAAGACCTCTCCAAAGGCCAGCCAGAGAGAACAATCCCACCTCTTTTCTAGTTCTCTAGTCCCTCTCCAAGAAAGAGAGAGCGAGAGAGAGAGGAGCAGCAGCAAAAAAAACACAACTAGATCTAGATCGAAGAAACTCATCGCCATGGAAATCGAGAAGAACCACACTGGCGTCGGAGAAGAGGACGATCCCACGGCGAGCTCCGCGGACATCCTCCCCCTCGCCGGTGCCGCCCACCAGCCGTACGTCTCGGAGCTCCTCTCCTTCACTCTCGATCGCCTCCACAAAGTACTACACACAAACTCTCTATTTTTGGAAACCCTAGTTTCTTTTTTAATTATGACTAGTTCAGATTACTATAGGTCTGGCCGTGGCATTGCAGGAACCGGAGCTCCTCCGCGTCGACGCAGAGAGGATCAGGAGACAGATGCAGGAGGTGGCGGTGGGGAACTACCGGGCGTTCATAGCCGCGGCCGACGCTCTCTCCTTCATCCGCGAGCAGCTAGTCGGCTTCGACAACCACATGGAATCGCTGGTAATTTGGCTGAATTCAAGTTATATGACGAAACCCTAATTCTAATTGGTTACAGTTATTGGCATGATCTCTAAACTCCCGAAATCTGGTTTGTTCTCGAGCATTGTGAAATTTGCATCTTACTATAATAAACAAGACTCTTTGTTTGCATCATGTACAGGACACGGGTCAAGACACCCCACACTAGGAGACGCCAAATTAGGTCCCAAGTCCGTGTGGTCGTGTCCGAAATGTGTTGTGTTATGCGGTGTTTGTGTCCGTACAACATAGGTTTTATCTTGATGTTTGATCTTGAATAAGAAAAGACTGGAAGTAAGGTGCCATTGTATCGTTCATTTGATAGTAACACATAGTTTGTACCTTAAATCACTTCATATTCTCCTACAAAGATAAGTTTTTATGTACTATGGACTTTGTCCGAGTGGTCGGGCGTCTGATTTATTCGGGACATTTTGGTCTAGACTGGTAGTGCACTAGGCGCTGTTGGGTGGCTTTAAACATCTCATGCTTACTGTTGAAAGTCGAAACACACTATTCGTTCTCTTGAGATCCATCAAACGAAGTAGTAAGAAACTTTGGCGTGCTTGCTTTTTGTCAGGCCATTGATCTACTATTTCATTAAGCTTTTCTTTTATTTCTTCTACAAATCCCAAACTTGACTTTCTTTGCAAATTTCAGTTCAACTTTTGTCACACTTCTGGTATCTTCTGGTATCGAATAAAATTAGTTGGCCAAGTCTATACATGTGCTGCCAACCCCTTTTCTTTCGTTTTATGTTGCTACCATATGTTTTTTGAACTTAGGACCCCCTATTTCCTGGGGAGTCTCTCATTCGTCCTTATATTGCGCTGTTGGCTGAAATAACAACAATAGGATAACGCATTTACTATTCTCGCATATTTTTTTTTGATGATGTATATTTCTTCAGTACACACAAAATGACTTGTTGCTAGAGGTCTAGAACAATTAAGCACATTCATTTTGGTCAGCGAATATCCGCCAAAGCTCTCTATTTGCAAGAATTTAGTTCTTGAAATGTGGAGCAGGAGGATACATTTTGAGGGCATTAAAACTTCACTATACTTAATGTATATGTTTCCTCGATTAATTATTAGCTGGTTGACCTAGGACATGTTCTTGTTTGAGACACATCAAAAAAGATATCTGTGCGAGTTGAATACCAGGTACCCTTGGTTTGAAATAAAGAACTTAAGGTTGTCCCATAGTCTTTATCGGATAGAAGTGGAGCAACGGTGCTATGCATGTCAAGCCCCAGCCCACTGGGTCACAAGGACGCGACCCGTGCATGGAATACATGTGCACATCACTTGGCTTAACTTGCCAAAATAGTTAATCTGATGTACACATAAGACCGAAGCACTCAAATAAAACCATCAAACTTTCAAATAAACCCTATTTGTTTCTAGTTATTGGAATGTTCTCAAAACCTGTAGATCTTGTTCGTTCACGAGCATTGTGAAAATCGTATCTTACTATAAAAAACAATATTCTTTATTTGTGTCGTGTTTAACATGTATTGGACACTGCTCAAGACACTCCAACACTAACCATGAGATGCTGGATTAGGTCCCAACTCTCAAGTCCATGTCATCGTGTCTGAATCTAGTCGGAACATGTCATGCTTGTCTGTGCAACATAGGTGCTATGTTCTCGAAGTTTGGTCCTGAAAAAAAATACAATTCAAAGTAAGGTGCCATTGTATTATCAGTACTAACACAGTTTTATTCAGGACATTTTGTCTAGACTGGAACACACAATTTGTTCTCTTGAGGATTAATCAAGCTAAGTGGCGACCAACATTGCCGTGCTTCAGTTTCTTCTCAATCCATTGATGTGCTATTTTATTAAGCTTTTTCTTTTGCTTTACAAGTTTCGGAATTGATTTCTCTGCACATTTCAGTGTAATTTTGTCACATTTCTGGTATCAAATAAATTAGTTGCCAAAATCTATACACGTATTGTGTATTTTAGAAGATTTTGTTGTTTCTGCAAACTAACTTCCTAGTATTGCCAACCTTTTTTTTTGTTTTATGTTGCTACTATATGTTGTTTGAACCTAGGACCTCCCATTTTATAGGGGACTCTCGCAACCATCCTTCTACACACCCTTGGTTGAAATAACAACAATAGGATCATGTATTTACCCTTCTCATTCTTTTTTAAATTCGATGATGGATATTTTTTTAGTACACACACACAATGACTTGTTGCTAGAGGTCTAGAACAATTAAGCAGTTCATTTTGATCAGGGAATATCCGCCAAAGCCCTCTATTCTCAAGAGTTTAGTTCTTGAAATGTGAAGCAGGAGGATACATTTTGATTGCATTCAAACTTAATAAACATTATGTATATGTTTCCTCGATTAATTGTTAGCTGGTATCAACTTTATGGACCTAGGATGTGTTCTTGCTTGAGATGCATGAAAACAAGATATATGTGCGACATGAATACGAGGTAGCTCGCCAAAGTGGTTTGAAATGAAGGAACTTAAGGTTATCCCAGTCTTTCTTGGTTAGAAGCGGAGCAATGGTACTATGCATGTCAAACTTCGGCCTATGGACATGACTTCTATATGAACTACATGTGCACATCACTAGTGCAATGCCTAAGCTATGCCTATGTGTATTACTTTGTTTCTACAATAATATGATCTAGTGCACTAAACGAGGTACATGTGATCATTGGTTGACACTGTTTTTCTCTTCCTGTCACAGATAACTGAAATCCCAAACCTTACATCTGGTTGTACTGAGTTCGTCGAATCTGCACAGCAAATTTTGGAGGAGAGGAAGCTTAATCAGAAATTATTAGCGAACCATAGTACTTTGCTCGACTTGCTTGAAATTCCTCAGCTAATGGACACGTATGTTATTAATAATTGCAATTTGTACAAATATATGGTAATTTTAAAGGGATCAGTAGAATGAAGTATCATATGACTAATTCTTATTTTATTACTGTTGCCTTGTCATCTGGAAGTGATTACTTTACATTGTCCATCCAGTTCCTTTATTGCCTGCCATTTACTCTGTAGTTTCTATTCACTTCCTTTTCCCACCTCACCCCTTGTAGGATTGCGCATTCTCAATCATTATATTATCAAGAGTATGGCACTATCTATGTTCCCTTTGAAATTTGGAAAGAAAAATTTGTAACCAGGTTGAGTATGATGTAGCAGGTCCTTATACAATTCCTCACATCCAGCCTCCTCTTTGTGGAATCTTTTGGAGAGGTGTTAAGTCAAAATGATTCTTGTTTATGAACATTGCTCAAGTAGTTTGGTTGGTTTTCATCTATTTTGCCACCACATCCAGAGGACATATACACTTTACTTTGTCAGGGCTTCCACTATTCACATATATCCGCAAGAAGAAAACACGTAGTTGATGAAATTGAATTAAATAAAGTCAAGGTTAATGAGCAACGTATACCATTAACCAGATAGGTTCAAATCTGAGTGTTTTCTAGTCATAGATATTATACTTATCCAACCAGTATTCTCACACACGAAGTAGTTCTTCTCCTTGCACACATCTGTTATCTCATTTTTTGATATTTATCTAACTATTACAGGGAAACCTAGTTCCAAATTGCATATTTGGCATATGCATGTTGTCGCCAATGTTTATTAACTTTTTTTTAACTATTATGATGTATTTACTCGCTGTTTTGTTGTTCATGACATTCTTTTTTCTTAAGTTTACTCTATCAATTCTTTATTTGTCCACAAGAGTTCTATTAGTGTGTTGCCTGAAATAAATATAAGCTTTGGCTTCTTCAGATGCGTGCGGAATGGGAATTATGACGAGGCCCTTGATTTAGAAGCATTTGTGTGCAAACTGTCAAAAATGCATCCCGAGTAAGCTTTCATCATTTTATGAGGGTAGTCCCTGTATTTGCTGCTTAAACGTTTCAAACCATTTTTTTCTGTTTCTACCTAGCCGATCCTAGGATTTGATATTTTTGCTATTTAGCTTACCTGTCATTCAGGCGCTAGCAGCAGAAGTAAGGCAGACAACACAGTCTTTACTTTCTCAGCTTCTTCAGAAACTTCGATCGAATATACAGGTACTCCTGTAAGTATTGAAATCTATTAGTCTTTTGTTCAAATATAATGAAGTAATGTAAGAATTTCCCAATTGGATTCTTGTAATGTTGTTCTAGTCTTTCAATCTGGTTCTGTTCGAATACCTAAGCTTCTTGTGTTGGAGTGCAGGTACCTGAATGCCTTCGTATTGTTGCACATTTGCGGCGTATAAGAGTATACAGTGAATCTGAAATGCGTTTACAGGTGTGTTAATATCTATTTATATGCATAATCGTCTTGTTTCTGGTTGACTTTTTAGTATGTATTGAAAATTTTGGAAGGAATTTATCTTTTTTTAGATTAGTTATGGCAAGAGAATTCTAGCTATTAAGTTTAATGTTTATATTCTGTTCAAGTCCTTTTGGAGGTCTCTCTTTTTAAATGCTTTTTCATCATGAACATGGGTCACTGATATATGCTTAAGAATATGCGTTACTCATCATAGGAAACATGGATTTTTTTTCAAAGAAATCACATGTCATGTGCCATAAAAAGGACTTATTACAATGGAAGTATAAGAGTGCATGTTCTGTTTGTTATATTGATTCTTGCAAGTATTCTATGATTGAACCATTTCTATTATATCTTGACAAATTTATAAACAGCCATTACTTCCAACTTCCAAGAATAAAAACTGACCATGATATGTAATTGCTGCATTGCAAAGGTGGCAGTAAAGATTTAGGCATCCTATCCTTTATTTGCTAGGAAATTGAAGTTAACTAATTAGATAATAATCATAACTTTGATGGGATATGTACCCAGTCTCTGGTCGAATCCATGTCTTGTTGAGTTGGAAGTTCAGTACCTACTTGTTCCACAATTTTCTGGTTCTGATTGGACTAGCTGACTCTTGGAGTGGATAGGATTGCTGAAGGACTCACTCACTCCACTTATAGCTGGTGTTTAGAAAGGTTAAGATCACCTAGGCAGATGTGACATTGTAGCTCCATTAAGGGTATAACCGGTCTCCTTAGGTGGTTTGGCTGCTCCCATTGGCTAGGCGAGCTGCCTAGGCGTTGAGCAGGTGTTGAATCCTGCTTGATTGGGTAAAGCTAGCATGATTGTAAGGGGACTTTAAAGCTGAATGGGTCGGAGCCATTTGCTTTGGTAAAGAAAAATGTTGACAATTTCTTAATCCCTTCACGTTGCAGGAATAGTTAGCAGTCGACAACATGTTTCTTATGTCTAAATTCTAAGATCTGTGAAATCGTGTTGGAGGCTTGAATCCCCTGGACGTGATGTGCACTTAAATATTAAAGGAGGGATGAATTGAGATATTCATGTTGTGGTTGATTGAGAGTCGGATATGAAGTAGCGGTCCACCCGAACAAGAGGATTGTGGTACCGAAGCTCAACCCAAGTAAAGAGTGCGATGGAGATCGGCTCGAGAAAGTTTGCACCAGACGTAATAATAGAGGATCAACATGCAAAGATGCATACCCGACCATAGCCTTGGGAGACCGATATAAGAAAAAGACGCGAGCTTAAGCCAGAGAATTTTTAAGGCTAGCTTTTTGAAATGGTTTCAGAAAGCTTCCTAGAACATTAGCTATGCTATGATTCTGGGGAGTATTAATTTATCAACTTCTATTGTTGTTGAGTGGCAATACCTTAAACGATAAGAAGAGAAATTGTTGCATTCATGGGAATTTGGAGGACCAGTCAATTGAGGATAAGATGAGAGAGAGAGAGAGAGTATTGAAAGAGATGTCCCTGCAATTAATATTGCCCCTTCGATGAGAATGCTTTAGGTTTGGAGGTATGTGTACTGGGGTTGCTTAAGAAGTGAATATAATTTAGTCAGTAGGGTTTTGTTGAAGTCTGTGATTTGATCACTACTGCATTATTGGCTTCTCTGCTAGCTGAAATTATAAGACAAGGTATGTCTCATCCTTTCTGATGTGGATTCTGACTTTTTAATCAAATGGACAATCTTTCGATCTGTGACAATGCATTATGCCAACTATTTGTTTGAGTGTGATTAGGTTTCTGCGATGAGCAATACTAAATAAAGCTAGAAACAATGTTGCTTAACATAGGAAAGATACTAAAGTCATCAAATGCAAATTTTCTGCACATTTATCTGGTATTTCTTTGAATTCAAGTATGTCTTTAACAAGGATTTTATTCCACATGCAGTTCTTAAGGTGCAGGGAGGCGTGGCTTTCAGGCATTCTTGATGACTTGGACAAGAGAAATGTTTATGACTATTTAAAAGGAATGGTAAATTGCCACAGGACAAATCTCTTTGATGTTGTTAATCAGTACCGTGCTATATTCAACAATGATAAATCTGGAAGTGAGGAGAACTATGACGGTGGGCTTCTTTTCAGTTGGGCTATGCACCAAATAGAAAATCACCTGAGTACCCTTGAGGTCATGCTTCCCAAGATTACAGAAGGTGGATCTCTATCAAATATCCTTGATCAATGCATGGTAAGGTTTTAGATATCTTCCTAGTATTTGGTATACAACTTCAAGACTGCAAGAATGAGACTCCCCCCCCCCCCTGGATATGTTGGTGACAATTCTAGTTTGCTCACTGAATTGGATGTTGAATATGTTCAATTTTTTTTCCTGTCACACATATATTGGGTAAGAAAATGCCAAAGCTGTATGGAAGAAACTAGTTTTATGTTGCGAACCCCAAAAAATCAGGATGAAGCTTTTTTGTTATATTTGAATTACTATTCCACATAAATATCATGTAAGAATACTCAACACTGACCTTAAGCATTTACTTTATTACTTTATATCCAATTGTTGCCAGTCCAAGCTGAGTTTTATAGTGTGATATCAGAGGTTGAAGTTACTTGACTTGGTGCTGGCAAAGTGTTGAGCTCAGTACTAACCTTCTGTTGTTGTGTTATATTTGAATTGTTACACAAAAATATCATGTAAGAATACTGCATTTTTGTTATTACTTTTTATATATTTGTTGCCACTTCAAGCTGACTTATATAGTGCGACATTAGAGGTTGAAGTTACTTGACTTGGTGCTAGCAAAGTGTTGAGCTCAGTACTAACCTCCTGAATTACACTTCATGTTACTCTACATTGCAGTGTTGCAACTCCTAGTCGTTATCTCTTGAAAAAGTTTACCTTCAAAATATTTGAGATAATGCTATAATTACTCTTACGACTTAATTGACCGACCTGTTACCAACTTATTAGTTCTAGTCTCCTTTTTCTTTCGGTTCCCCTGTGAAGTCAGTAGTTAGATGTGATTACCTCCTATTTAATTCTTGTTTTGATAGTTGTATGATGTGCCCTCAAATTGCACATTCTTCTTGGGGCTCGACAGCTTTCTACTGTGTTATCACTTTGAAGATCTTGCTCCTAACTGTTTGTTCTTGGAGTGTATTTATTGTTTTGTCAGTGAATTTGTTATGATAATAACCTTTTGTTTTCTGTAGTATTGTGCAATGGGTCTTGGTTTGGTGGGATTGGATTTTAGAGGCCTGCTTCCTCCACTTTTTGAAGAGTAATTAAGCATTTTCATTTTGTACATCATAATTCTTATTGTACATTTATGTTTTTTAGTCATCTTTGCCATCTTAGCTAACATCATTTTGATCTTTCCAGTGCAGTGCTTAATCTATTTTCAAAGAATATGAGGACAGCAGTTGAAAATTTTCAGGTATATACCCTATTTGGTTGAAACTTCCACAGCGATATGTTGTACAACTTACATAAGTTTTGTTTACTATTCTGTAATGTTTCTTCTGCCAGAAAGCCAACAATCAAGATTTTGTTTCTTTACAAATTTTTTTAGTCCTTTGTCCATCTCTTCAGCCTTTTGATCTCAATGAAGTTTATCTTATGTTCATGGACCATAGTTGTTTGATAGTATAATTTCCCACACTACTAAAAAAACTCGATGGCAGTCTCATCAAAAAGCTGTGCATTCTTTTTAATGTGCAGCAATTAGACAATTAAATAAATCATCTACCAGCTTCCACCTTGCTCTTCTCATAGGAGTTTTCTTAATCATCTTGCTAATTTTGTATAAAAGATGTCTAACCATAACAAAAAGATCAACCTCAGACACCTGCTAATTGAAAATGAACAGATATTGGTAAAAGGTGGTTCTTGGTTGCTTTGGGTACTAATTAGTAGTAACTGATTCATTTATATCATTCGTAGAAGTGGTTTATGCTCGTTTTATGTACATGAAATGCATGCAATAACTTTTTCCGATACTCATACGCCTTCTTCAAATACATAAGAACTACCTTCGAAACTTCTATATTCTCTTTATCTTTTCAGTGATTACTAAGTTACTTATTTTCTTATTGAGTATAAGGTTAATTTTTATGTACTCCTGTCATTGATCTTGTACTTTGTCCATTTTTGCTATGGAGAAGTATGTACACCCAAAAAAAATAAATTCAAGATACATAGTTATTTGGTAAATATTTCTAAAACTTGTAGAGAAACTAATTGCCAAATTAGTACGTGTCTTCACCAGTGCTTTTGATTGCAACGAATATACTTTGATGTTGGCCCTCTGTCAGGTTGTCTTAGACTTACATCGTTGGGTTCCTCTACCATCTGTGGGCTTTACGACCAATGGTGTAATTGATGAAAGCCAGGATGACATAACTCCACCTTCTGTGTTGATGGAACATCCACCTCTTGCAGTATTTGTTAATTGTAAGTACACTATTTAATGTACTATGTTGGTTCTATGTTTGTTACAGTCACTTCTGTTTGTATTGCTTCCATTATTAGGTACTTTGAAGTGTAGCATTTGTTAATCCCCATACTCGAGTTTTTTTTTTTTTGGTATAAGCATACCAAGGAGAGCATATTCAAGTAACTAATCTTCGACGAGATTTTCTGAGATTTTCTGTAGATGACTGCTTTGTCATTTTAAGTATTTGGATCTCATCTGGAACTGAATACTTTTAACTTGTTTATGCTTGCCTACTAGTGCTAATAAATAAACAATCTTATAAATGATCATCAAATGGTATCATATATTACTATTAACAATTTATGCTTCAGAAGGTGTGATGCAGAAGTTATAATCTAATTAGAAATGCACTATGATGAACCTGGTCTGATGGATGAGTATCTTCATATTGATGGGGGGTTATGCTGCAGAATGATTTAACTTCGAGTCACTAAGAGTTGTACGAATGAAAGATTAAAACTAGGCTACTTATCATACGTTACTTTTTATAATGTTTTAATTTTGTAAGTTCAGGTTATATTTATAAGCTGGACCAACTAATGAAGTTTATGTGGGGATTCTCCTCCCCCTCCTCTCTTCTTTCCCAGAATCCTGACTAAGCACTTCCTTTCCCTTCTATCCCCTTTTTCTTTCCAGGAAATTATGTTATGCTTCAAGAAACAAACAAAAATATTTAACTAAAAAAGAAGAAACATGGATAAGAATGCTGACTAATTAATTCCTTACAAATATGTCAGCCCCGATCATTCCTTGTTGAGGAGGCTCATGGGAATAAATGCGCTCTTAAGACCACTACTTTCTTTCATTTGTAGACCTCGTGGCTTGAATCAAGCTTCATTCTTTCTGACCAGACTCCCATCTCTAGCTGATTCAGTCTGCCAAGAAATGCAATAAATGGGACACGGATAGGCTTCTTGGGGATTCCATCTTACGAGGGGTGAACAAGATCCCGCAAACCATGAAAGAAGGGTCAAAGGTTTCATCTTGCAGAAGGCCTATGTTCAAGTCAAAAGATATTTCTTCCTCTCATGAATGTAATCAAACATATATCAATTTCCATGTAAATTATCATCCAGCTTCGAAGATTAGGGTGAGGCTGTCTCGGAGTAAGTACTCGGCTTCTTAGATTTCGCCTTATTGAGCTTGGCCTTGACTTCAGTAGAGCCTTCGGCTGGAGAGCCGTTCGGGAGGGAAAGGGCGTCGATGTTTGGAATGGTGATTGGTGTTTTGGGTAGTGCGGGAGATGAAGAGTAAGAGTTGAAAAGACTCATCATTTTTCATATTTTATATCTGAATAGAATTTTATAATATTTGGAAGTTTGATCCTTTCAAATGGTTTTGTCAACATCCTAATGGCAGGAGGTAAAGTGAGGAGGGAAATAATCAGTAAGAACACTATCACTGGTGAGTTTCATGATATTTGACACTGTTATGTTCTAGGCTTGGTTTGGTTTTGCTTATCATGTCTGCTTCTGCTTATTTTTTCGAAAAGCAGTCAAAAACTTGTTTGATGTTTGGGGGTGGAAGTTTGTCAAAAAACTGGTTTATGATAGTGGAAGTTTTATCCTTTCAAATGGTTTTGTTAACATCATAATGGCAGGAGGTAAAATTAGGAGGGAAATAAGGAGTTTCTTGATATTTGACCTTGTTATGTTTATATCTCATATCCCTATTGTGTCCTTGTCCGTGTCTGTATCTGTACAACATAGCTGTTTTCTTCTTCTTTTTTTCCTCTTTATTCTTTCAAGTTGAACAATGCTTCATATTCTATATCGCTAGAATTTATAACATGAAAGGGTGTCATCTGCCACCATGATGATTCTGTTCTTGATTTAGCATCTCAATTTTATAACAACAATGAAGTGATGATTAGTCATCTGAATAGGTCCTCGGCAATTGAAAATTACTATGTGATATATATTGAAATTGGTAAGAGTTATTTCTTATTATTTACATTAGGTTTCAATATTCTGACTATATACTGAACTTTGAATGTAACCAGTTTAATAATTATTACGAGTTAATATCATCCAACTATTCCTGATTATCGTGTATATTTTGAAACTTGCCCCTTCTTTGCATCATGTGCATCATTACCTGCGCAATGGGATTGTCATAAATAATTTGGTCTAAACTTTTAGCCTTTGTCTTTTGCTTTCTGTTTATTTACATCTTAGTGCATTATGAAGGTGTTATAAAGTAAGATCGCTAAAACAATGATAACATATTTCATCATTTGTCTTGCTACTGTTTCTACTCTTGCAATTTCGGAGGGTTTCTCGTGGTTGAATGATCTTAAGACTGTATTATTACGCAAAAGAAGAATAAGGTCTACCTACATACCCAACTGGCTTTTGTGGTTTTGTGGCAATTCCCTTTCCCACTCAATTACTATGGCGGCTAAGAATTTAGCAGTTACTTGTCGATTGGCGAATATTTGTATATGATATGATTCGTTAGATCTTTTGCCAACCGTGTTTTGGCAGTCAGTTTAATATCTTCATTTTTTTCTTCTGTTTCGCAGGTGTTTCAGCTGCTATGAATGAATTACGACCCTGTGCTCCAGTGAGCTTAAAGTATGTTCTGGCTCAGGAGGTTGTTAAGGGACTTCAAGCTGTTTCCGACTCTCTAAACCGATACAATGCGATGCGAGTGCTCCGAGGGAATGAGTCTACTCTCTTCCTTTCACTATGTCAAGCATTTATTGAGGTCATACATGGGTCTTGATCTAAATATAGCTTCCTTGTAAAAGAAAGAGAGTGCTTAATATTTCTCTGTGCACTGGTTAACTAATACATGATTGGTTCCATTTGATGTTTTTAGGTGGCATATCCGTATTGTGCAACTTGCTTTGGTCGGTGTTATCCGAATGGTGCTACCCTGATCATACAGTCTAGAAGTACATTTGATGGTATCAGCCAGCTACTGACAGTGTCCCCTGTAAAAGGACTAAAAAACCCTGTCGCCAAGTTGGAAGCAAAGAGGTCGAGCGAAAATGGTGGTGATTTGGCAGTTGTTGGTAAGGCAACTATCGTTGATGACTCTGTACTTGGGGATGCTGGTAAAGAAAACAATGAGGAGACAAATCGCTTAGAATCCCGAAGCAGCATATAGTTGATAAATTTTCTTATTGGAGTTGAGAAGAGTCGTGATAAGAGGGAGCTATCTTATTTTTCCATATTACAATTGGAATTGGGCATCGTGAGCCTTATATCAAATGGGTGTTTTGACGAAGTCGATGAGTTCAGGTGCTATTATGCTTATTATCGACTTTTATCAACTAGATCGATCAATCTGGTTCCTCCATCATTGGTTACTTCTTCAGAGCAAGCTTAATTTTCTGTTACAGTTTGTAAGTTTTTGCATATGTATTTTTTATTGTTAAAAATCCTAAGCCTTTGCTGCTGTTTTCTTAGCGTTAGGTTCAAGAGAATAATATGTGGGGATAATGTACAGGCTTCTAGTCTTAAAATACAAGTACCGTTCTTTCTTGTGCACCCTTCCTAAGGATACTCGAGATATCTATATATATACTCTTATACATCCGAAGCAAGGAAGTAACGAAACTTTTTGCCCACTGTCACTAGAGGTAAGAGGAGGATGCGCATTGGTGGATAGTGATATTCCTGAAGTTCGGTTAGCTTGCTTTTTGATCTGATTCTTATTATATATGCAAGAAACATGCATGTTTTGAAATTTGAGCTACTGACAAGATTTTTGTCTAGGCCTAAACCATTGAATGGCTCGCTCAATAGAATATTTCTTTAATCTTCAAAATATACTTTTCTGGGTAGTCTGCAGTTAGTTATGCTGCACACAAGCCCCTGCATAAGAGCATCTCCAACTATTGTGAGTTTGGAAAAAAGTTTGTTGGCACACTGGAATGACAAATTTTCATTTAAAAAGTTAATTCTTCAATATAAATGTCAAATAAATTGTCAACGTGATATGGTAAAGATATTATGAATTTGGTTGTCTAGTTCTAAACAATGCACTTCACAATAATTTTACCTCCACATCGTCAATTATAAATTAAAATATTTATAAAAAGAGTTAATTACCAAAATAGTACACGAGGAATGTAGCGTTTGTTATTTTGGTGATCGATCTTTTTTTTTTATCGAAATGGTGCATGGGCTTTGCATTTTGGGCTTAATTAGTGCCTGAAGTAAATTTCGTTAGTATTTTTTGGATAAAAATCGATAAAAATGGACATGTGATGGTCACGTGCCTTATTTTTAATGGTTATTTAAGTTTTTAATTTTGGACTACGATTTTTAACTATTTTCATCTAAACAATTTTCTTCGAACACTAATATTCTTCTGAAATGATAGTCCAAAGTTATGTCCAAAACCCAAAACTTGACAAAAGAACCATTAAAAATAGGACATGTGACCATCACATATCCATTTTTATTGATTTTTATCAAAAAAATCAACAAAATTTACTTCAGGCTTGAGTCAAAATGCAAAGCTCATGCACCATTTCGGCAAAAAAAAAATACTTGATCACCAAAATGACAAACACTACATTCTTCATGTACCATTTCGCCAATTAACTATTATAAAAAAGAAAGAATATGAAAAGTTGTCTTGAAAATTTAAAAAAAAGTACTTTATATTTTGTTCTCAATACTTTAGTATTGGAGAACACTTTTCTATCTCATTGTCTTGTGTGAATATAATATTACTACCTAGAAAAAATATAGTCGTGTGTCTCATGTCACATAGAAATCACAAGACAATAGGGTGTCTCATTGCTCCAGACACCCTTTTATACTTTTATTGAAAGACAGATCTGCTAATTTGAAATTTCAAACAGTATATTTTGTCTTTCGAGAAATCAGTAGTTCCCAGATGAATGGATGTTATTTTGGTAAGAGAGACGCACCACATTGACAGGGGATTTCTATCAAATACAAAAACAAAACATTTTTTTAGACTTATAATGGAATAGGATTATTTATACTAACCTTTTCTATATTTATATTTATTACACAATTTTTTCTTATATTAAAAATAATTATACGTACCTTTCCAATGTTTTTTTTTTCCAAAATAAGGATAGTTAGTACAATAATCCTTTACATAAAACATATAAAAAGTTAGCATAATTATTTTCAAAATAAGAAAAATAAAGATGGTTAGTACAATAACCCTTTATATAAAACATATGGAAGGTTAGCGTAATTATTTTTAAAATAAGAAAGATCCATATAATAAACATATAACACATGGAAGGTTAGCGTGGATAATCCGATTTTGAAACGGCTCAATTTTGAGCTGTAAAACCTTTTGTAAACCCTCAACTATTTAATTAAAAAAATACGAAAGATTATAATTTGAAACTTCCTCTTTTCTTCCGCATAACCAACTACCATATTTTTTATTCACTTATAGCCATAACAAATTATATATATATATATATATATATATATATATATAACAAATATTTATTCAAATATATTTTAAAAAAAATCAAAAATATCAGAAAGAAAGGAAAAGCTATTTTAAGTGCGCTGGTGAATTTACTAGTGGAATATATAGCCCATACAAAAATTTAGTTGTCAATTTGACTGGTCTAATTTAATTTAGCATTCCCTCGTAAATTACAATTACAAACGGAACCAACAGAAAACTTCCATACGCAGTTAAAAAGGAGTTGATCAAAGTGGAAATGAACATTGAAGCACAATGCCGAAGAGGCAGCCCTCGACATTGCAGAGGTCGAGAAGGCCAAGTACAGGGCTACCACAGGCAGCCAAAACTGTGCAGGAAGAACCTCGGTAGGTCATTCTACCGGAGAGCTCAACTGGCTAAGGAAAGTGGGAACAGAGAGCACCAGCAGTTATTGTTGAGGTCAAGGTTCAACTCTGTTGTTGCCATTGGCCCATATATCGTCTTTAGTTTCTTACTCTCAACTTGTACAGAAATCTGAGTTAAAAGTGTCCTTGACAAAGAAATAAACATACATACATACATACATATGATTATGAGTTTCACAAAACTCAACAGCAAGCTAATAAGGAATGCACAAAAGCACAAGTACGTGCTACTGAATTAAGCACAAGTACGTGCTACTGAATTTGAGAGTGGTAACCAACTGATCAGCTCTTACACGTGCTAGTTCATGTTTGTTTCACTCTTCTTTTCCTCTGGGAACTCAGCTGGACCCAAACTCTCTTGCAGCTCAACTAATATGTAGACCATACATTAACACTGAATGACATTTTCTTTGGAAATTTTGAAGTCCATTGGAAATGTATGCGAGTGGGACTCAATTCCAGGTCTAAAAAACAATAGAGATTATTACTAACTGCATTGTACCAGCAATCTCCTAATTGAGTAGGTTTGTCCACTTTGTCATGTACTTGCACTCTGTATCCATCTTTGATGTAGTTCCTTGAGTTCTCGCACAAACCAATCATCATCTGTATGCTTCCACCATGCCATTGTCCGTGAACCCCCGCAAGCACAAACATGATAGTACAAAAAAGTCATCCTACAAAGGAAGAAAAGAGTGAGAACACTGTCACATCATTAGAATTATCACAACGGGAAGGAAAAACCGTAAGATATGAGTAATAATTATAAAGATGGTTTTGTTATCTACAAGAATGATCACTCTCAAAGCACCTACTATTAGTTCTTGTTTTCATAATTAGCCATCAACTTTTGGACTATAATAGTAGAGAAAGGGTGACTTCTAAAACAGAAGCGCGGAAAGAAGCTCTGATATCTAATGGTTTTTAGGGTGTAAACATATTATCAAAAGTACTTTAGCAAAAATAAGAAGAGATGACAGATGGTCCATGACTACATGTTGATGGACAAAGGCAAGTAACGTGATAGTTGTTTGTTGCAATTCAGAATTAATCATTCTATTTGATAGAGAGGTTGAAAAGGATGATGTTCATGGAATTAGCCGATAGTCAAACTGGAGTGCTAATATTTACGATACCTTTGAAGATAAGGAAAATTCTCTTTGAGTTCTACATAAGACCATCCTATGGATCGAAATATTTTTCATTAAATTAAGAAATATCATGTCTAAAAATATGAGTAGCTAAAATGAGAATGATAAGATATATGAGTGGCAAAATACATGATAAATAAGAAACGAGTGTACCCGTAGGAAGTTGGAGGTTGAACATGAGAGAAACATTTTGTTGCTTCGACCATGTGCAACTGTGACCAATAGATGCACCAGTTTAACAGGAGTAATACAAAAAGAAGCTGCTAAACTAGTGGCCAGCCTAAAAGAACATGGATCAAGACTGTAAAATGGACATGGTATATGCAAATGTGAGAAAGCATATCCTTCTTAGCAGAGCCGAATAGAAGAAAAAGATAATAGCTGACCCCAAAAATTTGGGACAAAGGCTTTATTATTGTTGTTATGGGGGCAATAAAAAGAAACAGATCAGTCATGCAGCCATTAGAAACTAGTTAAACTTAACTTCACATGCATTGTCAGTCTAATAAATATAAATGAATGATATAGTGATCAAAAAATCCAAGAAATCAATGAAAACAAAAATATGGGCCGGAATTTTCTTTCTACCCCCAGTAAATACTCATGCATGCTAACAAGCACACCAGTGCTGCAAGATTCGCTACCTACGCGGCAAATTGTGTTCCTTGAACGCATTCTTTCCTTCCGTGTTCAGTAATCTGAATTCCCATTTTCATCATTCCATGCTTCGGAACGTTCCATGTTCGCTAATCATGAGCACAAAATTTAAAAAAAAAACAAAAAACAAATAATAATAATAATAAAGGGGCCAGAGCATCTTAAACCTTGTGTTGTTGAACTGTTACGTCAAAGAATTGCCAGCCCACTCCCGCTCACGTCGCTTAAGCTTCGCTTGCATGCTGTTAAACTTCTCCTTACCCTTCTCTAAAAGAGGATCGTGCAGTACATATTCATTTGGATCATCTCTGCGAGTCATGCCATCCTGCATGGATGTTTGGAAATAATCACAATGGCAATGAGAAGAAAAGGTCAATGATGATCGTCTAACGTTTAAGAAAATGACTGAGTAAAAGGAAAGGCACCATACTTTTTCAGCAGACTCGGGAATAAATGTCAAACGGTTTGCTATCCACTCAGAATCATCATCCACACCCTCGTTCTTGTCCTTAAGATCATTACTAGTAGGTGCAGAGATCTTTGTAGAGAGGGACTTCTTAAATTTCTGCAGTCTTGCTAGTGTCTGATATGACACAAACATAGTCCGTGAATATTTACTCTAAAAGCACATAATGAAAGCGTGAAAAGAGAAAGTTCATACATCTTCTTCACGGCCATGGAGTCGGCGCTTCTTCTGTTTCTGCTTCTGCCTTTCTTGCTCAGCTTGATTCAATAGCTGTAAATCAGAGTCTGCTTTAGCAATATGTTCGGCCCTGGCCTCTGAGCCAATGCCTTTTTTCTTCATGGACAGCTTTCCAACCATGGAGCCTTCGTCATCAATGTCCTCCCCATGACTCCTGAAGCATTAGTTCAAGAATATAAGGAACGAATGTGAAGCATGTCCTAATTATACCATATTAGCATAATAAGTATAAATGTGATCACAATAAAAAGAAGCAAAGCATTGATGACAAACTCGACATTACTTGCTAAGATTCTTTAGTATCTACATTCATCTGATTAACACACTCGGGCAGGTTCAGGCCTGGCATTGATACTCCGGCTTTAAAATGGGCTAGATCCTGAACGAGCTATTAGAGGTTGGAGAGTCAAACAATTACTCAAAACCTGGTTCTCTAATGAAAATGATCACATAAGTGACACCATCATAGTTCGAACTCATGTTTCTTGGTCCAGAGAGCATAAACAATAACTTTCTAGGCTTCAGTTTTGAATAAACCAAGATTTATCTATAAACGTTACAAAATTCAAACACAATGGGATGTCTCTATATTTATACAGAAGTTACTTTAAACTTATTATTGTCAAAAATACAGTATGTTGCCTTGGGAAGGATGTTAGCTATAACTGAAGAGCAAGAGGATCGATTCTCTAAGAATCCACTAGTTCTAACAGAAGTACTCCTTTAAGCTTGCAGACAGGCTCAAGCTGAGCCCTTATAGTAGATCTCAAACCGGTCCCAGGTTTAGCATAAGAAGCCCAGCAGTAATAGGCCAGGCTCAGGCTGTAATTAAAATATGGGCCTGATTGAGAACTTTGAAAAGACCATCCAGAGCTGGCCCATTGCCAGCCCTATCAAGCACACACTAAACAACTTTTGTGAGGTTGATCAGTTTTTACAAGGTTCACTAATAAAAATCGCACACAAGTTCAGTATATGTGCACAAACAAAAGCAACTATAGTATCAAGCTGTTGCCTCTCCAAATATGGACTATGATAGACGAGAGACATGGTCCATGTACACAATATAGAGTAATGCTAGATGGACCAAAGACTTCACATAACCACAGTCTCAACATTTTCAACCACCACCGCAAAGCCTTTATCCCAACTTATTCAGGTTGGCTACATGAAAGCTTATCTTGCATTTATTAGCAAAACCCCTATCCTTTTTGAAAGCAAACAATTTCTTAACTTCTAAAACATATCACACTATCTATCTATCTATCTATCTATCTATACTATCTATCTATCATCATCATCATCATCATCACTACCATCCAAGACTTACCACGTAACAATGGGGTCAGCTATCTAGCACAACAAACTTCACAAAAGAACTGACCATGTTATTATTGACCAGTTGTCAGTCTGGCGTCAACCCTTCCGAGTTGTTACCAAATTCCTAAGAGGAAGCTATGGGCAAGAGAGAGCCTTGATTAGAGATCTTTGTAGCCAATTGGCAGGTACTCCTTTTGGTAATGGGAAATTCAATCAATAAGTGACATCCGTATGCACCCTACAGTGTGGGAAGTGTCAAGTGGAAGAGAATCCAGTGATGACTGTATGAATTGTTTGAAGGAATGTGATTTCATGTCTCTCATTGGCTAGTTATGCCTAATATGAAAATCAAGTCTCACTTTTCCACTTATATTAAATTTTAAATACCTTTTAACATCTTCCTTTTTTGTTCTTTGAGATCCTGCTTAACCATTGGTTTCAACACCTAGGCTTGAATAGCATGTTAATGTTAAATAAGCATGGTTGTACCACAAAGATTGATGCAATGATATATCAAGTATCATTTACAATTTATTTCTATTAGATCTCAATAACTTATAACATGTTTATGCCGTTCATGGTTGTCCTGAATAACCATTGGTTTTGACGTGTAGACTTCATTGCATGCATATACAGTCTTATTTTTGTTTAGCAATTGACACCGAACTTTTAATATAATGTTGTCAAAAATTCTGGAATATCTGGGGTTCGGATTCTATTTTTAATTTTGTATTTATCAAAGGCTCATTAAAACACAATGATTCACAATGTAAACAGACGTTTTGTTTTAGAGTATTATGTATCAGTTTCAGGAGCCAATTTATTACTCAAAAATAACGATCGTATCTTATTTATCTTTGAACTATATATTTGATTGAATCTCACTATATAAGGCTCAATAAAATGCAAACTGAATAAGTACAGAACTTTCTGAAATGGCTCTAAAGTAAAGCATATCAGAGCCGAAAAAAAATATTATGCAAAAAGTATTTAGGAAACAAGTAATTCCATGACATTCCATATTTATAGGGAAACCAGAGTAAGATAAGTTAATGAAACAGAACGTAAACGTTGTAAAGAAACGAGTCCTATAGTATGAAGCATGTTTATAATTTTACATCAATGGAGCACTCTATAATCTTCTCATATAATCATTGAAAGCAAGTGTTGTAATTCCTAGAGTCTAAATTTCAAAATTTTAGTAATTCTATTAAATCAAAAGACTCACTAAATAGAGTAGTCTACCTAGAAGTTTCAAGAAGTTTTCATTTAATAAATACAATAAGTTCTCCGATTTAAAATCCAGCTTATTACTTACAAGCATATCATATACCTTGAAATGGATATTTGTGAATCTCATTATATGTAAGGCTCAAACTAATTGGAGGCTTGGAGCTCGTATACAGTTATGTTATGCTTATCTAGCCCCAATTTTATTACTTTTAAGAAATCTCCAGTAAATTTTTAATTGGTTGCGGGGAGCTGACTAAATTAATAGATAACAGGTATAGATTGTAGTTCAGACTTGATGCTGACCAGGTGCAGGAGAGTTGGACCAAACTAGTAGCTCACTAAGGTCATACTATCCATTACCTTTATAGCTATCATAAGCAGATAAAAACTGTATAAGAGAGCTGGATGGACAATTTTTTTATGCTACCCACAATTGGGAGAAGCAAGAGCAAGGAAGACAGATCTAGGTGTAAGAACTGAATTCATGAATAATTAATTGTATCATTAAGTTTCAAAATGGGACATACTTAATTTTTTCTTCGGAACAAAGTTTTTTGCAAATGTTCAAAGATCTGAAGATATAAAAGAAGAGAGACAGATACGAATAAGGCGTGATACACGATTACGGACGTTGATGCGTAAAAATTGCCAAAAAAATATATGAAGATTTGAGAGAGTTGGAAGGGAATTGCAAAGAATAGAAGAATTGGAAGAAAGTTAAAAAGTTGCTAAGTTACGAAGACTACAAAATTTTGTACTAAAGAAAAATTGTAAAAGTTGGAGGGCCTAAATGTCAAAAAGAAAAAGAGAAAAAGGGGAACCCTAAGCCTATAAAAATGTAACAGCAGTAAAAAAAAATGTCGGGATTTTGCCCGCAGCCCCCTGTGTTCTTGTTCAACGACGAATGAAGGAGAAGATGAGGATGGTTGTGCTCTCCTTAGAAGCCATTGTTCTCCTAGGAGACCAACGAATCTCAAAAAAAATCTCGACTCAGCAGTTCCTACGTGGGAGCTCATTTCCCCGGTGATAAGAGCTTATTTCTCATAAGACGGGGCATGTTTCCCCTGCGACGGGAGCGCTTCCCATAACATGACCAAAATATTAAAAGAGAACAAAAAATTTGGAAAGAAAGTTGAATTTTTTAAATAGAAGTTCATCAAAGTAACAAGAAACTAAGGATTACTTGTCTTGACATCATAAAAATCACCATGTGAATGATCTCTCTAATTCTGAATTGAACTATATAGATTCTAATAAATATTAAAATATCTATAAATTTTGATAATAATTAATAAACATAAAAAAATTATTAGCACATGCTTCCATCACGCTCCCAACTTTAGACTATTCTAAGTAGTAGCGCTCCTCCTCTTCCGCTTCTGGCCTTTAAGATCCACACTATCGCCGCCCTCCTTCACTTTCTTCCTACTGTAGTCCGAGCACCCTCGTCCTCGCCATTGATCCACCGATAAGTCCAGGTCAAGCAATCCTTCTCTGGAATTGATTGATTGGAAAGTCGCTACTCTTTGTCCTCTGGAATAGTTTGATCGGATGGAACCATGGAAAGTTCACATATTATTCTAACTATGGCATAGTTCGGATTCGAGTTTTATATGCTCATTGTTGGTTGATGATGTTGATATTAATTCCATGACTTTACATCTTCTTCCACCTGTTGGATTACTAGCTTGTAAAGATGACGTACAAGATTGCACCATTTTACAAAGTAATCACCAGTGAACACTTTCATCTATTAATAGAATTTGTTTGTTTCAATTAGGAGTCTCCACCATTACTGTTACAATAGACTGAAATAAATATATATGGACTTCTGTGACATGGAGCTCTTAGGTTGTTCAGGAATCACTTGTGCTTGCTTGCCGAATCAATCCAATTAGTCTTAAAACTATGACTTTCACTATTAGAATAGAAGTTGGAGTTGACTGAAGAATATACTGGGCAAACAGAACATTGAATTTATGATATGTCCCTCGCTTACGAGTCTCGACTAATTAAAATATATGCTAGTAGATTCATATTGTGACCATGCACAAGCACAGATTCTTATTAATATTGATATATTGATTGTTAGGTATTGCTACAGTATTCATATAGCAATATATAAAGGTTGTGTTAATTAATTGGTCCAAATGTTCTCCACTGCTTTCACTGCACCAATACTGTCAACTGTGTATTTTCATCACATCCTAGCACTGGCTAAAACCGTCTTCCCTAAGGATTAAGAATCGAGGGACAATCCCCATTTCATGATGAGAATCACGAGTAATAGGTTCCGAACTCACTCATATTCACATTGACCTCTTTTCACATTTGATTTTTCATATCGAAAAAATTGAGGCCGAAAAATGGACATGATACGAGTATGGACATGGACATGGACACGAATACGTTAATGATACTTATATGGACATCATTTTGCCATGTCCGTGCAACATAAGTTTGCAAATATACGCCCAAGCATGTGTTCATGCTGGGGACAAAATGTGCACAAAACAACACAGGAAAATACATTACTTCGAAAGAACTAAAATCGCCAGATATTGAACAAATATACATGATACAGAAGTTTATTAAAGGTTCATCTACAACTGCTACAATCATGAATCACAAAAACCCTCCCTCCATCTCACAATGTTCTGGGGAAGTATATATAACACAAGTACTTTAAAACCAATCATGAAAATCCTACTCTCACAATGAACCAAATAATAAAACAAAAAGTGACAGAAGACAAAGGTGCTCTACTAGAAGTGGCGAGCTTAGTTCTTATAAATAGACCAAATGATGTGAAGAGGGAAGATTGGATGAGGAGAGTAGTCCACTGAAAATTGTCGTAGTCTTTCATTAAGAATAGACAGGAATGAAGAAAATTGGAAGACCAAAAGTTTTGATGTGACCGGCCAACAAACCCCACAATTTTACAACACGATTATGATTAGGAGATGAATATTCCATTGTGTGTATATGAAGGGGCAGTCATGACGAGTGTACATATTAGAGTGAATTCTTTTTAACTATTCAAACACGGGCATCTTCAAACTCCAGCAACCATCTGATAACTGAGAGCATGATGAAGTATTAACTAGACATGCAACAGACTTATAAAAGTTTTTCAAACTGTATGCTTATACTAAGATGGCTTCCCGTTGCTTTTAATATTACATGCTTATGAGGCAATGGCAAGTACAATGATGTTAGGTACACTACTAGACTACACGTCTGGGAAAGGTTTCAGTTACATAGCAAAGAAATACATGCTGTGAGACAATGGAAGTTGAGAAGCAACAGTAAAGAAAATAATGCAATACAGACAACAAATATCCCATGCAGCAAGGCATTTGGACATAAAATAGAGAAAAATACATGTATTTTCAAAAGAAGTAACTATATGTATTTTTAAAAGAAGAAAAGTATTACTTAAAACTTTAAAATGTACTACAATTTTGTATAGGGAACTGAAATTCAAAACTGTGGCAATACGAGTATCAAGAAGCATGTAAAATAAAAATGTCCCCATGGGAGTTCAAATACATAAACAAGTAAAAGTTAAATAAGTGCATCCACCATAATGGAATAGATACCTAGGAGATGCCACTTTGCGGTCCTTTTTACTACTTTTACCTGCAAAAAGGATATATCATAAATTTATCTTTAGGGAAGAATACTAAGGACATCAAAATAAGACTCAAACAAACTCAGCAAAATAGTTTGCATATCTAATACACATATACTTTCCAAAATCTGGTTAAATAATCATAGCATATCTTACATAAAAGCATAAATTTATAAAACTCAACCAAAAGTATAATATCATCAACACAAACACACTGATATGATATCATGTTGCCAATGTTTTTTCCTGTCAACAGGAATATATAAATGTAAGTAGTCCGCATGGTAGGTGCACATAGGCATTCTGCAGATGCATGCACATATGCATCTACCTAAGTGCAAAATATGTACAGGATTTAAATGTTGATAAGGATGAGGGACCTCCTTTGGCATGTCTGAGAATATAATGATTCGGTGCTTCCTAGCCTCCTAGTTACACTACACTTTAAGGAACATGTTTAATCATGAACTGATCCACAAACATGCACTAATCATGGTTTTCGTATTAGTCCAAGATATGTGAAATACTAGTCTTATTCTTTGTTTGTAAATTTTACATACAAATCCATAATCTGTAGATACTAGGAGTATTATCATCATTATTTGGGTTACTTCTATAGTTAATTTTATAAATCCTCCACCACGTATTCGACTGAGAACTGCTTGAGCTAGCAATTTGAACTCATACAAAGTACAAACACAATACTACAAGATCCCTGTCTCCCCATAGTATTTAATGGACATGATCTACATCTCATTATCTAAAATGCTACTTTAACAGTTTACCAAAGAGACGGGTGGGATGCCTTGCGCCTAGTATCACTAACTGAAACCAAATAAGGTAGTGGATCACATAACGGATACTCTCTAACAATTTGATTTCATCCCTCAACGAAACTTTGTAGTGTTTGGAGCAATGTTACAGAAAGTGCTACGGCAAGGGATGCCTAGTGCCTAGACGGCCGCCTAGGCTGATTTATGCGAAAGCTAAGAATTTTTTAGTGCATTAAAAGCAATACAAAACTATATATTTATATGTATTATATAAAACAAAGATTATATTATAAAAACTTTAGCAAACACTCAAATAGATCAAAGAGTACAATAACAAGTATTGAACAAATAGAATTATAATTTATAATTCACCAAAAATAATATAAAATAAAAGGTCAATACAAATATTTTTCGGCCATGCCAGAAACTGACCCAAAAAAATAAAACCGATCAGGCAAAAAACCAATTTTTAAACAAAAAAATTGACAAAAAAAAAAAACTAGACCAAAATCTAGACAGCACGTTTGTTCTTTGGCCGCATAATGCTGTTTTTTTTCATGCATAATGTCGATTTTTTTTGCATAATGCCATCTACCGCCTACAACGCACAAAATACTGAAAAGTATGGTGCTAAGTTGCGCCTAGACGCCGCTTTTTAACGAATTTTAGAACACTGGTATGAAGTAAAGCTTTTGGGTCTTGTTGTTACTAGATGAAGTAAAAAAGTGGAATAGTTGATGAAAATACCAAAACTCACAACATGAAGGACATATGACAAAAAATGCAAATGGTATGCAAAAAGCATTAATTAAAGAGCTTGCATTAAGAAATGATAAACAACAATGAAGATTCCGAAAGGCAACGATAATAAGTGGATAGGTTTCTTGGTTTTGCATATAAAGTTGTTGCAGGGATACTCCTCGGGTATTGTAGAAAGGTATGGCTCAATTTCATGAGATGATATTATTGATGAGTGAGTATACACATATATAGGAGGGAGTCAACCTCTCACTATTGGATCTACCCGATGTGGGACTAAAACTAAAGACTAATAATACTAATACTTAACATCCTCCCTCAAACTGGAGCATAGATGTCAATCATGTACAGCTTCATACACAGAAAACAAACACGAGGGCCTAAAAAAAAATTCGTGAAGATATCTGGTATCTAATATTCAGTTTCCATATGGTGAAATGTTATCACCCCCTTTTGGTATTCATCACGGACGAAATGGATGTCGATCTCAATGTGTTTCATCCTTTCATGGAATACGAAATTTGTAGCAATATGGATAGTTCACTGGTTATTACACCAAATATTTGTTGCTTACGATCATGCTGCTTCTTCCAGCTCCTTAAGAAAATATTACATATATAATACCTCTGTTGTGTCATGAACAATGGCTTGGTATTCCACCTCTGAACTCGATCGTAAGATCACACTCTATTTTTTGCTCTTCCACGACACTAAGTTCCCGGCAATAAATACCAACTAGCCTGATGTAGACCATCGATCTGTAAGACTCGCACCCCAGTCAGCGTCTGTAAAGCACTCAAGACAAATATGCCCCTGATTCTCCATCTGAATTCCTTTTCCTGGGTTCTGAGCTAGATAACGCAAGATCCTGAAAACTGCATGCTAATGTGGAACTCGTGGATATGCCATAAATCTACTCACTACAGTTACAACAACAAAAATATCCGGACGAGTCATAACCGTCAAGTAGTTCAATTTTTCAACCAGTCGACGATAGTGATCAGAATTGGTCATCGGTATCCCCTCATCGGGAAGTAACTATATCTCTGGATCCATAGGTAAGGTTGCTCCTTTAGTTTGCACCATTCATGCTTCACTTAGTATGTCAAGAACATACTTTCTTTGAGACATTATAATGTCTTGCTTACCCCTTGTGACTTTGATGCCCAAGAAGTACTTCAATGCTCATATATCTTTGGTCTGAAATTGCTCGTCCAGAAACGTTTTCAGCTCTGCAATACCCTGATTGTCATCCTCCGTAATCACGATATCATCCACATAGACACCAAGTAGTATCCGTCTGACTAATATATGTCGGTAGAACACAGAATGATCCCTCTTCGATTCGCACATGCCACACTGAGTAACAACATGGATAAATCGACCAAACCAAGTACATGATGATTGCTTAAGGCCGTAGAGTGCCTTACGCAGATAACACACCTTGTCCTCCCTTGCAACAAACCCAGGAGGTTGCACCACATATACTTTCTCTTCAAGATTCCTATGAAGAAAAATATTCTTCACATCCAACTGAAGTAAGGGCAAATCATATCGGACAGCCAACGACAAAAGCAAGCGCACAGAAGTCATCCTGGCAACCGTAAAAAAGGTTTCAAAATAATTCACGTCATAAGTCTGAGTATACCCTTTTGCCACAAAACGAGCCTTCAAGCGATCAAGAGTGCCTTCCGATTTTACCATGATTGTAAACACCCACTGATGCCAAGAAGGGTCGTGGTTATATTTAAGTCTGAAGTGTGTTGTCTCTGCTATTCAGGGTTGATGTTAGTATGGGTGAAAGTTATTCCAGGTCTCATGGAGTTTGTTGATGTTTGTTTAACCAATTTGGGAACAGAGGGGGTATCACTGTTGCAGTAATACGACTGTGCTTATGTTCGACAAAAAAAAGAAGGAAAAAGAGGCGGTGGGTAGGGGCAACAGCTTGGTAAGAGGGCAGAGAGGAGAGTTAGGGTTTTGGAGAAGAGAGGAGGGTGGCTAGGATTTTGGCTCTAATACCATGTAGAAAGGTATGGCTCAACTTCATGGGATGATATTATTAATGAGTGAGTACACATATATATAAGAGATTCAACCTCTCACTATTGGATCTACCCGATGTGGGACTAAAACCAAAGGCTAATAATACTAATACAATAATACTTAATAGGTATCCATGCTTGTATCTGTATTCATATTGGAATTAAACACTTTTCTTTGACAATCATATTAGATATGGTCTACCCATCTATAGGCTCCAAAGAAGCCTACAAAAACATACTGAAAGTAGGCATGTGTATGATCATACCAAACATGTTTTAGACATGAGAAAGTAACATTCTAAAACTTTTTTTCCAACTTAGTTGTTATCCAAAACATGCTTTATATATATATATATATATATATAAGGAGAGTTCGAGATTCCCGCTCTTAAACATCCCCGCACGTTCTCCAAAATAGTATCCATTGGATTGTCTTTTTTGACCATTCATATTAGATCAAAATCTTGCGAGAAATCGGGTAGTTTAAGGATTTAATATGAACGATCAAAAAAGAAAATCAAACGACTGTTGTTCCGGGGAACACGCAATGATGGTTAAGAGCGAGCATATATATATATATATATATATATATATATATATATATATATAATGTGTATTTAAATTGTATCCATGTCGTACCCGTATCCGAAAATTTTCCAAATTGCTATATTCTAAATTTCGTCATGATGGAGAGATTAAGAAGAATATCATGCATAAAATTAAACATAATGTGTGGAGGAGTGCCTCTACAGTACATTGTGATCAAATAATATCTCTGAAGTTGAAAGAAATTTTTACAAGACTTGTTATAAGACCTCCATGTTTTATGGATCAAAATCTTGGACAATTAAGAAACATGTCTAGAAAGTTAGTATAGCCGAAATAAAAATGCTAAGATGGATGGGTGGCAATACATTAAGGATAGTGGGAAGTTAGAGACGGTGCCAACTGAGAAAATCGTCTTAGGTGGTGTGGACATGTACGTCATAGACCAATAGATGCTCAAGTAAGGAAGAAAGATAATATAGTAGTTAACGGGGCCGCTAGAACTGGAGATAAGCCTAGACAAATATGGTTTGAAGTTTTTTAAGAAGCATATTTTTTTTGTTAGCGTCATAAAGTACATAGCCTTTAACATAGCTAAAGGAAGAAGAGGACTTAAACACCAGACCCCAAAATTTTGGGATAAAGACTGCTGTTGTTGTTGGGGTTTTGTTTGTTTTTTGTTTTTTTGCTAAATTCCGAATCTGTATTGTGTTCGTAAACAAATCAGTGTTTGTGCCTACGCAACCTTGCTTCCAAGAGAAACATACACCATTTCAGCATCAAAATTTGTGAAGCCATGCATACACCCTCAAAGTTCAAATAAACTATTGTAATTGGCGCACACTACTGAAGATAAGTAGCTAGTTAAAGAAGACGACGATCATAAGGATAGGAGACTGGGAAAGCCATAATACTTGTGTATGCATTACATCTTCCAGTGTGGCATTTATTGAACATAGTTGGAGGCAATAGAAAAAACATACACTACCAGTAGCAATCTTTTCGTGAGTGATGACTTCTCCCAGCTCCTTGCGTTTATTTAGAATTTGCAAGCGCATTCTTGTATCAAATGTTGCCTCATCATCATCACTATTATCATAACCACTAGCAAAATCAGTTTCTGGTTCTTTCTTCGAATTGCCTTTTCGAGAGCTCAAAGCATCTCTAACAGACATTTGTGCATCCTTCCGTTTTTCAAGTTCTGCTGAACTCTGCATATGAGAAACAGTTTCAGAACATGTTCATAAGTAACTTAAATTGTGAAACTACTAGTCCGAAACAAGGAGCTTACACATCAAGGATAAATGGTTAAAGAGTCTCAAGTGTGTATAATACTAGTTACATGTTTTATAGTTCCTATAGTTTAAACCTAAATTGGTCAAATGTTAAGCGACTAATCAATGACTCGTGCTGAAATAGCCGGACGAACCCTAATCAGTAGGCCTAGAATGCATAAAGAAAGGTATATGTTAGCGTCCACATGGGTGCAGGGCCATATTGACTAAATTAAGTCCAATTCAATGGAGCAGCATCAATTTATATGACCATAGTAACTAGTATACGTTGGAGGTTCGTAACATACAGTAACATGCTAATTACAAATAAGCGTCAATGTTCAAGCATCAGGAACGTCATATAAGACTGAGAAATTCATTAATGAAATATAAAGTTCAGAGAATGAAGTTACAGACCAATTCATCTTTCTGTGCGTCCTCTTTAAGAAAACGGGGATCATCCAGTACATCATGTATACTCTTAATCTTCACGTCAACATTTGTCGCCTCATTTTCTTCCTCTTCGACTTCTTCTCCAAAAGATAGAACATTCAGCTTCCTGCATGAATAAAGAGCCAGTAGTGAATATAAGCATCTCTGAACAACGTATGTACTATTGGGTGGTGAATCAGTTATATGGAGTTGTATATACTCCATAACACATCCAAGATAGCAGCATATCACTCACTTAACAGCTTTCTGCTTCTGATCTTTTCCCTTGCCATCATCTTTCATATGAGATAGAGGCTTCCCAGGCAACTGTCTGGGGACTATATCTTCAAAAGGATTCCATAGTACCTAACCAAAAGTATTAACTTGTCAATCTTAGAGCCTTTCAAATAACCATGTGAAAGTTGGCTGATAATATATCCAAAATCTGTAAGGACGGAAATAAGAGAATTTCATTTGTCTGATAATCATGTGGACGAGATATTTAAGTCACTGCAAGAGTGAGAACATAAGTATCTAGAAATATTTATCAAAACTCTTTAATTGAGATTGTTTATTATCATTGAGCTGGGACACACATGCAAAGACACATAGACATGTATGTTTGTATGTATTAAGTAGAATGCTTGATTGGAAGACAAATCAAGGGTTCCAGTTATAATGGGTGCCGTCGCCGATAGATTTAAGTTAGGAAGGATGAGTTATATAGCCAACCAGGAATAAACTGGTCCTTGTTTACATTAGTACAGGAGCATGGAAACTTGCAGTATACTTTCACACAGAGAAAAGACGATATGACCTTTCTTGGCTGGAAACTTGCAGTATACACCCCTCTCTTGCCTCCTATATTTGGTATGACAACATTGCACACAGTTACGTCAGTTATAAATCAAAATGAAGTCTAATAAAAGTTTTGTATTTGAAAAATATAGTATATTTTTATAAAGAAAAGCTTATGACTCTTCCCAAGGTCTGCGGACTTGGTATTGATCCCTCAACTGTGTTGGTTCAGCAGGTTTCCCAATTCTGGACCACATTTTGGTGTATATTTTCACAATGCACATGCCACATTTGCATTTGATACTAGCATATAAAGCATGAGCAGCAGCAACAATGCCTCTAAGGCACAACATAACCTCTTGGGTGGATACTAGCAAACAGGGATCATAATATATTCTTGCATAAAAAAATAACTTATACACTTCTGAATTGAACAATCCACAAAGTAATATTCAATGGCATAACTTCTTCCAAGTACTAAAAGTGGACTTTTAGAAAGAGAAAAAGTAAAATATGATGAATTTTACCTAAATTTTGTTATTGAATTTGATAGCAATCACCAGTTAGGAGTGACAGGAATTTAGGTGAAGTAGCCACTCTAGGGGTATGCCTAAACAAACTTTGAGTAGGCTGGAAGAAAGGATACAGTATTTGCTACATATTAGAAAGAAATGACACATAAAAGAGCTGAGCAGGAGAAAAGTATTCAGATAGTCTACCAAAAACATTGAATGTAGTTGTTATCGCTACAAGCCTACAATGATCATATTTCTGCAAAAAAAAAAAAAAAAATGAGATAATGCTATCGAGGCTTATTGAGGCGCGTGGCTTAGGAACAACGCGTTGTTAAAGCATCACCTCATTAATTTTGTGGAGAAAAGTTAAAAGGAAAACCCTTCTACAAAGTACAACCAAATGCATCTGTTTCATTTTAGGAAGAAATTAGTTCTTTTATGTGAACCCCCGTATCCTAAACTGCTGCCCGAACCCATCAGTTATTTTCCTTGTGCCTTTTTTCACACCATTTCATGTTTCCATTCTATGATATAGTAGTGAATTATTTTATAGGGTAAGTAATAAAGCATGGATGCAACTTGGCATGCAGATTTGTTACAGGCAGGCAGACAATGCACTAGCGGATCTAGCAGACTAAAAATTTTGGTTTTGGTTTGAACAGCTCAGTTTACCATTTTCATTCGGACTTTGTTATAAGCTATGTTGTTACAGGCGACGCCTAGGCAGCCTAGGCGTCAAGGTTGAGGGGAGGGCGCCTCGACCTGGAAAAATAATTTTCGTGTATGGCGATGGGCGCCTAGACGCGCCTAGGATCGACCAGGAGAAGCGTAAGGTGGGCGTCTAGGCGATTTTGTTGTTGCTACTTGCTGGTACTGCTTCTGCTTAAGCTGCTGCTTTATATTGCCTGTTGCTGCTGCTTTTTCTTTTCTTTTCTATATTACCTGTTGCTGCTGATGCTTCTGCTTTTTTATATTGCATAACTTATATTCTGCTCTGTCTGCTAATACAACTTATAAGTACATAACTTATATTCTACATCTGCTATATTGCAGATGTTTTCCTGAACAGTGCACATAATCATGTATGACCTGGGCAGGAACCTAGGCGAGGCAGGTAGGCTGTCGCCTCGCCTCACCTAACGTCCAATACAAGATAGGTTATAATTATTGTGGAAATTGTAATGCCCCGTTCCACGCAAAGGCATTATGTTGGTTGGTTGGCTTGAATAGGCTGGTTCAGTTTGAGTTGTGCGAAAAATCATGGGATTTCAGAGATGGTGCAGAGCTTACTTAATTGGGTCAGATTTTATGGTCTATTGAACAAAGGCTCACTTGCATGGTTATGCCAATTAAGAAGGTCATACATCACAACAAATAATATATTTGAAGAATCGTTCGGTATATGCATGATTGGGACAGAAATACAAGTCATCAAATGGTGAGTAGTGTTGATCCTTCTTTCCTTCATCTTCACGCTATACTAAAAAGAACACCCTTTGTTTCCTATGCAATATATCGATAATGCCTTAATAAAAGATAAGGTAAAAGAAATCACTTGTATTATTGTTGTTAGTTGAAATGTTGGATCGGTAGTCAGTTGTGCATTTATGCACCAGGATGAGGTATTTGGCTCTCGGATGGGTGTTTTCGTATGGTTGTACGGAGAGCTTTCATGGAGAATGCGTGGTGGAAATGGTTAGTACAATTTTATATGCAATAATTATATGGAACCAATTGGTTATCTGTGTGATAACCCGAGATGGATTTACGAGCATAGGGCTTGAGAAATGAGGAATATAGTAAGAATTTGCATTATATTTATTTTCAATTGCATTACCAATACCATACAAGGTATGTTTTATAGATAAGTTGCATATGCATTTGCATGATCATGAAAAACGTGTACACAAGGTTTAACTTTCCTCAAGTTGTATCTGAGGCACCTGGACCGTATCGACATAGGAAAAAATTATATGGAACGTGCAGTCATGCACGAGGTATTGTGAGACCTTCATTGAGACTACCTACATGCTCTTAAAGGACAAGTCGCAATACCATGGATAGTCATTTCTGGTGTAGAGAGCAACGATGACCGTCATGTAGATAGGTAGCATAATAATGACAACTTTTTTGCTGACCTAACATATTGATGCACGAACGGACCAGTGACTTATAATGGGACCTCTAGTGTGTTGTTTTATAGAGACGGGAAGTATCAGAAACCATATATAGACATGTATATATATGTTCTAATTCTTGTTTTGCAAGAAAGAAAGTTGTATACATGTCTATATATGGTTTTCGATACTTAATTATATTTCTAGGTTCATTGTTTAGTGATAAGCAACGATTATATTTATGCTTTTATGAATTGTTAAAAGAACCTAGAAAGATATAGCAAGACCACATAATAATTTGTATGCTTCACATGATTACTATGCAGTTTTAGGTGAGTCGGGTTGATACCGCTCACTAGTACACTCTCCAATGTACTGACCTCTCCTCCACATGTGCGGAAAGTCGCTTGGACGGTTTCTAGGAAGTCAGAGTAATCGTTTGGCGAACTGGTGCTTTTTTTTTTTGAAAGATGTTACCTTTTGCTATAGAGGGCATAATGTATGGAACCGTGTTAAGCTTTTGTAACGGTGAGTTGTAAGCAAAGTAGACATTTCAATTGGCTATTGGGAGTCGTATGCATTCTACTGCAAAACTTATCAATAAAAAAATTATTTTCATATATTCTGCTGTGATTTCAACAATATGCTTATTTCCATTGTAATAACCTTGTGTTCATTCTTGACTTGTACAAGTACAATTTAGACTTGTAGGACATCACGTCCAGTGACAACTTTTCGATTCTGCGGAACCGGAGCGTGACAGAAATAGTAGTACAAACAGATGCAATGTAAGTGCTTACTTGGTGCACACTAGTTGCTCTTCTAAATTACTTCTGCCACAACTTTCCTTGTCAATAAATAACCACCTTCTCTCTAGTCTCATCTCTTCCCAAAGGGTTCTTAGAATCCCATAAAATACAATCCCACAGGAAAACACATTACTAACAATTGAAGTGTCCTGAAATTCAGGAGCTTACTGAACCATAATCCTTCAAGGAACACGCAACCTAAAAATAGGTCAAGTCCTTAATGTACCTACAAGTTGCCATGATTCCAGGATTTAGTTAAAGATGTCATGTTTTCAGCCAGTTAAATAAGCATGACTTCAAATAAAATTATCACCAACCTACTTGCCTGATTCACATGACCACACGCAACTTTTCAATCACTTTTCTTACTCTCCCCTGTCTTCCCTATTTTTTCCATTGAGATATCAAGACACAGCCCCACCGTCAAATCTTTAATAAATTAGGATAAATATCCCCCTCTTACTGATCAACTGGAAGGGTCAACAAAACAAAGTGGCTTCCTATGGATGGGAGGGGTCTAAATTCTGCTTTGAAGCAAGCAGAAAAGAGGCACTCCATCATTCGTAGTGAAGTTAAAGTTGTGGTCTTATCTTACGAATCAAAGAACATAGATATAAGGCTTCACGAAAAGGGAATGACCATGCAGTTGAGACGCCCAGCACCGAAAAGATCAATGTCGAAGAATGAACCTGAAGAATTCCAGTGGCTGAAGAAAGAAAGCTTGCAAAGGACACTTAGTTTATATGGTTGTTAATAACGTATGGTCTAAAATAAATGCCTTCAGCTGATCATTATCAACAAGCCTGTATAATATATTTGAAGTATGCTTTATGTATAAATGAATATGCCACATAACAGAATATTCATTCTATGTATACCTCAACCGATAGTATCTTTGGAGGTGAATTCAATGGCCTGTCATCCTTGTCAGTCTCAACATCGCCCAACCTTAGAAGGTTAAATATGGAATCCCCCGTGACCTGCATATAGAGGAGTAAGTTCTGAATGAATTTTAATTACCAAAGTAAAATGAAATAAGAATATGCACCTTTCCAAAAATTGTATTCTTTCGATCAAGCCAATCACATCGGTCCAATGTTATGAAAAACTGACTGCCATTAGAATGAGGTGATCCAGCATTTGCACATGCAACTAAGCCCCTATGATTAAATCTTAGACGTGAATGGAATTCATCCGCAAACATTCCTCCATAAATGCTTTCTCCACCTGCAAGTTGGAATCATGTAAACATATCAATAGTCTAGTACAAGCTTACATTTCCTAAACATATGCAGATGGTGGTGTTGGATCACATATGCGTGTACATAGCACTCTCCATAGGAGAGAAGGGGGAATAGTTGGGCTTGGAGAACAGGTTACTTGAATGACTAATCATGAGTTTTTAACCACTGATGTCAGCAAGACTGCAATAGCTGCACTGCCTTCTTCCCTGTGCATCACGTGCAACAAATAAAACTACCACTTTGTGTGCATGTTTCTGCACATATACATCTAGAAATTTATGAAATTCACATGTATCTCTACTCTTATAATGAGGCTTGGAAACGGCTCAAAATTGAGCCGTCTAAGCCGCTTGTAGATCCTCCAACATTTAGCTAAAAAAGTTACGGAAAAAAAAACTCTCTTTTCTTCCGCACAGATATATATTCAAAACTAAATTTAAAATTGTTTAAAAACTAAATTTAAAAATTAATTAAAGAGAGAATATCAAAAATATTTAAATTGTTTAACAAATCTTAATTCAAATACATTTAAATATCTGAACTATTTTTCAACAATATTACGTGCAACGCACGTGAATTTACTAGTAGATTTAGAAAGTCCAACACTAACAAATAAAAGTTAGGGAATTATTCACATTACCCGAAAAAATGTTCAATAGTAGTAGCAGGCTCAAAAATGAAGAGGGTATTAAGTACTTGAATTTCCCAAAAAAAAAAGCAGTCTCAACAGACTAATAAAACAGCATCTGCATGATTGATTATATTAAACTACTTACTTCATTGGTTCCACTAGATTTCTTAGTACCATAAAAAACCTTAACACCGCGTGCTAGTTCTTTGAGTTCCAAATGTTCCATAGCAGAAACGTATAAATCTGAGATGGAATCTTGAAGGATGTTCACATCCAAAAGTAAACAGACAGAAGAACTCACATAGTGATAAATGAAACAATCAACATGATCAATAGAAGTCATGAATGAGAATTTACTAGCTATAACCTAATTCCCGATCCATAAACTTCTTTAGGATGAATATAGAGTCTGAAACTGGAGCGGCGCTAGAATCATCTAGACTCTAGATATCATAAGATATCTCCAACCTAATCCCATAGAATTTTGACAACTCTCTTTCCTGAATAACCTTTCCACATAAGCTTGACCAATTGACTACTAAAACCAAAACAAGAAACCTAGTCACAATTATATCATCATTCCACTATAACAGATATTTGTTACTGAAAAAATATAAAATATAAAATCCAATAGCACAAGGACTAATAAACCATATTCTGGGAAGAAGAGGAATTAGGGGTAGAGATTAATATCGATGTTCGTACATAACCAGTACAGTTGGGGCTGCCTTCCTGGGTGAAAAATGGCATTAGGGTTATGGTATTGATGTAGCACAACATCAAATTTTACTGGTATCTGCTATCACATGTGTCATTTCCAGTCATTTTCTGATTCTGAAATTTTGATGGTTAAGAACTCAAATTCTGGACAGTTCTAGTGTTCTACAGAAGTTAGTTTATTAGCCTATTAGGAATTGATTTGTCAAATCTTATCATATCTTTTAGGATATTTTATTTGACTAAATTAGGTTAGATTAAGTTTTCCGTTCATTGTTTAGAGAACTTGTAAGCCTATTTAAAGGCACAAAAAGTGAAATCTATCATATTATCTTTAAAATTCTGGACATATTTACAGAAGTTAGTTTATTAGGAATTGATTTGTCAAATATTATCATATCTTTTAGGATATTTTATTTGACTAAATTTTGTTACATTGCCTTTTACTTTCCTTGTTTAGATAACTTGAAAGCCTATTTAAAGGCACAAACAATACTAAGTGAAGCTTATCATATTATCTTTAAATTTTCAAAAATGATATTCATAACATCATCCAAGGTTTTTTGGGTCATACCATCACCCATGACATGGCGCTGACGTGGCAACAATGTTACATCGATATTAGTATTACAAATAATATATTTTCTAAAAAAATTATTTTTGATATTCTAATTTCATTTTTGAATTATATCATGAAATTTCTCATTTGTGATCGATTCTCTAATATTAAAACGTGTTGCTGATGTGGCGTTGACGTGGCAACAATTTTAGTGTTATAGATAACATATTTTTTCAAATTTCTCATTTATCATATTCTAATTTTATTATTGAATTCTATCATGAAATCTCTTATTTGTGATCAAGATTTTCTAACACTAAAATTGTTGCCACATCAGCGCCATGTCATGGGTGATGGTATCACCCAAAAAAAACTTGGGTGATGAAAGCATTTTTGTTAAAATTTTAGAGATTTATCTTACAATTGGTGGATTCCCACCCTCCTCAACGGAGGCGAATTATCCCATCATCAACTCCTGCTACAATAGTTCTGTTATCAATCTAAAAGTCTGATCATTGAATATTGAACCCCAATCATACACAAACTCTTATCATTATTCCACCATAAATATACATATCAGGTAAATTTATAATCTGAAAGCGTAACGAAGAGAATGCTAATTTGGTAATCAAAGGGATTTAAGGTTAGAGTTTCTTCTACAAAGACTTTGTTCCTATCAAAAATCCCTCCTTTTCCATGTAAGCCTATTTGAAGGCATCAATTGTACTAAGTTATATCAATCATATTATCTTTAAAAATTTATAGATTTCTCTTTCAACCGGTGGTCTCCCACTCTCGGATATGAGACTATCGCCGATTCGAGGAAATCTTCACTCATGGACTCAAGCAACCCTATCGGCAAACGTTTCAACGATAACAAATTATCCCATCATCCACTCCCGCTACGTCAGTTTTGATATCGATCAATCTAAAAACTTGATCAATCGAATACTAAACCAAAGAACCCCAAACACACAAACTCTATCATTATTTGGCCATAACAGATACTTTCTACCTATGTTGCACGAATATGGACACTGATAAGGACACCGTACGGATGTGGACTAGGGGCATTTTCGGACATGTACAAGGTAGTCACCTATGTTGCACGAATACGAACACGGATACCGGTATGAACACTGATACCAATACGGACACCATTTTTCCGTGTTTGTGTAACAGAGCTTGTTACTGATATAAATATGAAGTAAAAAAATATAATCCAAAAGCCTAACGACAAAGAAAAACCCAATTTGAAAAGAAAAGGAATTAAGGTTAGGGTTTCTTTTACAAAGAAATTAATTTGATTAAAAAAATCCTCCTTTTTCATATACGCTTGATGGATTGAACACCAACATCAAGAACCCTAATAACACACACAAGTCCTGACATTACTCCACCACGAACAGATACTATTCCAAGACAACTACGAAAAAAAAAAGGGAAAGGAAATTAGGTTAGGGTTTTGAAATGTACCGGTGCCGGAGCCGGTGGGATCTCCTCCCTGGACGAGGAAGGACTTGATGACTCGGTGGAAGACGGTGCGGTCGTAGTATCCATCGAGGCAGAGCTGGACGAAGTTCCGGACGGCCTTGGGAGCCTCCTTGGGCCAGAACTCGATGTCGATGGGCCCCATGGTCGTGTTCACCACCACCTTCCCCTTCGTCGGAGGCTCGATCACGTAGATCGACGACATCGCCGCCGCCGCCCGCCGCTCTTCTTCTTCTTCTTCCGAGCTTCCGCTTCGAGCAAGACTCGATTATTCTCTGGGGCTTGGCCCAATAAAGTTTTAATGAGTCTAGGACCAAGTGAGAATTTTGTTTATTCGCATTCAATCGAACCGAAACAGTACCGAAATTCTGAATATTCAAAACCGATACGGAATCGAAATTAGCCAAAATTGATATCGAACCAAATAAGCTATTTAGTTTGTTCATTTGGACTATTGCTATTGTTTAATTGATCAAACCCAAAATTGATATCGTGGTTAAATTATATAATTTTATACACACATTTATTGTATTTTAAAGTTGTACATTCAAAACATATACATAGAACTGTTTTTTTTTATAACGTGGGTTACTAAAGAGTTGGATTTCCACTTTGTATTTTAATCCCACATTGGTTAGAGTTTAGTATTACACCTTCATTGGGTTGTATAAATAAGACATTTGCCTCCCACTATGAGATTACACGAATAAGATATCTCCTCTCCTATCTTCTTCTTCATTCTTCTACGTTTATTCTAACACGTTATTAGCACGAAGCTCCGACGGGAGGAAATAAGCGAGAGCATCTCAGTGAAGCCGTCATTTGCGGATTCTCCACTTCGGTAATAGGTATGGTTAGTTATGTTTATTTTTTTTTCATATGCATAACCTAGGCACAACCCGATGTTGATGTTTATACATCTCTTGACATACCGCTAGGATAAAAAGAATATTTTTTTATCCATTAATCTCACTTTTTTTAGTTAACTCTAATAGCACTTTGATGTTAATCGCATATAGATCTCTCGGAGAGAACGCTAGAGTTATTTTTTATTTCTTTCTTGTATATATGTTAATACATTCATATCAAAACCATCAGAGATCTAATGATCATGAACATGAATTGTTTGCTCTCTATATATAAGACTTCTGGAACATCATTATTCGAAGCATACCATATGTGAAATTTTTTAAAGACTTCTTTAACATAATCATTGTTCGAAGTATGCCATGAACATCTAGTGTTTGGTATTTACGTACGACTTATGGAACATCATTGTTCGAAGCATACCATGAACAAGATTTGTTTGGTATAAATAGACTTCTGAAATATTATTGTTTGAAGCATACACCATGAACATGAATTGTTTGGTGATTTACCAAGTTCTTATGTTAACTTGTTATTATTGATCTTACACAGCAATATGTCGAGCCTCACAAAGCATGATTTAAAGCCTCTAAACTTAGAAGGCCAAAACTTTCTCAACTTGAGATTGGATGCTGAATTGCACCTTCAAGCCAAAAGATTAGGTGACGCAATCGTGGCTGATAAGCCAATATCTGCACAAGATAAAGTGAATGCTTTAATTTTCCTACGACATCATATTAACGATGATCTCAAGGCTGAGTACTTAACAGTCAAGGACCCCTTGGTGCTATGAAATTATCTAGCTGAGAGATATAATCACCAGAAAATTGTCATACTACTAGGTGCACTCCATGAATGGCTCGATCTACGTTTCCAAGATTATAAGACAGTTGTAGCCTATAATTCAATAATGTTCATGATTACTTCACAATTGGAGTTATGTGGTAAAGAAGTGACAGAGCATTCCATGCTAGAGAAAATATTCACCACATTTCATACGACTAATATGACCCTACAACAGACGTATAGGGAGAGAAATTTTAAGGAGTATTCCGATCTCATTGTTGTCTTACTCGTGGCCGAGAAAAATAATGAGTTATTAATCAAAAATCACACTAGTAGACCAACTGGGTCTGCACCAATTTCAGCTGAAGTGAATGCGACTAGTGTTCGAAAAAATATGACCAATACTAGGGGTCGAGAAAATCATAGAGGTAGAGGGCATAGACACCGTGGAAGCCAAAGAAATGGCTACAATCCGGGTCCAAGGAATGATACACGTTTCAAAAATAAGAGATTTAATCCTCAAAGAAACAATGCCCAAATTTCCAATTCAGTTGCTCCAACTGATATTTGCAAACGTTGGGCAAGAGCTAGTCATTGGATCCGAAATTGTCGCACCTCACAAAAGAAAGTGGACGAGTATGAAGCCTCAAAGTTGTGGGTGGAGACTAATCTCATGGAGGGTATTACGTACATGGATTTTAATGATTTTTTTCAAGATAAAGATGAAAATGCAATTTCGGAAGACCAGTTCAACGCCACGATAGGCGAAGTCAATGAAGAGTTATTGTATGCTTATCTAAGTTATTTACTTTCTACTTTGAATAAATTGGTCATTATATGATCAATAGTCTAGATAGTTTACTTTCTTTGAAGCAGTTTTATTTAGATTTAGATCAAGTTATAATAATTGTCAATATGTCAAGTTTAACCATTTAGTAGCATATTAATACATTATTAAATTTTGTTTTTGAAAGGTATGGACAATGATGATGGCATATGCTTGATACATAGTGCAACAACTCACACTATATTAAAACTAGGAAGTTTTTCATAATATATGTCTTAAACACTACAAAGGTGACCACCATTGCTCGACCCGTGCAAATTATAGAAGGTTATGGTAAGGTCGATGTTGTGTTGCCAAATGGAACACATTTAGTCATTCGAAATACATTATTCTCTAATAGATCTAATAGAAATCTACTCAACTTTAGAGATATTCGAATGAACGGATTTTATATTGAAACCACGAACGGTGATAGCAAAGAGTATCTTTGTATCACCTCTAATATTGGAAGCAATAAACTCACATTAGAAAAGTGCAAGTTAATCTTCTCGGGGCTATATCAAACTACTCTGAAGGTAGTAGAATCTCACTCCATCACTAGCAAAAGGATCCAAGGAGTCTAATTCTTTGGCATGATAGATTGGGTCATCCAGGATCGACTATGTTGAGAAAGATCATCAACAATACCAATGGACATAATTTATCGTACCAAAGTCTTTCCTTTCCTACTGAACATTTGTGTGTAGCTGTTCACAGGGTAAACTCATTACAAGACCTTCACTTCTCAAAATAGCTTATGAATCACCACCATTCCTTCAAAGAATACAAGATGATATTTGCGGACCAATTGATCCTGCTAGCAGACCTTTCATGTATTTTAAGGTTCTAATTGCAGTGTCCCGCTCCGCGTAGGCACTATGTACAAGAGATATCGCTTTGCTGGCTCGAGCGAAAGCCTTCTCGGAGAGTTCTCGATCGAAACACAAGATGACTGATCTAGGTGAGTGGGCAAAAACTTCATTCTCTGATTCTTGCACGCCTTAATAATGAATCTGAGTTTTTGAATTGCTTGTTTGCTTAATAAGGTATGATTGCATGAATGATAGAACGAGAACCTGCCTGCCTAAAAGAGATAGAATCATTGCCATGCTAAGTATAAGAAAGATATGTTGCATGCTAGTTACACTGACACAGTTATCGAATGAACCTTTCTATGCTAAGGAAAGAGTAGAACTGCATGTTTAACTTGAAGAGATAAACAGACCCGTGCCATGCCTGCTTAAATCATAGATCGTGCATATGTTTGCTTGTCATCGTGTATATAATTGTTTGTCTTGGATGCTAAAGCTTGTTGGAATATGTGCTTGTTTTGTTATAAGAGTAAATGATTGTCTTATTTGTGTAGAGACTAGTAGCCCGCCCTGATATTCCGGTCCTACGGGATCTAGGAGGGTGCGGCTATTAGATAAGAGATATGTGGATTGAAAGCTTGTGTTATCACGTTGTGTGTGTTATAAGATGTGATATGCTTGTTATCGAGGAGCTTGCGGGAGATGGAGGCTAAACGACAAGTTGGGAGACTGATAGTGCGCCCTGAGCTTGGGGTGTGGCTATTAGAATGGTGGATGAAGAATGGTGGGGTGAGACTAATAGTGCGTCCTGATGTTCCGGTCATACGGGATCTAGGGGGACGTGGCTATTAGATGGGAGGCGGTGCTTCTGATTAGAAGGGTTGAGTTTGTGTTAGAAAAGTTAGCTTGTTCATGGAGATAACTGCATTTAGGTAGTTAGGGAGCATGCTAGGCTAACCTTCTTGCATGCCTGACTGTTTGATGTAGAGACGAACAGGAAAAACGAACCATATGTTTATATATATGCATATGTTGCTAACTTGTGTGTCTGCTGCAGGGGTAACCGATCGGCAAGGGGTAAGAAACACATAGAGTGTACCTATTTGTTCATGAACATGTGCATCTTAGAGTTTATCTGATAGTATTTCATGCATTTGCATCGGTCGGACAATGGCTATTAGTGCAGAGCTGAACCATGAGTCACAATTGCTAATAGTATCATATAAATGAGTCATTGGTTAGCTGGATTACCGCTATTGATCCTGAGTTTCTCGGGGACCGACGTCTTATTCTCCAGCTTATTTTGTTATTTCTTTCAGACTCATTGATGTATTATTTTAGACTCATGAGTTGTATTGTGACTTTTCTATTCTTTTTCTGATTCGTGCTCATTCCATCTTAGATTTGTGATTGAGTATATTATCATTGTTGGTGGTTTATTATATTGTTAGATAGATTACCCAGGCAACGTTCTACCACCGATTATGCGGCGTAGACTGGGCGTTGTTTTTGACTTGTACCCTTACACCGGGTACGGGTCATGACACGTTTTTAGTGGTGGCCCATGCAGGTTAATCTTCGCTAAGTTATGCGATGTCGTGGTAGTGCGACGATTTAGTTGTACTACTGCGAGCCTGCGATAGGATATAGGATATAGGCTGAGGTACTCAATCACATATAGGAAAATTATTTTGATTCAACTATTCTCCTTTGATATTGATACTTGATCTCTTAAACTGTCACTTCCTTGAGTGTCTTACATCTTGTGCCATATTGATTCTTTCTTTCGCTTTATCTCAGGATGCCGCCTAAGACTAGATCGCAGCAGGGGAAAGCAGCTTCTGAGAGGTCTGCGATATCCCGAGGGCCTTTACTAGTCACTTCTCCGGTGATTGGAGTGTCAGCTGCTTTCGGAGGTCCACCACCTACTAAGAGGACTGTGCCAGCTGTATCTGAGGGGCTTCCACCTCCACCTCCTGTGCCAGCAGAGGCGACACAGATGTTTACACTGTTTTGTGAGATGCTCGAGGCACAGAGGGCTCAGTCAGTAGCACATCAGAGGCAGACCGACGTTCTACGGCAGGGCATCGAGAGTGCTCATCAGCTTGCTCATGCCGTAGTCGAGAGAGGAGTTCCGGTCCAACAGCAGGTTGTTCCTCAGGTTGCTCAGCTTCGGCCAGGCAACATTCAGGACTTCAAGAAGCTAAAGCCTAGGGTCTTCAGAGGGACGGAGGGCATCGTCTAGACCGATGATTGGCTCGAGGACATTGAGCGTCTTATGAGGGCGTCCCGTCTTTCTGAGAATCTGAAGGTTGAGGCGGTAGGACTTCAACTGTTCGACGTCGCTCGCACTTGGTTCGGGGATGAGCTGATTCTGATTGACGTAGGACAGTCTTGGGAGGTATTCAAGGACCTCTTCAAGAAAAAGTTATTCGTCCGGGCAGACATGCTAGACTTGGGGAGGCAGTTCGAGAGTCTCATTCAGGGGAGCATGTCTGTGGAGGAGTACGCTACGGAATTCGGTAGGTTGAGCCAATTTGCAGAGTATCTGGTGAGAGAGCCGGAGGTTCGGGCTATTCGTTTTTGTGAGGGTCTAAGCTGGGAAGTGAAGATCCTCATTCCGTCTTTTTATGAGACATACTCGGAGATACTTGCGGAGGCACGCAAGGTTGAGCGAGAGCTGGGTTTGAAGCCCAAGAGAGACCGTGATTCTTTTCTGGGGGCAACAACAATGCAGTATCTGTAAAACATCCTCATTTTCAGTCAAGACCTTTCCAGCAGCCACAACAGAACCAGACTCCAGCTAGGGCACCTTTTTACTAGGCACCACAGCAGCAGAGACAGTTATAGCAAGCTTCCTGCCACTATTGCAAGAAACGGCCATATTTGGAAAGTTTGCAGGAGGAGGTTGGGAGTTTGTTTGTATTGTGGTACTGAAGGGCATCAACTGAGGGAGTGTCCTTCCAATCCTTGTCGTGCAGTTCAAGGAGCAGTTTCAGCTCCGAGGGCACAGACGAGACCACCTGCAGTACAGCCGAATGGACCGCTTCCGACACAGCAACAACGTTATGTCCAACATCAGCAGCAGGGAGGTGCACGTCAGGGACGAGCGTTTGCTATGACCGTCGAGGAGGATGAACCCACCGGAGATGTCATCGCAGGTTATATTCTTCTTGATTCTATTCCAGCTTTAGCTTTGTTTGATAGTGGTGCTTCCCATAGTTTTGTATCTGTTTCTTTTTCTCTGAAGCATGGTTTGGTAACTGAGTCTTTGCTTAGGACTTGCAAGATCATGACCGGGAGAGGCATTATCCTGGTTAATGATATTTGCAAGGATCGAAGAGTTACTCTGGGAGGCCGGGAGTTGAGTACGTGTCTACTTGTAATGCCACTTCCGAGCTACGACATTGTACTCGGGATGGATTGGTTGAGTAGGCACCATGCTAGCATAGATTTTAGAGGAGGTAGAGTTTTGTTTGGTCCGCCAGGAAAGCCAAAGTTCGAGTTTGCTAGAGGAGCTGCAGAGTAGGGAGAAGGCATTATTTATGGAGCTATGGTGGAAGACAATGAGTTGCCGCATCCGTTGATAGCAGAGTTATTGGATGTGTTTTCTGAGGAATTGCCAGGTTTACCGCCATATCGAGATGTTGAATTTTCTATAGACTTGGTGCCAGGTGTAGAACCAATTTTGCAACATGTCTATAAAGTAAACAACAACGAGCTGACCGAACTGAAGAAGCAAGTGGACGAATTGCAGGATAAAGGATTTATCAGATCGAGTTCTTCACCGTGGGGAGCTCGGTATTCTTTTTACCGAAGAAGGATGGATCGGTGCGCATGTGCATTGATTACAGGGCTTTGAATAATCTCATTATCAAGTATAAGTATCATTTGCCACGGATTGATGATCTGTTCAATCAGTTGAGTGGAGCCAAGGTATTTTCTAAGATATACTTGAGATCAGGCTACCATCAGGTGAAGGTGAAGCCGGAGGACATACCGAAGACTGCTTTTAGAATTCTGTATGGTCAGTACGAGTTTATGGTGATGCCGTTTGGTTTGACTAATGCACCGCCGGTATTTATGAACTTGATGAACAAAGTGTTTCACCAGTACCTTGACAAGTTCGTGGTGGTGTTCATCGACGATATACTCATATACTCGAAGACACCGGAGAAGCATGGAGAGCATTTGAGGATTGTGTTGGATGTACCGAGGAAGGAGAAACTGTATGAGAAGTTGTCCAAGTGTGAGTTTTTCTTGGACAAGGTAGAATTTTTGGGGCATGTTGTGACTGGTGATGGTATTTCAGTGGATTCGAAGAAGATCGCAGCAGTGGAATATTGGAAGACCCCGAGTTCAGTAGCAGAGATCATGAGTTTCTTGGGATTGACAGGCTACTACAGGAAGTTTGTGCAAGATTTTTCGAAGATTGCCGAGCCGATGACCAGACTCACCAAGAAGGATGTAGAGTTTGTTTAGACGGAGGATTGTCAGGTTGCTTTTGAGGAGTTGAAGAGGAGGTTGACGTCTGCTCCTATTTTGACGTTGCCATCAGGGTCTGGAGGTTTCACTATTTATAGTGATGCATTGGGGAAAGGTTTGGGTTGTGTTCTTCAGCAGAATGGAAAAGTGATTGCCTATGCATCCAGACAATTGCGTCCTCATGAAAAGAACTATCCTACCCATGATTTGGAGTTTGCAGCAGTCATCTTCGTCCTGAAGTTGTGGAAATATTATTTGTACGGAGAGCGTGTGAAGATCTTCACAGACCACAAAAACTTGATGTATGACCACAAAAGTTTGAAGTATGTTTTAAAGGTATATATATATATATATATATATATATATATATATATATATATATATATATATATATATATATATATATATATATATATATATATATATATATATATATATACTAAATGTTAATACCAGGATCGAGTTTGACTTTATATTTTAGAGTAGATGATAGATTAGTTTTAGGGAAGAATACAAATCTTGTGGGTTATTGTGTGAGATAGCTACAGTTTGACCTACAGTTTGTATACTCTTGTGCCTACTGAACATGAGTACCCTGTATCATATGCCGCTAGAGTATCCGCCATCCCAGATTCCATCAGCTGCTCTCTATTAGCGTCGTTGGCATTTGCCAAAGTGATCCTCTTCACCTTTCTCTTCAAGTTGTTTAGATCCGACTTGTACTCTGTAAACCCCCTGAATTTTTAAAATTTTAAAAACTGGATTTTTCATAATTTTCTGGAATTTTTTGGGATTTTTCTGTAATTTAAAAACAGGGTTTTAATTATTCAATGATTTTTAATTGATATTAAATGATATTAAAATATTATGAAAATAATATTTTCGGATGTAAAATGAAAAACTGGACTTAGGGCAATTTTTCTGGAATTTATCGGGCCCCGGACCTATTTTTAAATGCCTAAAAAGTATTTACTTATTTAATTAATTAATTATTTATTTATTGATTTTATTATTATTATTATTATTATTTTTAATATTTTTATAACCCGGCCCAAACAGCCCGGCCCACGGGCCCAGCCCGCTCGGCCTATCGGGTCGGGTCGGGTCTGTCCGACCGAACCCGACCCGAACCCGACCCGGCTTCCCTCACCCTCCCCACGATCTCCAGCCCCCGCGCGACCCGGCCGCTCCGCCGCGCGTCCCGGCCACGTCTCCGCCCGGGCCGCCCCTGCACGCCCCCACGACCCCCGCGAGCTCCGCCTTCCCCGCGCCCACGTCCTCCGCCCGACTCGGCCCCCAGCCCCTCGCTCCGCCGCTATAAAACCCCTCCCCGATTCTCTTCTCCGGCCAGACTCCACCCCGCCGTCCACCACTCTCCGCCGCCCGCCTCCGCCCTAGCAGCGCCTGCCGCCGTACCCCCGCCGCCGTCGACGCCCGGACCGGCCAGCCACCGCAGCGCTCCGCCCCTCCTTCCTTCTCCGTCGATCCCAGCCGCAGTCGACAGCAGCCCGCGCCGCCTCCAGCGCCGCCGCCTCCGCCCGAGCGACGCGCCGCCCTCCGCCGCAGCTCCCCCGGCCGGCCTCCCCCGCCCTGGGCCGCCGCAGAGCCGCCGGAGCTCGCCTGAATACCTAACCCTAACCCTAATTCTGTTTAACTGTGTCGGACACAGGACACAGTGTCCTGTGTCGTGTCGGACACGGTTTGACCCCGGTTTTCGGGTCCCCTTCAGGTGCGTGTAACTTTTTGCTCGTAGCTCCGTTTTCGATTCCGCAAATTGCGTTGCGAAGCCTGTATGACCCTCTCGGTGTCCGGACAAACTGTTCGGGACATCGCGTCCTGTGGTGATCGTACACCGCGATCCAAAAACAGGAAAAAACAGACACTGTTTCACCCCGGAACGGAGTACGCCCCGCCAAACGGGACAACTTGGTCGCGTGCGGTCTTCACAGATACGTGCGCCTCGTCGATACGGACGTGTGGGATTTCGCGGAAGCTGATTTGGGTGTGCGTGCACACCGGAATCAACGCGTATCCGCGGACATCGCCCCGTATCCGTCTTTTCTGCAATTTGACCTAACTTTGTGTACACACGTCGGATCGAGACGAAACTTACGCCATCGGACTCGTAGCAATACGTTGGTCCTGTGGGTCAAGTTTGGTTCGATTCTGAGAACGTTGACGAAATCGCGTGTCGTGGGCCCCACAGGCCCCGCTCGACGGGCGATTTTGTGAACGGCTCATCGGAATTCAATTCTGAAAGTTCCGTTGGGTTCGTATCAGCGTTTCTGACCTGTTGACACTAAGTTTGGTGAATTTGGAGACCTTTGACCCGGACGCATTTTCGGTGCAAAGCGGGCCCACCGGTGGACCCCGTTTTGGCCCGAAACTGCCGTTTCTGCCCTTGTCTCCAAATTGGACCCAAGGACAGGCGTTTCTAGCTGATTGATATTTTCTGGATCTGATGGTGATGTTTGTTGCAGCAACTGGAGTACCGCCTGCAATTCCCGCCGAAGTCAGAACTGCAAACATAGCCGGAACCACAGGCAAGTGTACCTTGCCAAACCCTGCAGCTTGCTAATTATTTTCGGATTTAATCATGCAATAATGGACAAGTAAAGCTTGCCAAATCTCAGTAATTCTTGACATAGTGTTTTAATGGAATTCTTGTGGAATTAAATATAAATATGTTTAACTACTTAACCTAGGAAACGGGTGACGTGCTTAGTGTCCGATCATAGTCGGGTGCCCACTCCGTACGCGGAGTTGTGTAACGTCACATAGACATGGATAACGAAACCCGATAATTCTCGTACTTGTCCTATCAAGTACACCAGAACCCAGGACACTTGACACTATTTCATGAGACAGAGTCTTCCTGAAACATTCAAGGTGATTCTGTATAGGATGCATGTTTTATGACATAGACTTTACATTCTTAGACATTTGATTCATAGCTATCAGACTTGCTGCATTAGTTATAATCGTGCGTGACATGGACATGAGGCATTGTGGACATGAGACATGGGATTACATTGGGTGGGGAGAGACACACAGACTGCAGGCTGATATTATATATATATAAACATAGTATATAACATAGTGTGGTTCATAGTTATTGCTGCTACCGGCTCCCCGACACAGAGCTTGTAGTGGCTTCAGCCTGAGTTCTAGTGCTGCTCTCATATTGCATATCACTTAGCTGGATATATAGTTTACCCTGTTGTTTCATTTATTGCTGCTTTGCATATATGTTTGGCTCGTATTCTTCTGTACCTTGTTACGTCCCGCTGAGGACCTGGTTTTGTTCACCAGTTACAGCTGAAGAGAACTACCCCGAGGTGTACGGTACAGGAGCACTCCTTGGAGCAGAACAGGGAACAGAGGACGAAGTAGTGGCAGAAGACTTCTCCTGAGCACCGGCTTCATTTATACAGTATTTCCACTTTTCAGCATTTCCTTTCCTGTCTATTTTCATTAAATGTAACAGATTAATTCTCGGATTTGTTTCCCGAGATAACCTTATTTGATATTGCATATTTATTTCCATTACATTATTCCTGGCAGTTAATCTGTATTGTTCTGTGGATGAGATTAGAAATACCTGAGACTTGTAACATCTTACTGTTAGACTACAGCTTAAGCATGCCCTGATGGATCCATTAAATTGGGTTGTCCATCGGTGCGTGCTGCTGGCCATTGCTCACGTGCTCAGTCCCTCGTCATTTTGGGACTGGGGCGTGACATACTCCCTCAACTTTGAGAACAGCACTGCCTTCACGCTCGGCTGCAGACTTCTCGCCTCCAGATTCATTTTCTCAAATCTAAACATATATCTATATTAGAAGACAAATAAAATGTTCTAAAACAAGTAGACCGATATTATTTCTTAAAGAATTACCAGGCCTTCGGCATCTTCGAGGTCCGATTTGATCACGGAAACACTCTGCTTCTTCTGTTTGTAAATTTATAAGCACTACACATTTTATTCGGGACTAGGCCATTGAAAATTTACAAAAAAATATAAGTTTATCATCTTAAAAGTTATTTGGGGCTAGCCCAAACTCGGGACTGTTATAATCAGGACTGTCAAATTTGACAGTCCTACCACTTGGAAGGACTGTCAAAATTTTGACAGTCCTACAAATTGTTAGGACTATCATAATTTTGACAGTCCCACAAGCTATGTGGACTATCAAATTTTGAGAGTCCTAATTTTAACCCACTGAAAATTTTATATAAAACTAGGACTGTCAGGATTTTGACAGTCACACAAACAATGAGGACTGTCAAAATTTTGACAGTCCTCATTTTAATTGTCAGGATTTTTTTTTTTAGTTTAACATCCAAAATAAAATATGTTATCATTGAAAAAAAAAAAAATCTACCGTAGGAATATTACTTTGCAGACGACCAGACTTCGAACGTCCATAACTATTTGTTTTCAAATCGTTTTTCGTCACACAATAGGTCGATTTGTATGTTTTCGACGAGAGTAACACAATTCGTGTAGAGAGAATTTTCATTCGAAGTAAGACGTACATAGTACAGGCAAAAATATAAAATATAAAACTTTAAAGTATCATAACTTTTGACTGGGAGATCGAAACAAGGTCCAGTTTGTGCCAAAATGACCGTATGGAAAAGTACTTCGGGATAAATAATTTCACCGTTTGACGGACTTCCTAAATTTTTAGAATCGCAAAAAAACGATGTTTCGACCTCAAAATTTTACTTTTGGTAATTTTTTTTTACAAAATATTTAATGTACCAATAATAAATTTACTATTTTAAATAACATAATACTTTAACAAATTTTAATGATAGAAATTTGGGATATTTTAAAATTTTGATACATATCGACAACTGAGTTAATTTATTTTAATTTTTTTAATTTTGAAATTTCGATATAGTAAATTTACTGTTAATTTATTTTAATTTTATTTCATTAAAATATATTTTCTTAAATAAAACATAAAATTAACAAAATAAATTGGCCTCTCCACCAATTAACAAAATAAATTAACAGAAAATAAAATTTAGGACTGTCAAAATTTTGACAGTCCTTCCAATTGGTAGGACTGTCAAAAGTTTGACAGTGCTAAAAATATATGTTGAATTTTTAGGACTGTCAAAATTTTGACAGTAGTTCTAATTGGTAGGACTATCAAAATTTTGACAGTCCTAAAAATCAACATATATATATCAAATTTTGATAGTTATTCTATTTTTTCTTTTTTCTTTTTTGGTTTTCTGGGTGATGTTATTTTTCTTTGTCATTGTGTTATTATTCATGTCTTCCGGCGGCGGAGTGAAGGACCTGGTGATAGTGACGGAGGAAGGAGGGGAGGGAGAAGCGGCGGACGGGTGCCGAGGTAGTCGAGCATCGAAAGGGAGTACGAGACGGAGGAACGGGAGAGGAAGGAGACGGCGGGAGGCGGAGGAGGAGGCAGAGGCGGCGACGACGACGGGAGGCGGCGGTGGAGGACGAGGGAGGAGGCGGAGGAGGAGGGCTCCGGCAAGAAAGGGATGAGGGAGGAGAACTCCGGTAGAGATTAGGGAGGTTTGGACTAGTATGAATAAAAAATGGGTAGTGTGAGTAAACTTTGTTTATTAATGGACTATTCCTAATTTTGAGTTAGTCCTAGATAAACTTTGTAGTGTCCTTATAAATTCCCTTCTGTTTTTCTCCCAAATAATCTAGGATTTAATGTGGAGAATAAAAATAGAGTGGTTTATGTATATATACAGAGAGAGAGAGAGAGAGAGAAAGAGAGAGAGGAGGAACGGTTGGACGAAGGTGTAAGAAAATTTTATACTGTAAAACAAAATAACAAAGGTTAGAATGACCGGGTTGACGGGAAAAACATCGAAATATAGAAAAAGAATAATTTTTCTTTCTCAAAGACTACGATTACTTGTCAATTAGTGAGCCGTGGCCTCGAACACACGCGGTCCGGTTGGGCCTATTACTTCTCCACTTCAACTCCTCCCTCATCTTCTCGAACAAACACACACTCTCTCTCTCGGAGTGACAAGCGACAGAGATGAGCGATCCGTACTATAAATACCTTCCTCTCGAAAGAGGTATTTTACTTTTTTTTCCTTCATTTTTGTGGAGAAGACGATTTCGAGTCGCAATTCATTTTATTCCAATTTCAGCAACAACCTAGCTAGAGCCAAAACCCTAACCCTACTTTTTATTTATTTCCTTTTCACAAAATTTATTTCGAGAGTGACAAAACCCATAGATTTCAAGTTGAATTATGAGAGCTTCCGAGGATTAGATGTGGAGGCGTCGAATTCTTTGCCATTTTAGAAAGTTCAGATTTTTGATAGTTAGCGTTTTACGTGGTGGTATATGGGGATTTGTCCCAATCGAATTCGTTGCTTCTGCTACAAAGTAGGGTTTTGCTGCATTTTTGGAAAATGGAGACTCGTAGGAACCAATCATGTTGGGAATAAAAGCGGAAACTACTCCCCAAGATACACTGTTTTTTCTACACTTCGATCCGTGCAGCAGCACAAACTTCTTCATCGAAGACCCGTGCAAGCCTTCCCCCAAACGCTTAGCTAGATCGCTAAGGCGAGAATGAGAAAATTGTGGAGCAAAAGAGAGATTGGAATATTAAAAACTTTATTATACTAGAGAGAATTTACAACTTTTGTGTGGTGAGGATCAAATGAACCTCAGCTTTTTTATACTGTCTCTAAGGCTTACAAGAACCTTCTGGAATAGGGATATTCCAGGGATTATTCTAGGAATTATTCTAGGTCCTAGGAATATTCCATGCATAATTCTAGCTACCAGAATATTTAAAATATTTACAAATATGCCTTTAGAGCATTTATTCCACCACGGTGGGGTCCAAAGAAAATGTGCGTTACATTCTCCCCCACCTGTTTCGTCGACGAGTCACCACACGTCTTTCCTTCTTTTTCTTTCTCGTACGACCCTCCCTAGACTTGTCCATCTTCTCCTCAAGATCGAAAGCAAACTGGTTCACCGCATCACCTTGTTCCATGGTCTGTGTCCTCCTTGGAACAGAAAGAGGCTCGAACAGTCTATCTTGTCGACGATCCACCTTATCTCGTGGGCGCACATAGTCCTCCATACCTCCACTCATGCGAGTCATGTTGTGACTCTGTCGACCCGAATGTCCACTACGATCCTCGAGCGACTCCTTGCATGAGCCACTCTGTTTTCGTATACGTATCTTTGTCACATCTGCCTCCTCGCAGTCCACGACATGCCTCTCCTGACCTTGGTCCAGCTTGGTAGCACGATTCACCTCCCTCCGCGAAAGTGACTGTCATACCCCAGTTCCAAATATAAGGAACTGAGCCACATGGCAATGGCAATGGTCAGCGGGTACACTTCGACGGATATTCCAATCTAATGGACCCGACGGAGTGCACATAAGCTGTAAAGTACAATGATAAAACACAAAATATAACACATAGACAGTGAAACTAAATTTCATCCACAGACAACAGAAATATAGAGCACATAGAGAAAAACATAACTACTAATGTGCAGAAGAGAAATAAGACAGAAAATGTATCATAATACAAATACGAGAAGAGTCACGGGAACAAACCCGCTAATACAAATACTGAATGACTGGAAACAGTAAGATAACTAGGAACGGTATCTGAAAGCTAGATAGTAATACCGTTCCAGGGTGAAGTCACTACCAGAGATCAAACGAAGTACTCGGGAAGGATCTCGTCCTCTGCAACAGGTCCTGCTCCTGGATATACACCCGGTCCGTACTCCTCCGGGTAGTCCTCCTCGGCTAAGCCTGGAAGGGAATTAGGTCCTCAGAAGGACGTAACAAGGTACAAAAATAGTATGCCATAGTATAACAGAAAGAAACAAGTGCAACGTCGGTGTAATCTAGCATAACCACCTAGGTGAGACACAACTTTGAAGACAATGTTCGACGCGTGGGTTGTCCAAATATAAAACCGTAGCTCCGAACACAGAGACACACGGAGCGTACCATAGCTCCGAGCACAGAGTCACACGGGTGATACTACGACTCCGAATACATGACACTACATAAATATGACAGATACATATATATAGCGCGTGCAGAGTAGCCCAAACGTCTAGTAACTGTCTTCCCCTCCCAAGCGGTCAACGAGTGTTCGTTGAACCTGAACCTCTATCTAACAATCTCGTCATACTGAAGTAACTATCAACCATCACGATCCTAAAGTCATCCCAGATTCTGATCATGCTGACAGTATCATGATACATGAAATCTGGCACGATGACGGTGTCTGAATGTGTCCTAGGGTTATGGTGTAACCAAGTAGGTACACCAAGGTGTTGCGAAAAACTATTAAACGTTACCAGACGTTACCAACGAACGTCTGCACCCGGTTACGACCCGGAAGCTAAGTATCGGTTCTGATCCAAATTGCGTACCATGCATAGAACAATAAATAGAAATATGAAAACTGAGATACAGGATGGCAAGGTACACTTGCCTGGATCCGGATGCTGAAGATGGGGCTCTGGTACAACGTCCGAATCCGCGGATCCCGAAGCACCTAGAGACGAGATATAAGATTAATCAATAAACTAACACGATGCTATTCTAAAATAAGAGGTGACACACGTCTAGCATAGGCTTCAGTCTTAGTCACATATAGCTCACATAGACACTAAATTAGAGGGTTGACCCAAGTTGACTAAAGGAACGTTGCATCCATTACGATCAATCAGCAGTATACATCATCAAACCAAAACTCCAATCTCCTAATATTTATCACGGGTTTCAGTCGTTCAAGCTATGCTCATCCTCAACCATACCACCCTTGTATTCACAGACGTTATTATGCACATTCTATCTATTCATCCTCAAATAAATTAATTATTAATTATCAAGCCCTCAATTTAATAATCATCATTTTATTATTCTTTCACCATTTCACATATGTAAACATACTCCTCAATATCCATAATGATGCATGAAATAATTCATAAACCCTAAAACTCATATGTAGCTTTCATAAACCCTAACCCTAACTAGGTTCTTTTTAGCAATAGCAAACTACACTAAAAAGAAGGGTGAGGAGTTACCCCGGTGGCTGCGGGTGGTGGCAGCGGCGATGCTGCGGCTCCGGTCAGGGATGGCGTCAACCGCAGGGGTGGCGCGCGTGTCGACCGAGGTGACGAGGTGCAAGTGACTGGAGGTGGCAGTGAAGAAGGTGGTCGTGGTGGTTCGTGTAGGGAGGATTCTGGTCGTGGAGGTGGTGGTGCTAGCCGGAGGTGGAGGTGGTGGTGGTGCGTGGAGGAAGGAAACTGATCGTAGAGGTGGTGGTGCTGGCCGGAGTTAGTAGCGGTGGCCGAGGGTGGTGATCGAGGGTGGGCTTGGTTGCGGGTGGCGAAGCTTGGCCGGAGGAGACTGCAGCGGTGGTAGTAGTGGATGCGGTGGTGCTGTGGGTGACTGGAGGTGGTCGTCGAGGTGGCTGGAGGTGGAGGAAGGGAAGAGGGTGGTCGTGCGGGAGAGGTGATGTCGCTGCGGGTGACTGGAGGTGTCTGTGGTGACTGGAGGCAGCGGGTGGAGGCTGCTGCGGTGAGTCTCGGCCGGTGCAGCGGGTGGCTGAGATGAAGGTGTAGCAGCGGGTGGCTCGGGGAGGTTGCTGTTGTCACGTCCCAGTCCCAAAATACTTAGGACCAGGAATACGTGACACGCCAGCTACGCATTCGACCAGACTCTGGTCTGACTCGAATACATATAAGCTGTATAATATAAAGGGCACTATCTAAATATCCCATAATTGTAAACCTCTATGTCTCAATCCACAATGTACAACAGTATACAAGAAATAGCTATATGTGCTAAAGTCGGCCGTCCAATAACACACAAACTCGAATAGACTCGAGAAGAGATGAGTCTACAAAAACTAGGCTACAACAACAGATGAATAATCAATAAGAATAAAGTAACCATAATGCCGGTGGAAATGATATGAGTACCTGGTACAATGTCCGTAAGATGTGCAACTCCATCAGCAACTCCAAATGCTCCGTAATCGTCTATGCTGCAAAATTGGCAGGGGACCAGGTCCTCAGAGGGACGTAACAAGGTACAAAAATATAATATGCCAAAGTACAACAGAAAGTACAAGTGCAACGACGGTGTAGTCTAACATAACCAACTAAGTGAGACACATTTTGAAGACAATGTTCGACGCGTGGGCTGTCCAAAATAAAACCGTAGCTCCGAACACAGAGACACACGGGACGTACCGTAGCTCCGAGCACAGAGTCACACAGGTGATACAACTACTCTAGATACATGATCACTATAGAAATAGTACATGTACATATATAAGCGCGTGCAGAGGAGCTCAAACGTCTAGTAACTGTCTTCCCCATCCCAAGCGGTCAACGATTGTGCGTTGAACTTGAACCTTTATCTAACAGTCTCGTCACACAGAAATAACTCAATAGACGCGACCCTAAGGTCGTCCCAGTCTCCGGTCATGATGTCAGTATCAGGATACAAGAAATCTGGCACGATGACAGTGTATGAATGTGTCCTGGGCTGACGATATACTCAGGTACGTACATCGAGGTATTACGAACATTTAACATTCGTTACAAGACGTTACGACGAACGTCTGCACCCGGTTGTGATCCGGACGTGAAGTATCGATCGTAAACAAATACGCGCACAATGTACATAATGAAACAATAAAATATCTGTAACTGAAATACAGGGTGACAAGGTACACTTGCCTGCGTTCGGCTGCTGATGACGGGGATCCGGTACCACGTCCAAGTCCTCAGGTCCCGTAGTACCTAGAGACGAGATACAAACTCAATCAATAGACTATCACGCGGCTAAAATAAGATGTGACACACGTCTAACATATGCTACAATCTCAGTTACAACTCACCTAGACACGAAGCCAGAGGGTTGACCAAGATATGTTACATCTAATACGATCTATCACAGTATACTACCATCAGAAAATCCTCAATCTTATATCTCACCACGGTGTCTATCAGTATCTCAAGCCATGATCAATCCTCAGGTTTCACCCCGGTGTTCACAGACGTTAACATGTACAATTAATTATTATCCTCGAAATAAATAAATAATTATTTATTAAACCCTCAATGATATACAACCTTTACCATTTCACAATAAAACTACTACTCAATTACGTTCATCATCATTCATCAAACGTAAATGAAGGATTATTGGTTCAATATTGCACACTACTACACAACACTCACCTGCTCCTCAATTTCCATCAGTGTTTCATCATTAAAAATATTAACTCTTAATATAAAACACTGCTTTGATAGCACAACGTCATCCTACGACAATATGCACCTCAAAAATATTCAATGTTCTTGATATCTCAACACCATTTCACAATAATTAATCCTTCTCCTCGATACTAATCAATATTTTAATATCACGACATCATTTCACAATGCTTAAACCTGCTCCTCAATAATAATCAATATTATCCCCAGTGAGAGACTAAGGGGTTGATATTACACACTAGTTCACCATCAAACGCCTGCTCCTCGATGTTCAACCATGTTCCAATATCAGAATCTTATTTCTCAATAATTTAAATCTGTTCAACCACAATACTCAATTTGCATATTTTAAATGAAATACTCTAACATCTCAATGTCCAAATAGTCTAACTCAATATATATACGTTACCTTAAATATTAACCTTGCATTTTCCACCCATGCATATAGTTCATAACCATTTCATGCAATCCCAACCCTAAACAAGGATCCATTTATTCTCATACCCTTACTCATGTATATCCATTTATTTCAAAAACTTATGAAAATAAACCCTAAACTAAATCTAAATCATGAACCCTAAGTTATATGTAACAACACAAAATAATTAAACTAAACAAAACCATAATATAATACAAAAGGGAAAGGGGGAGTTTACCAGGTGGCGGCGTGTGGTGGCACGCCGGGTGGTTGCCGGCCGGAGGGGGATGTGCTGGTGTGGGTGGTGATGGTGGTGGCTGGGTGGATCACCGTCGGGTGGTGGTCGAGAGGGTGATGGGGGCTTGGCCGGTCGACTGGAGGGTGGTCAATGGCAAGTGGAGGCTGGCCGAGGGGGTGGAGGAGACAGTGAGGGTGGCTGGCCGGAGACGAAGGGCATCAGCGGGATGGATAGGTGGAGCTGTGGTGGTGTCCTTGGCCAGAGGCGGTGGTCGTGATGATAAAGTGGTGGTGGCAATGAACAGGAGGTGGTGGCGTGAAGCTGGATGCCCGCCGGAGAAGATGAAGTGGAGGGGAGGTGCTTGGATCTCGCCGAGATGGCTCGTGGCAGTGCTCGACTGCCGGAGGGGGAGGCTCGAGAGGTGGGGATTCAGCGAGCGGCCGGAACGGTGCTGGCACGCCGGAGCTCGTGCATCGCCGACGGGGTTGCTCGTCGACAGCAGCACGATGATAATGAGGATGAACGGCGGTAGGATGAGCAGTTGGTCGCCGGAGGGGGTGTCGGCCAGGGGTCGGTTCTCCAAGGAAGGAGAAGGAAGGAAGGAGAAGAAGAAAGGAAGAAGAAGAAGAAGAAAATGGGAGGATTCGATTTTGAAATGTAGAGGAGGGAGGAGAGAGAGAGAGGGGGTGTGGTTTCCAAGGCTTCCTTGGGATTAGGGCCGGCATGGGGAAGAGGGGTGTGATGGAGATATTTTATAGGGAGGGGTGTGAGGTTTGGATGGTGGGAATTGGCTCATTTCCAATGGGTGGTGTGGATTTCTCATGAAGAGATTTGTTTCTTCATGCAAAGGAGAGGGTGATGATGTTGACCGGTCAAAGAAGAGGGTTGGCCTCTTCATTTGGCTTTGACCAATGAGGGTGTGCCACATGTCACAATATTTGCAATTTAGCCCCTTAAGTTTGGGTAATTGCACAAACACATGAAATGATGGAAAAATTGTGGGGGAATTGGTGTTTGGTGTTTTGTAGGGTGAGGGGGTGTTGTGTGTTTTGCATGGGCTTAATTAAATGGGCATTGAAATTAAATTTGGATTAAAATGGGATTAGTCAAGTTGGTATCCCCAATTTAATTAGAACAAAATTATCATGTGCTCTTAAATTAAATGGGGGCACATGGGACCTCAATTGGGAGTGACACAAAGGTCAAGAATGGTGTATGCTTGGTGTTAGTCTTGGACCCTTTAATTGGTCCGACTCAACGGGTTGGGTTGGTGTTTCAAAATTGATGGCAACGACACCGGTGCGCGACACGGGATTTAAATAAGGATTTCGGTTACGAAAAATTGTGCAATTAATTTAGAGCACAAGAAAATATGATTTTGAGTGACGAAAAAGTCCAGCGCCTAGATTGGCGGGTCAAGTCAAAAGTACAACAATCTGTTGGAATTCATGGGCTGATGTTGGGCTCCGAATAATTCAACAATGGTAGGGCGCGTCGATGGTTTTATTAAAATAATCAGACATCTGCAGCCTTACTCTAAACCTCAATCATCTGCTGCTAAAACAAAATTTTCCAACCCATACCAGACTATCTATAGAAATATTTGAGGGGATTTACAGCTGTGGTGGGTCTCGGCCGGTGCAGTGGCTGCTGGGGATCTCGCCGGAGTTGGGTGAAGGCCGGAGTTGTGGAGGTGGTGAAGAAGAAAACGTGAAGGAGAAGAAGAAGTGATGGAGAACAAGGTAGTCAAAAGCGCAAGGCGCACTCGAGGCGCAAAGGGTCCAAATCGCCCGAGGCGCAAGGCGCACTTAAGGCGCGCACCCGAGCGACGCGAGGCACAATATATATATATATATATATTCACATCGGATTTCTACATTGATAAACATGTGCGTTTCAAATTCCTCCATGTCTAGGTTGCAATCACTTTGAATTGAGTGAGAGAGAGAAAACAGTAAAAAAAAAGTACATCAGTTCAAGAAATAGTCTAAAAACAGTACAACAGTTAAAAAAAAGTCTACACATAGTTATTTTTTTCACAAGATTTTCAAGGCGTACCTAAGCGCGCCTTAGCTATTCTAAGGCGCTCGGAAAATGCGCACCTTAGCGCGCCTTAGGTGCGCCTTAAGAATTGCGCCCTGTCCGGAGTGCCCTGAGGCGCTGCCCCTGCGCATAGGAGCAAGGCGCGCCTGAGGCGCGCCTTTGACTACACTGATGGAGAAGAAGTAGAATGAAGGAGAAGGAGTTCGACTGAGGTAGGGAAGAGGTAGGAGAGAGAGAGGGGGGGTTTCCTAGGTTTCTAGGGATTAGGGCCGGCACATTGGTAAAAGGGTGAGGAGTGATTATATAGGAGATTGTGTGGTGGAGATGATGTTGCATTTTGAATGAAGGGCCTAGATTCAACATGAAGAAATTGTTCAAACAAAAGGGAAGAGATGATTTGACCGGTCCATGAGAGTGAGGGGGTTTCTTCATTGGTCTTGACCAATAGGGTGGTGACACCTAGCACCATATTTGCAAATAAGCCCCTTAACTTTTGGGTATTTGCACATGAAGGAAAAGTAATGGGAATTTGGTGTGGGAAGTGGTGTTTGGTGTTATGTAGGGTGAGGGGGTGTTGTGTATTTTGCATGGGCTTCATGAAAGGGGTTTTGGATTAAATTGGGGTTAAGTCGGGATTAGTCAAAGTTGGTATCCCCAATTTAATTAAAATAAAGTGTCATGTGCTCTTAAATTAAATGGGGGCACATGGGGTCTCAATTAGGAGCGACACAAAGGTCATGAACGGTGTAGGCTTGGTGTTAGTCTTGATCCCTTTAATTGTTTCGGCTAAACGGGTTGAGTTTGTGTCTCCAAAATGATGACAACGACAAAGGTACACGATATAGAATTAGAGAATTGATTTTGGGACGGGGAAGTTGTGCAATTAAATTATAGCACAAGGGAGTGTGTTTGTGAGGGACGGAAAAGTCCAGCGCCTAGGTTGACTTGTCATGTCAAGAGTGCAACAATTTGTTGGAAATTAAGGGTTATTGTTGGGCTCCAAATATTGTAGCAACGGTAGGGTGCACTTAGGGTTTAAATTAAAGAACCTGACAACGAAGCCTAATTTCTAAACCTCAAACATCCTGATGCTAAACCAAAAATTTCTAACCCTATCTAGTCTACCTAAAATAATAATTGAGAGGGTTTACAGTGACTCAGCTTTGAAGATCTTCCTTCTCGAGCACCGGTAAGTAGACATGTCAATTGGGCGGGGCCGACCCAGCCCAGCACGAGCCCGGTCCGAAAAAATGGTCCATGTGCCGGCCCAACCAGTATAATCTTGGACCCGTACCGGGCCGGGCCGGGCCGGCACAGTATATCGGAACGTGCCGGGTCTCATATCTCGGCCCATAAGAGAGGCTCGGACATGCACTGCAGAGGCATCTATGTAATTAGAAGATGTAGCCAGTTGTAGGAACAAGCAATAGAGTCGAAAGACAAACATGTCTTCCTTCCACCCAAGCTTAATTCATGCAGTTAGAGCCAGTCCAAAGAGTAGACTGACCATCGGAACAGGAACAAGTTACATCCTCAATTTGATATATAGATCACGCATGAGATCAGCCCATGCATGATCGATCATTGCCAACATACAAAGTATCAAGATCTAGCATTATTACAATTAATCTTAAGATTAGATATTTGATTATCTATACAAATACATTGCATGCTGCCAATAGAAAGACCAACATGCATTAATCAGTAAGGAAAAGAACAAGTTGAGTTGCATATTGCATGTCTACTATAACATAAATTTATGCAAATTAATCAAATCCCTAAGGTTGTAATTAAGAACTCCATTATATACCAACCTCTGCTCCATTATATCCCAGCAACCCGGCCCCCACCATGTCAGCATCGATACCTGACCACCATGTCAGCATCGATACCTGAATCCTTATCTGCATCTTTACACTATTGAGCACTGTTCCTACAAGTGTTAGTTTCATTACCTAAGCCCCCCTTGCTTTAGATGAGATCATCACCATGATCATGTATCCAGTTGAATGAAAGTCCAAGTCCGATCTGGTCCGGCCCGGCCCGACCCGAAGCCCACCGTGCCGTAGGTTATGTGCCGGACTGGGTTCAGATTTTCAGCCTTAGGCCCAACCCGGCCCGCTAAATTGTAGGGGCCTAGGAGGTCTGGCCCGCTAAATTGTAGGGGCCTAAGAGGTCTGGCCCGGACCCGACCCACCAAAATTCGAACCGGGCCGGCCCGGCCCGACCCACTTGATATCTCTACCGGTAAGTAGGTCGTCTCCCTTTTGCTACCCTTCTTGAGCTGAATGTCAGAGAACTTTCCCTTTTGATGATCCACCTCGTGCAACACTCACCATGCACGAAGATCCCTCCTCCATAAAGCTGACGACTCCCAAGAGTGGCATCGAAACCGCCTTCGCCGTGATTAGGAATCCATGCCAAGTATCATCTTGAAGTCGTCCAACGATGTAACGGTGAAATTGGCAACACCCGACCAATGTCTCACCTCTACGCGAACTCCCTTGGCTACCCCCTGCACGGGACGAGCAGCTGAGTTGACCGCCTTCATCCTACTTGAATCTTCTTTCAACGCTAGACCCAAGAGACGGACCTCCGCGTCTGAGATGAAGTTATGAGTGGTGTCCGTATCAACCAACGCCTGTGTGCTCATGTCATTGATCCTCACGTCAACGTACGTGAGCTCCCTACTCGGAGTCTTCGGCACAACGGACTTGGCCTTAACGACGTTGAGTAAACACAACGCTCTCATGTGTGCTCCCACTTCGTACTGCTCGTCCTCCACGTTCTCGTTTTGGACGACATTGACACGTTTGTTCCTGTTCTGGAAATTTCGAGCATAGTGATTTTCTCCACATATGAAGCACGAAACTATCCGCTCGGATTGGGTCTTTTCACACTTCTTTCCCTCGTACGGACCCTCCTTAGGAGAGCTCTCATTCTCTCCCCCACCATTCTCCTTGGTGGTCTTTGGCTTGGCCTTGGTCGTATCGCTCCGCCGATACTCTATTAGCTTCTCAGCCGCTGAAACGACCGTGTTCAAGTCTTGGACACGCTGCCTCTGCAACTCTTATGCTGCCTACGGTTGCAGACCGTCGAGAAAGAAGAATAAGCGTTCCTCCTCGCCCATGCTAGATATCGCGAGCATCAAGCGTGTGAACTCCGCAACGTACTCTTTGACTGTCCCCGTGTGCTTGAGTTGCTGCAAGCTCCGCCTCGCCGCAAACTCCACATTCTTCGGGTAGAACTGAGACTTGATCTCCTTCTTGAGATCCTCCCAAGTCTTAATCGAGCATAAATCCTTCTCTATTTTTACACACCTATGATGCCACCACAACATATCATTTTTGGTAAAATAGAGTGAAGCAATGTTTACCTTCTCGGCCTCATCCTTGAGGTGCAACGCCTTGAAGTATCGCTCCACGTTCCACAAGAAGTTCTCCACTTCTTTGGCATCTCGCACCCCATTGAAGAATTTTGGCTCAGGGATCTTTCTTCTCGGTGCCTCCCTACTCAAAGGTCCACCGTTCACAACGGCCTTCTCCAAAATGGCAACTCTGGTCTTGAGTTCTCCGCAACTCTCGACCACGGTCTTTAGCTCTTCGTAACTTCGGATCTTCCCGCGCAAGTCCCCAATATCCGCACGATGTGCCTTGAGCTCCTCCTCAAGTACGAATCGGATTTCTTGGATTTGCTCTTGGAATATTGCCATGGACGAAGCGACGCCACTCTCCAGCCTATCGTAGAACTCCTCTAGTCTCGTGGTGCTTTGCTCTACCAAGCCCATGTACATCCCTATGTCCCTCAAACCTATCTCCAAGAACTCGAGACGTTCTGCAAGATCGGCAAGGGTAAGCTCCGTCGTAGGCTTCTTGCTCTTGTCCCTCTTGTTTGTCTTAGAGTTCCTCTCCTTAGGCGATGCGGGCCTCTCCTGGACGCTCTCGGATGTCGACATGACACCAACCAATCTTCGCTTTGATACCACTTGTCACAGACTTAGTGTTTTTCCTACACTTCGATCCGCGCGGTGCACGAACTTCCTTCTCGAAGACCCGTGTAAGTCTTCCCCCAAACGCTTAGCTAGATCGCTAAGACGAGATTGAGAAAATTGTGGAGAAAAAGAGAGATTGGAATATTAAAAACTTTATTATACTAGAAAGAGTTTACAACTTTTGGGTGGTGAGGAGCAAATGAACCTTTCCCTTATTTATACTGTCTCTAAGGCTTACAAGAACCTTCTGGAATAGGGATATTCCAAGGATTATTCTAGGAATTATTCTATGTCCTAGGAATATTCCATACATAATTTTAGCTACAAAAATATTTAAAATATTTACAAATATGCCTTTAGAGCATTTATTCCATCACGATGGGGCCCAAAGAAAATGTGCGTTACACGCAGAACCGAATGTGGTGACCAACTCTTGCAGAAAATAAAGATCACAAGACACAAGATATACAAAAAAATATAAGTGAAAAGCCCGAAAGGGTAAAAAAAACATGGATAGCGGGATAACTACTAAATAAGGTTACACCGCTTTGGAAGATCGCAACAACTTCGTTACCCCTCTAAGAAACTCTAGGCCTATTTATATTTTTTTTCCTCCTTTCTCTCAACGTATTGGTGGTTATCAAACACCTCTTTTGAGCACAATCATCTACAAGGAACTCTAGGCCTATTTATATAACATGTCATGCCTATATATATAAAAATTCAATTCTAAGAAGGCATGACGAACCCAATATGATTGAAGTTTTGACTATGACTTTTCTCCTATCATATTATTACTAGTATTACCATGTATGAGCCAAATCCTAACAATCACCGACTTGGATCATATTCACCACCAAAATCAACAATCATCTAAAAACCTCCGGGCTTCAATCTTCAAACAATAGTCTCGATCTCATGAATCGCTTCCTCTCCCTGGGGCATCAGTCTCCTAGTTACAAGCCAACTCTGAACTCGAGCCATACTAGAATTTGCACTTCATCTGCGTAACATTGCCTACGCTAGAGCATTTCAAAAGAAACGATGTCGCACCGGATCAATAAGTCTGACTCGCTGCCTCGATCCACGGAGGGTTGACGTACTGCAAAAGAACAATAGTAGATATCCAACCCTATTGTCGCCAAAAAATTAGGAGCACCATCTCGCACGATATACCTTATTAGCAGATAAAAATTAATGCACCTCTCTTCCTTCACGAGCACGGTGCAACCATGTGCCACCCTTAGAATTCCACCCTTCGTTGAAACCACATCCCACAAAGTCTATGTGCCAAATGATATGAGATTCTTGCATATTTTCAATACATACCGTAACCCACCCCACCAAGCATGTGCACTATGCATCTTGTATCTTAGTATCTATTGTCTCTTCACCGGCAATCACAAACCGAATCATCATCCAAGCGAACAATACTAGTCTTGTTATCCAGAGAAGCAAAGCAAGACACATTTGAGCAAATATGTAGCGAACTACCAATATCCAATATCAAACAAAAAGTAGCTTCCTAACCTTGTGTGAGCGTGAGTAGATCGTCCCAAATGTCATCACGTATTTGTGTCACCAACGTTGCATCTTAGGGATACTTCTTCTTTGCACACAGCAGGCACTTTTTTTCGATTGACCAAATTTCTTACCATCATAACCCGTGCAACTTTTCTTCCTTGATGCTGATTGAGGTCATGCCACTATGAACCCTTTTCAAGAGTTTTCCTCTTACGTCTGCCTCATCGTCGATTGTTTGCCCTCATAAGCATGACTTTTCAAGAATTGAGTAAATAAAAGTGATGTAACGACTTCCTCCAGCTTCATCATATCTTTTTCATACAAAAGCGTATTCAGATTGTGCTCGTACAAAGAGGGAAGCGAGGTAAGAAGCAATATGGTCTTGTCTTCTTCCTCCACTTTGTACAAACAATGCGAAGTTGATTCAAAAGTCCTTTGGACACGTTTAAGTGTTCGCCTTCCGTCATCCTCAAGCCATATAAGTTTTAACTGCTACCTCAGATAGAGCCTTATCGTAACAGATTTCGTCATATACAATCTCTTCAGCTTTTTTCAAAGTTCGAGTGTATTTTCTTCCTCTATGATGTTAAAGAGAACATTGTCGGCCAAACACAACATCATGGAACTTGTAGTCTTCATCTCCATGTCCTTATACTCATGATTCTTCATTGTCTTTGACTTCTTAGATTTCTCCAACAAGATTTTGTGAATGTTTTATTGCACCAAAAGATCTTTAGTCCTTCTCGGCCACAATCCAAAGTTTTCTTTGCCGTTGAACTTCTTTACTCGAATCGTCCGAACATTGCTGTAGACTTCGCCGTTATTGTCGATCTACTAAATCTTCAGTCGAAGCTTTGATATCAATTTGTTGGGAATAAAAACGAAAAATATTCTTCAAGATATGCGTCCACAAGGAACCGTCACATGCAACACCGATCACGATGACCGACTCACGATACAATACGAAGATGCAAGAATATAAGTGAAAAGTCATAACCGGTAACGAAAGGCGCAACGATCTGGATAATGTCTCGGAAGAAAAAGATGGGAAGAAAGGACTAAGGTGGAGTTTTGTCTGCTGTGACGTGGCAAAACTTTCATTCTTTAATAGAGTTGCTGCCTCCAGGCCACGCCATGCTATCCCCCCGTCACGTACGGATAACTACTCAATGGCTTTTTCTTTGCGGAAAAGTGATGAGTGAGTGATGCGATGCACTTCTTCCTTTTGGATAGTTTAACATTGTCTTCGCTAGCTTTGAAAATATTTCGTATGAGCTATTACGATCTAGAAACTTGGCCTATCCATATACCAAGTCGTAATGAAGATACATTCAAACCACTGGAAGGGCAAGATTAATACTCAATAAAGTTACAATACTTTACAATATCGCTACAACCTTGTAACTCCCAAATACCAGAGAAAGTACATGAAGAGAACCAAACAAATCCTATAGATCAAACCCAAGAAGATATGAGAAAGCCGCTCTCTCTCTTCTTCAACCTCTTTATTTCTTTCCTCTTTTTCTCTCTCAACCTATTGGTGGTTCCTGTTTGGAGAAGAATCAACGGAATAGCTAATAGCATAAAAACTGATCCAAGTGAAGGGAGTCGTTTAGCTAGTTGTCAATAGCTTGTGATTCGGAGTTGTCGACCCGTCATTTCCAGTCGGATCTCTTTCTTGGACGGGACACCAAATCCATGTATCTTTACCGATTAACCAATTTCTTGATGCTGGAGTTGATCCTAAAGTGATACCACTTTCTCATGAATTTATCTTCAATCGGGATCTTTTGGCTCAACTTTATCCCTGTTTTGCCGAGAGAGCAACCCCATTTTTTTACCTTGAATTGGTCAAAATACGCAGATTTTCTGAGTTTTCGTGGAGGATTAGATCCAATAACAGGTCCACTCCGGCCGAACGTGCCTCTGCGTTGAGTCATTTATTCTCGAAATTCATTCGAAAAAAAAACTGCCGGTTTCTTAAGGGCGCTAGCAGGAACGACATTTTTTCGGAGAAGAAGCAATAACGGTATATGAGGAATAGGCATAGGCTAGCGCCGGTGAACGGCGGCCGTAACTATAAATGTCCTAAGGTAGCGAAATTCCTTGTCGGGTAAGTTCCGACCCGCACGAAAGCACTCAAAGCCTATGTTCACTAGAGCAATTGAAAAAGGTATTGTAGTTATTCGTTTTTTTTTTTATTCCCGAAGAAGTGCAGAACACCTCTTTTGATCACACTCATCTAAACGAAACTCTAGGCTCTTTTATATAGCATGCCATGTCTTCATATATAGAAATTTAATCCTAAGTAGACATAGGTTACCTTATCTAGAAACCCAATTTGATTAAGGTTGTGAGTATGACTTGTTTCCTATCATATTATTACTAGGGTTACCATATATGAGCCAAATCCTAACATCACGCTGTAAAATAGTGTTGTGTTTATGTCGTCTCTATTGTTAGACATGCATCCGACACGACACAGCCACGCCAATATACTTGTACGATGCATTACAGTAAATTATTTGTTAATATTTGCACTCTCTCTCTCTCTCTCTCTTTATAGAATACTGTTAATCCTGAGTAGTGTCAATTACCTGTGCTTGGATTATTTTAGTCATTGACGTATATAATTCCATATATTGGTCTCCTGGCACATGTTTGAACCATCTTAAACAGTTCTCCCTTGTCTTCTAAATTGAGACCACCTCTAAATTTTCTGGGATGCACTGAGAAGACATGAACACATCCCTAGGAAGTTAGAGGTGGCTACAATTGAGGATTGAGGAAAAAATGTTTGAGACTGTTCAGATGTACAACAGGGACCATTGATTAGAAAGTTGTAGGTTGGAGGAGTGGTTAAGGCTACAACTTGACCTTAACAAATATCAAATGGGGCAGTATCGGCATTGTTGTTTATATTACAAATGAGGTGTGCCCTTCAATAGAGCTGATTAGGAGTTGTAGGATTTCAATTGGAGGAGTTGTTAATGCTAGAGCTTGACCTTAACAAATATGGAATGGGGCAGTATCGGCATTGGTGTTTATATTACAAAGGAGGTGGGCCCTTCAATATAGCCGAGTCGGAGAAAAGTCTTCGACCTCAATAATTTGAGATATGGTCTTTCTTGTTGTTGGCAAGCTTTGCATCTTTCATTGATTTCAAAGATCGAAGTTCTATTGCTGTATATCTAAGTCTTCTAATAAAAACTATGGGCATATTTATATCATCACTGATCAAGAATTCTTGCTGCCATTAAACGAAACAGATCCAAGATATGCATCTGCTTTTCCTGGTTATTTACCCTCTGAGGGTTCTGCCGTAGCATCACGCCACTTCTTGGATTCCAGTAATATGCGGGTTCCATCAGATCAGTATCCACAAAATGATGTATGCATTTACTTGACAGCAACTTGCATTATTTGTAGGCAATGATTAACACCAAGCATTTTCATGGCTCTATGCAGATGTTAACAATGCGTTCTAGGTATGGTCTGGATGATCTTCCTGCTGTTGGCAATCATGTTCCTGCAGGAATAGGCGGGTTGTCTGCTGGAGCTAATTTGAGAGGGTTCACTCCGCTAGAAGATCCAGCTCTAATAAGAAGAGAAGATCCAGCTCTGATAAGAAGAGATGATCCATCTCTGATAAGAAGAGAAGAGCCAACTCTATTTAGAAGAGAGATTGCTTTGGGTGTTAAGCCTGGAAGCATAGATTTTGAAAGAACTGAACCTTCGAGAAAATCTGAAGGTAGGCTTGCAGATGAAACCAACATTTTATTTGTTGATGGTCTGCCAAGTAATTGCACCAGAAGAGAAGTGGCACGTATCCTTATGGTTGGATTCTGTTTTACTTGTTTTAAAATGATTTCATGATAATTCGTCTTTAGTCATCCTTAATTAAAATTTAAAGATCTGTTTCGTCCGTTTATTGGTTTCAAGGAAATTAGAGTTGTTCACAAGGAGGCTAGACGTGTAAGTATACAACACTATCAGTTCCTTTTCATCAATACCTATTTATTTCTTGTTTAGTATCTCTTGCATTGCTGAATATGTTTCATAATCCTATATGATATATATTTGTTAGGATTTTGTACTCTGATTCCCAAATGCTTGGAATCATGGTTTTATGGAATATAGTGAAGCATGCATTAATAATGATGTATTTTTGCCAGTAACCATTTTTTAGTTTTTAGTTTTTACCTTCAATTATTCTTTTCAGTTTCTTAATTTTTCTTAATATGATCATCATCATCATCATCATCATCATCCAAGCATTCCTCCTATCAGAATTGGGTCAACTACGAGGATAACAAAGCTATGTAATAGAATCGACAAACTTTATATGAGCGGCTGCCGATGGGAACCATCTAAGTTATTGCGCACTTCCTAGTCCATGTAGATATGAGCACGAGGCCCATGTTGCCTGTGCCTTAAAACCTACATGGCCAGTTGATGGGTAGGTGTACCTACCTTTTGGCTCATGCAACCAGGAACACTGTCCGAGTTTCCCTAGACTATACAAAGTCCTGTGCAAGATGATACAATTTTTCTATAGGGGATTGCATTCATCTATATGGCCAAAGAGTGAAGGAATGGCATTTCCCATTCTTTGCAGCGAGTATATAATATTTTTTTAATTCCGTTTTCACATCCTTTGGGTCCTTTTGACTAGCACATGTTTTTTGATTCCTCTTTGCCATTTAAGGTACTGAGTTATTATACAATATCATGTTGAATATCTTTTTCAGTGTCATATTAGCTTAATACTAAATATTACTGCTGGTTAGAGGCTAAGCTAGCAATGTCAAGGTGCTTCTTTTATGGAATTTGGATTATCATTGTGCTCGTTCTATTCTTATGGAATCTCGATTGTCGCTTTGGATGTTCCACAATTTGGAACTTCTGATTTTATGTTTTATCTAAGAAAGGCTAGCCACAATACTAATAATGTAGAGAAAACAATTTTACAGTTTAGGCTGGAAAATAAATAACAATTTGAAAATAATTTATATAAAATTATAAACATAGGTGGAACAAAGTATTAATAAGCTTGCTAAGATTAGGAAAATGAATAGTGATATGGGTTCTAAGTGTATTAAGGGTTTGGAAGCATGCAGTCCAAAAGGATGTTTGCCCGAAACACGACATAGATACTCAAGTATTCACTAAGCGGACCGAAAATGGGTGGTGTTATGTCAGTTTGTTTGTATTCATCATCATGCCACTTTTTAACATGGACTAAGGATGAAGACCTAAAGTACAACCAAATAAAGTGAGCTCACAATTTGAAAATAAAAAATGTTCAATTAAGAATAACCTAGGAGATTTAATACGATAGAATAACTTAGCCTCAACTAGGAATATTTCTATTATCATAAATTTGGCTTTATGAACGTAGGGATACTTTTTAAAAAAGGAAAAGTTAGGATATTACGTAGGTCCTCATGATATTCTTATTTCAGGTTTAGGAATATTTGGATGAATAGTACTATGGATACATAACCTATGCATCAAAATTCAAGATTAGAGAAACATATGATAGATGGAGGAAAGTATACTGGTACCTATCATAAAAATACGGGTGACATACAAATTTGTCAAGATATTGGATGATTAAGACTATGAGCAATACAATGATATGCTGGAGAGGCCAACGATGTGAAGAGCAAGAAAGGAAAGAGTGGTTGTGAAAACTAATTTGCTTTTGTGCTAGATCTACCAGGGAATCTTATATACATTCTAAGATATTGATGAAAAAAAATTAGAGACGAAAGATATGTATACATGGTTTCACCTATGTTGCCCAAGTACGTGTACCAAACATTCTAAGATATGTTTATGGCAAACCACACACACACACACACACACACACACACATATTTGCAACTAAATATCTCGAACTTTCACAGATTTGCAAGTTGCTATCCTAAACTATTATAATTAGCATCAAAATCCATTGATTTTTTGAATTTGCAAGTTGCTACCCTTAGACCATTTACCAATAACAATGGTCCCCTTCATATTTTCATATTTTTAACGATATCCTATAGCATATGGTAGCAAGTTGCAAATCGGTGAAAGTTTAAGATATTTAGTTGCTAATTTAAGTAGTTTATGGTAGCAGTTTGTCAATTTTAATTGTTTAGGGTAGCAACTTACAAATCCGTGAACGTTCATGGTATTTAGTTGCAAATTATATATATATATATATATATATATATATATATATATATATAGAAGGAAGGTATTCTAGCACGACAATTCTTTTTTTTCCTCTCCTCTTCTTGTCATGGCTGTTGCTGTTGCAATATTTTTTGTTCTGTCGATTATAGAAGGGGAGAGATTTAGGTTTAAATTCGGGTTAGGTATGTCATAGGTTTAGGTAACATGTGTAAGTTCAATTTTAAAGAAAAACCAATACTCTTCTAAAGACTCCAAACAATACTTGGGTCAAATCCGGGCCTGTTTTTTCTACTGGCATGTCTTTTCTTGTGGCTTCACTGCCGAACTGGGTCAAACCCATGTCCTGCCGTATCACGCGTCCAGGACAATGTCCAGGACAATGGCACAGACGCCGTTTTGGGGTGTCAGTGCAACATAGCTTTTCACCGACTATACAGGGCTTATTCTAGAATTCCTAGAGAGAATGTGTTGGGTTTTGTAGAAGAATACTAAATATATTGAAGTTGTGAAAGGTGTGTATGATGGACTTGTATTTCTTATCATTATAACTTTATATTAAGGATTGATATTAAGCCTTTACCTCAATGTACTAGTTATGAGGAAATGGGATTGGCCCATTCCAGGCGAGGTTTCATTGTAATCGTTCTTTGATGAGAATAGAGAAGGGTTACCTTCAATATAGAAGTGTTCAATCAAGGATGGTTTGTCTGCCATCGAGGAATAAGGTAAGAAGATCTCTCCTAATTATATTCAAACATACGGTTGACATGCTCAGTCCTATGATTGGTAGGGCTTGAAAATGCTGATTTCTTTGGGAGAAGCTTCACAATATAAATGATTTAGATTTAATAGGATGTAAACAAAAAAGGGCATCCCAGTGCCACGATGCTTTCGCTTATGCAGGGTCCGGGTAGAGTCAAAATGTATGCATTGTTACCTCTATTATATATGAAGAGGCACTTTCTGCGACTCTACTTGCATCTTCCAGGATGCAAGTTACAAACTAACCTTTCTGCCATGTGACACCCGCTAGCATGTAATCAGATTATTTCATATGTACCTGGAGGAAAAAACTCATGAACCAATGAGAGCCTAGTTCATAGTGATACTAGGAAATACCCAAGTTCGATAGTTTCTGCTATTTAGGATCTATCATTCATCGTGACGGCAAGATGAGGAGTTGTTTATGGAATTAAAACATAATGTTTGAAGTGGAGGTCAGAGTGCTGTTTCAATGTCCTTCTCAACCTAAAAACTGTGAATAAAATAACAGAAGACGATAAAGTGGATTGGTTGGCAATAAGAACATGCCCAAATGTGAGCATGATTGAAAATTAGAATGTTGAATTAGATGACTGGCAATACATTAAAACTAGGGTAAGAAAGTATATTTGGGGGAAATTGGAAGGTTTTATTTGAGGATAATATGGGAAAATCGTAAGGTGCTTTCAACATGTGCTACAAAGACTCTGAATTGGTTGGAATAGTTGCTAAGCCCTTAATAACCAACGAGTGGCAAGTGATTTTCCTTGTGTAGATCCTATTTCAATAGGAACTTGATGAGTCGAATTTAGAGTATACATAAAGGAACTTGGATGAAGTTGTGAAAATGGACATGGTATTGTAATCAGACCTAATCCCTTCGGATGCAATTTATACAAGATCCCTAGATCAATTTGCTTAGGAGTGTCCGATCCGTTTATCTCGAGTTATCAGTCCTAATCCCCTCAAAACCACTTTCCTCAGTCCATTTGACCAGCATGTAGCCTTTTCCTTGTTACTGTTCCTCTCGATATAAACTGCTTTCATCATGTTAGTGGTCACTCATCTAGGCACAATGTACTATGGCAATCTAGCTACTGAAATCACTGTGTTTCTTCCTAATTTCTGTCCTATGGGCATGGTTTTACGTGACAAATGACAATATGGTTGCTGAATCCACTTGGAATATGCATGAATTTTTGCCCTCTTCAATTCAAATTTCTGTATCAGCTTGTGCAAGGCACTCAAAGTACTCCTATGCACATGGATAACCCTAATTAATTGAGTGGGAAGGTTCTATGTAGACAATTCAGGGTGGATGCTTCCAGATATCTGATCCATTATATCTTAGCGCCTTGCACAACACTTCATCCTATAAGCATCATCTAAACTCTCTTTGCACTAAAATTCGTCGACAATGGAGTATAAGCCAAATTTGAGAAAACTCAACAGAAATTTTATCCAGGTTCTTCTGTTGACTTCACACTTTATCTATTATAGTTTAATTTGCATATATTTCACCCTTTACCCAGTTATCCACAAGTTTTGTTCTTATGCTATGAAGATCCAGTATCTCTTGAATAATTTCTCATTTGATTTACTTGCAGCACATATATTATTTATAGCTTGCCAATATTCTCTCAGATATTATGAAGATGAGATCAAGGAGGATGTTCTTAGGATTAAGGTGGAGTGCTGGCAGGGAATTAACTTTGTAGTACCAACCATGTTGTATGCACGGTGAAGGAGAATCTTTACAGTATACGTATACGTATGCGACCGACAAAGCTTTATTGATTTGAATCTCGGTTTGTCAAGGAGCAACTCCAAAAAACTTGTAAGCTGAGCTTGAAATGGATGAAAGTAGAGTTGGATCAGCAAAATTGTGAGAAAAGATAAATTAAGAATTGAATTCTAATGGCAGGTTATAGTTAGTTTCATTTGAATATAACATGCAAAAAATTGTCTGAGATGGTTTCGGTATGTGCAATGGGGATCAGTGAATGTGTCAATTGGAAATAGTTTTGAGATATTTTGATCATGTGCAATGGAGATCTTTGGATGAGCCAATTGGAAGTTGTTTCTGTTGATGATAGGATGGAAAAAAACAACTTTGACGAGAGAGACATTTGCCACTGTGCCGGCATTATGGCAAACCCGTGTCAAATAAGTATTTGTGTACTCTAGCCAAAACCAATCCTATTTTAGGTATGACCTTATCCATTACATTGTTCTCATAGCAGGAATACTTCCATTAGCCGGCTTTTGTAACAAATTTCGTTAGTTCATTGCTGCTGTGGGTTGTGGGGGGCTTGAGATGAATCTGCAATAAAGATATTTTGATGGTTTGATGAAAAGTTATAGAAATGTATTTGAAGGTGCTTCTGGTGGAAATGCATACCAAAGGAAGCTCGGACTGGAGCTGTCATGGGGATTGCTAATGTACTTGAGGTGTTGCTCGTTGATAGAGTTGAGTGGAGCAAATGAATTCAGGTAGTAGAAAGCAGAAATTCGTAAATGTTTGGTTGTTGATGTTATCTTGAAGGCATTCATGAAATGAAATATCCCACTCAAGAAGCTGTCTTTCCATTAACTCTACCGCACTTTTTTGCTTCTAATATTAATGCTTGCTTTATCTCTTCTAACCAACCATGTATATTTTGGCTCCAGTTTGACTTCTATGGTACATGTTTGCATAATTTCCTTTATGCAATCATCTATATTATTTGATCTAGAAATGTGTACTACTCTTAATCATTTCCCGGTTATTTTAGAGTTGTTATTTCTTCTAGTTGATTACAAATGAATGATTTTGACATTTGATCAATCCTACTCCTTGATTATAATTTTGAGTTGAAGTCAAAGGCGCCTCACAGAAAGGCGCAAAAGCTACGCCTCGCACCTCACTAGGCAAGACACCTTTCTCTTTCTCCAGGCGCACCCAAGCCACGCCTTAGGTGCTCATTTCTGCAAGGCACAACCAAGAAAAGTCGCGCCTAGGCGCGCTTTATGGTTTTTTTTATTTATACAAAATAATTTGTGGCATGGAGATAATCCTTAAGTCATACAAGTAGTTGGTCACAGTTGAATTGGAAAAAATAAAATTTACTAAAAGCATGGTAGGAATAATATAAACTCTTGTTAGTTCTAAGCTAGTCAAAGGCGCAAGGCGCACTTGAGGCACAAAAGGTCCATATTGTCCGAAGAGCAAGGCGCCGTTAAGGCCCGCGCCCGAGCGAAGCGAGACGTAAATATAAAAAATATACATACATAAATAGATAAATAAATTAGTAATATAAGAAATAAAATCAAATAACATACTAAAATCAACAAAAATGCGTTAAAACATAACAAAGTGAACTAGCAGAGCAGCAGTAGCAGTCAACAGAACTAATAAAAATTTGTATTATTCCTACCATGTTTTTAGTAAATTTTAGTTTTTCAAGTTCAACTGTAACCAACTTGTACGAGGTAAGGATTATCTCCATGCCTCAAAGTTTTTTGTACAAATAAAAAAAACCCATAAGGCGTCCCTTTTCTTGGTTGCGTCTTACAAAAATGCGCCTTGCCTAGTGAGGTGCGAGATGCAGCTGATGCGCCTTTCTGCAAGGCGTGCCTTAGGCGCGTCCGAGTTGCGTCTTTGACTACCATGGTTAGTTCTGTTGACTGCTACTGCTGCTCTACTAGTTCACTTGGTTATGTTTTAACGTATTTTTGTTAGTTTTAATATGTTATTTGGTTTAATTTCTTATATTATTAATTAATTTATTTATGTATATTTTTCAAGGTTCAAAGTATCGGTATCGGAATCGGTATCGGACCATTCCTATGAGTATCGGGATCGGCGGTATCGGTAGTATCGGCGATTTCGGATCGGAGTATCGGATTTTTTGGTATCGGAAAGCAAACAACTATTAGTAAATTATTAACATTTTCGAGAATATATTTTATACATTTATGCATAATTTAAAGTATTTCCAGTATTGTTTCTTAGTATTTTTGATATTGAATGAAATAGTAGTCATCATTGTCGATTGATTTATATGCGATAGATAAAATTTTCTCTTTTATATGTTTTTACAACCTTACTATGCTTTTACACCCTTGCTAATTGGTTTTTTAATTCAATATTTTTTGCCGAATTGACCGAAAAAGAGACCTCTAATGTCGGTATCGGTCAGTATCGGATATCGGTCGGTATCGGATCGGAACATGCCAAACTGTATCGGTATCGGCCGTATCTGATCGGTATCGGCCGATACTTTAAACTATGATATTTTTATTATTTTTTATATTTGTGCCGTCTCGTTTCGCTCGGACGTCCGTCTTAAGTGTGCCTTGCGCCTCGGACGATATGGACCTTTTGCGCCTCGAGTATGCCTTGCACCTTTGACTACCTTTGTTGAACCACATAAAATTACACATTGTTTCTCATTTTTAACACATGACAGGAGTGTAGCTGATGTGTGCATGTGCGCACGCCTTAACATTCATAGAATTTCTTTTACCTAATAAATAAATAAATAAATTTGATAAATAAATGAGAGATGGAACGACACTTCATTAGTGAATTTTGTTTGGACCTGTCTTAAGAAGTATCCATCCTCTATCTGACTCTTAAGAAGATCAACCTAAGCAAACCTTCTCTTCTGTCGCTCCCTCGTGATCAGAATTAGAGATGGGTGAGCCAGAAGCTCCCAATCTATAGTAGTGTTGATCAATACTCACCCCTTTATGTGAGATTGGATCTGTTTAATGCTCTCCAAGATACCTATTGATATCATGTAGGAAACTGACTTAGAGGTAATGCAATAATTGTGGGTAGCAGTGGTTACAATTGTAGTGTTACTCATCTGAAGCGACTCCAAATAAATAAGTTCATCTTGTATTTGGATTGATGGTTATATAGTTCATACACTCTTAGGATTGCTACCTCCTCATAGCCTTGTCTGAATACTTTAATTTGTATATGACACTATGCGTAGTTATGGAGCAGTTAAGATTGATTTTTGGCTCTATTCAAGTGTATCTAAGGTTAGATTTCTTTCTTGATTATTACTTTTAATTTTTTAATCTATTCTAGCATGGGTTGCCTTTTAAGAAAGTTTTACACAAGTTTATGTTATATCCATGGCCAATTTATGCCTGGTGTTTTCTTTTTGGAATTTTGATATTGCATTTTATAATATTTTTTTTTTTATCCTTTTGAGACACCATGGCTGTGTCTGAGATTTTTGGAGCCCTGGACGAAAGTACAAAATGGGCCCTCTGCCCCTTTCATAGTATCCGTGTTTATTTTTTCTTCATTAACTATCTATATAAAAAAATCACAAATTTTTAAATAATATTAACTTATAAAGTTAATTTAGCTTTTGCTTTTGTTATTTGATTCATAGAATACTTTGATGATTGAGTGATTAAGAATAAGCCAAAGGTAGAGAAGAAAAAAAGTATAATGTTTCTTATATATATATATATATATATATATATATATATATATATTTGAAAATGATAAATTTCAAATGTCTGACGTATATGTTTGGGACTTTTATAACTAAACACAACTTCACTCTCTCACCACTGCACTCAGCGTCCTGTTCGGTGTCCATCTCAGTGTTCACAACGCCATTTCTTAGCATTAATTCGACAACGTTCCGCCCCATCAACTCGGTATCGTCCTTGCTCATCACTTCTAGTCCTGCTAGGCTTGAATATCATCTCCAAGTTTGACAGGATCCCCTGCAACAATAGGTTGCACATAAATCCACGCCCCCCCCCCCGAACAAACACTTCCAAGGGGATTCGAACATCCACCCGCCAGACCCGGGTGCTTATGCCTCCAAGTCCTGAGTGCCTCGTCTCTTTGGCAATATATATATATACAGATGGCTTCTCCTACGAGAACAACTTATGGAACAAATTTACGAGATTAGAAAATATACGTATGTTTCTCTTTTAAATTGATTTCTCTTTCAAAAATTAAATCTCTCATTTTAAAAACAAACCTATCTTTATCTTAAAAAATAAGACTTGTCTATCGATTTGTTTTTTCTAAAATATAGATAGATTTAAGATTTATTTATTTATTTATTTATTTATAGAAAATAGAGATAGATAAATTAGTTTTTTGTTTTTTAAAATAGAGGTAGACTTATTTTTTTTAAACAAATCTAAAAAAATGCTTTCAAAACAAATCTAAAAAGTAATCTATCTTTATAAATAAATATATCTTTAAAAAGTATATATTAAAAAAATTTAATTTTAATTTTGATTTTGATTTTGATTTTGATGTTGATGTTGATGTTGATGTTAATTTTAATTTTAATTTTATTATAATTTTAGTGTTAATTTAAATACTGATTTTAGTTTTAACATTAACACTAAAATTAAAAGTTAACGTTAACAATAAAATTAAAACTGAAATTAAAATTAACATTAAAATTAATATTAATATAACATTAACATTAAAAAATAATATTATTAACATTAAAATTAAAAATTAATGTTAATCACTAATGTTTATGTTAATTTTAATTTTAATTTTAATTTTAATATTAATTTTGATTTTATTGTTAATTTTAATTTTAAGGTTAATTATTAATTTTAATGTTAATGTTAATTTGTAATTTTAGTGTTAATGTTAAAACATAAATTAATATGAAATTTTAAAATTAATACTAAAATAAAAATAAAAGTTAAAATTAATGCTAAAATTAAAATTAACATTAAAATTAAAACTAATATTAACATTAAAAGTAAAATTAAATAAATTAAAATTAATACTAATATTAAAATTAACAATAAAAAATTAAAATTCAAAATAATATTAATATTATTTTTAACACTAATATTAAAATTAATATTTTTAAGTATATATTTTAAAGATATATTTATTTCTTATGATGGATTACTTTTTAGATTTATTTTGAAAGATAAATTATTTTTTAGATTTGTTTAAAAAAAAAATCTACCTCTATTTTAAAAAAATAAAAAAATAAATCTCTCTCTATTTTTTTTAAAATAGGAGAAGCTCTCTATATATCAGAGAGAAATGGGACATGCACGGTTGCCCACGAGGTCCATGCTCACGCACACTATTGCCTTCCACTAGACCTGTCAATTGGGCCGTGGCACGAGTCCGTCCAGAAAAAAGGCACATGTGGTGCCGGCCCGATCCGAATAATCTTGGGCTCGAGCCGGCCCGACCCGAATAATCTTGGGCTCGAGCCGGCCCGGCTCAGTATACCGGTACGTGCCGGGCCTCATATCTCGACCTATAAAAAAAAGCCCGGCCCGTCCTGATCCGAGGCCCGACCCGGCACGACACATGGGCATCTAGTATATCAAGTAACTATTTTCTCCTTCAGTCCCAAATATAGATTTATATAATAGAAAAGGAACTATTGAAAGTGAATAATAATATCTTAATTCTTTATTTGGGAAGCTGAATTTTATTCGTAGCTTAAAATAATCTGCACTGCATTCACAAGAGAAGCTTTTCTTTATCAGTCGCATTGTAAACCACTCAAGTAAATTAGTAAGATCCGGCAAGTATTACTAGTGGAAAATACAATCATGCTACAACTTCATCTTTCATGATAAAACTAACATGTTAAGGAGGTTATCTGTAGACATTGAAAATATTAAATCCAAAGTTCAATATCTAGATGTAGGATACATCAACTGTATCTAAGGCAAGGAATGTTACAGATAGACTATAGTATTAAACCCAAAGTTCTTCATCTTTCATTGAAAAATGTAGAATACAACAACTGTAACTGGGTAAGTTCATCATAATTATCTATAGACAACTTGCAACTAGAGAACTGGACTCAGATTTTCTAAGTCCGTTCCGTCCCGACCCAAGGCCTAGCCTGACCTGACCCAGTCCGAAATCCACCGCGCCGTGGGCCATATGCCGTACTGGGCTCACATTTTCACCCTTAGACCCGGCTCGGCCCGCTATAGTGCATGGGCTTGAGAGACGCGGCCCGGCCCAGTTGACAGCTCTACCTTCCACAAACAAGTCTATTGACTACAAAGAAACAAGAAAATAAAATAAGACATGATATATATTTTTTTGTATATATGATAATCATAGGCATACCATTAATCTTCAATTATAAATATCTTCCTGAAAGCAAGTGCTCACTAGAAGTTGGAGTGAACCATAGGTGGATTTCTACTTATTAGATGTGTTGGTTGATTGTTTGATGCCAACTCTTCCATTAATAAAGTGACAGCTTGCATCTTCTGAATTGGACTATTCCTACTATTTGTAAATTGGCAAATTCCTATTATATGTGAACATGGGCTTGGATATATTTATTTTGGTGCCCCCTTAGTCTGGGGCCATGGATTCTTGCCCTGGTTGTGATGGGCCAGGACGGCCCTGGAGACAACTGTGTCGGAGTATTTATAATTACTGTAGGAATTTTGGTTTTCATTATATTTTTCTAATCCCATGCTTACATTTTATAAGAATACTGTCTTGCAGGCTGGGGACAAGGCTTATGTCTTGTGCTTTGTTGAGTTTGAAGATTCCAAATGTGCTTTGACTGCTCAACAAGCTCTTCAAGGTGCATACATTTTATCATTAAATCCATTGAGTTCCCTTGTTCAGCTTTGATATCTTGGAATATGAGGTTTATAATCTAGTTATTTCTAACTCTTTTATCCTTAGCGGAATGTCCCACTTCATGTATTTTATTCACTATGGAATGTTTTATTCTCGTTTGGTTTGCTGTTACCCATTGAATTCAAAGTAAATGAAGCTACCTGATGATACGTTGACCTTTTTTTTCTTTATTTAATTAAAATGTTTAGGTGATAGAAATGTATTACTGACTTTAGCAGCATTATTATTAGTATGAGATGCTTTCCTTACATCTTCATTCTGCCCAGCTTCAACCTTTTTGATTTATCAAAAAAAATAAAAAATTCCTACCATTTGTTGATGGATGATCTCAAACAAAACCACTCTTACAAGTTGAGTAATATGGATTTTGGATCCGCTTTCCCGTAATATTATTATCTTCCCAGAAGGAACGTATGGTTTCCTATTTAAACTATTTTAGACTTGTGGTGATTGTAGATTCCACATTGGTATGAAACCTTTATCAAAATCAAACTTGTTCAGTGAAACGACAGAGTAAGAAACCTTCTTCTATCTGCACCTATTATATATATATTTCCACTTTGATACCCCACGTGCACAAATATCTTAGTTAAAACATAAAGTTTATCTTTAATCCGATTCTTAGAAATCCATTAATCCTGTTATCTTGCATTTAATTTATATTTTAATCCAAGCCTAGAGTAGTATTGAAGAAAAGATGTCTAAATTTGGCTTACACATTCAGCAGGTGGTAATATATTGATATCCTTGGCTGCTTGATAAGTGAATGTTGTAAAATATTTGTCTGTATGTTGGCAAGTGTTGTCCAACTACAATAAGGATGAGTTAGATTAACCAGTACAGTGATTCTGATCCTAAGGCTGTCTGATTTGTGAGAAAATCAATTGGAAAAATAAAGAGAAAATGAAAAAGAGAAGAAAACAGTTTTTTTGTTGCTGCTTGTTTGGTTGGTAAAAAAGTTTTAAAAGGAAGTGGAGATGAAATTTGTAAGAGAAGAGACTTATGGTAATGGAATCCCTTCATTTTAGGAGGAAAAGGAAAAAATTGATTTATTATTTTCTCTCTTCTTTTATTTTCCTCCTCTAACCAAACATGGCAATCATATTTTCTTTTTGGTTAATTCTAAAGGCACATCCAAACTTACTCAGGACAACCCATTACTTGGTGCTAACTCAGGCTGAAGCAACTTTTACTCAGGACATCCAAAAAATTACTATTTGTTGCTCACCAATAATTGGAGGGAGGAGCGTTGACCCCCTCCCCGCCCTGTCGCTGTTGCTGCTCGATGCCGCCGTTGCTGCTGTCACGACCCGCACCCGGATTATCGGACATGAGTACGTGGATACTGTCACGACCCGCACCCGGAAATTCGGGCACGAGTGCGTGGGTACGTCCAGCCTACGCCGCAGAGTCGGCGGTAGTACGCTGTCTAGGTCAAATCCAGATTTACTAAACTAGCTCATTCACAAATAGCATAGGCAAGATAATAAAGGAAAACAGATACTTAAGATTGCAATTGAAACAAATGCGACAACAGATTCAAATGTTTAGTACATAAATCAGAATAAAATCGGGGACAAACCCGATTACTAAGATAAAGAGCAAATAAATGAAAGTAGCTACTGCTATCTACTCTGCAGCAGGGGTCTCCTGGGTGGGTTCTGGCTCCTCATAGGTATCATCTGTACCCTCATAGGGACCATAATATGTAGGGGCAAGGTCCCCATCATCGCCTAAATCAACAGATCCAGTCAGGAAGGAGCAAAGTACACAGTGCACAACAAGATTAAACTAAATATTTATGACAATTAAATTGAGTATCATTAATGAGAAACTGCATAAAAGAACATCAATATCTCAGAGTTAAAGCTGTAAACAGGAATATGAGAAAGCAGAAATAAATGAGACAGAAAATGAAACTACAACAGTCAGCAAGATATATAACAAGACCAGAAACTATCTGTGTGAACTTGTGTTTGTTTTTAGAATACATAGTTGGCATGTAGGGGTTTATAAGGCTAATCCGGCCGTCATAAACGGCTATTAAACAGGGAAAATCGAGATCCGGCTGAGGTACAGTCGCGTACCAACAGCTATTAAACATGACAAGGGAAAGGGTAAACTACATGCCTTCTAGTATTCTCCCACCTGACATGAAAAACAAGACATGAACTCCAATATTCAAGACATGAAATCCAGCATTTCTAACACTAGGTGTAATCATCAAGGGTACTAGTAAAGTAGGGAATTAATTATCACAATATAAAGATTTAACTTGAAGTGCAGGTACTTGCCTGTTGTTTGGATCCAATTAATGATTGTATCTCGGGAAATTTCCAGAAATGAGTCCAGATGCTGAAATAGACATTACCATCATGCTCAGAAGATGTCAAATAGCTAGAAACGCCTGTCCTTGGGTCCAATTTGGAGACAAGGGCAAAAACGGCAGTTTCGGGTCAAAACGGGGTCCGCCGATGGGCCCGCTTTGCACCGAAAAACGTGTCCGGGTCAACGGTCTCCAAATTCACCAAACTTAGTGTCAACAGGTCAGGAACGCTGATACGAACCCAACGGAACTTCCAGAATTGGATTCCGATGAGCCGATCACAAAATCGCCCGTCGAGCGGGGCCTGTGGGGCCCACGACACGCGATTTCGTCAACGTTCTCAGAATCGAACCAAACTTGACCCACAGGACCAGCATATCGCTACGAGTCCGATGGCGCAAGTTTTGTCTCGATCCGACGAGTGTACAAGAAGTTATGACGAATTGCAGAAAAGTAGGATACGGGGCGATGTCCGCAGATACGCGTTGATTCCGGTGTGCACGCACACCCGAATCAGCTTCCGCGAATTCTCACACGTCCGTATCGACGGTGCGCACGTATCTGTGAAGACCGCACGCGACCAAGTCGTCCCGTTTGGCGGGGCGCACTCAGTTCCGGGGTGAAACAGGGTTTGGTTTTTCCTGTTTTTGGATCGCGGTGTGCGATCACCACAGGACGCGATGCCCCGAGCGGTTTGTCCGGGCACCGAGAGGGTCATACAGGCTTCGCAACGCAATTTGCGGAATTGAAAACGGAGCTACGAACAAAAAGTTACACGCACCTGAAGGGGACCCGAAAACAGGGTCGAACCGAGTCCGACACGTGTCCGACTCGTGTCGGACACAGGGAACCTAGGGTTAGGGTTTTGCGGATTCCGGCGAGGGGATCTCGGCCGGAGGAGGGCGGAGCGGCGCTGCTGGGGCCGAGGGCGGTTCGCCGGGGCTGGGCGGAGCCGGTGGTCGGCGGCGCGCGGCGGCGACGCGCCGGAGAGGGGCTGCTCGAGGCTGCCGCTGCTGGTGCTGAGCTGCTGCGGGTCGACCGGAGGAAGGAGGAGGAGAGGGGAGGAGGTGCTGGCGGTGCAGGGCGGAGCTGGGCGAGGCGGTCGGCGAGGAGAGGGACGGCGGCGGCGAGGAGGGCGGAGCTCGGCTAGGGTTAGGGTGAGGTGGCTGGAGGAGAAGAAGAGGGGGAGAGAGAGTTTATAAAGGGGAGGAGGCGGTTAGGGGGAGGCCGAGCACGGCGGGGAAAGGAGGACGTGGCGCGGAGAGCGGGGCGAGGGCGCGGAACGCGCGGCGCTGCGCGCGGAGGCCGGCGCTGGACGCGGGCGGAGAGGGGCTGGGGGAGAAGGTCTCCGGGTTGGGTCGGGCGGCTAACGGGTCTGGGCAGACCCGCCCGACCCGCAAGGAAACGGGCTGGGGGGCTGGCTGCTGGGCTCGGCCCACTGGGCCGGGCCGGGCCCAAAGAAAAAAAAGAAAAAGAAAAATAATAAATAAATATTAATAAATATAATAATAAATAATCAGTTAATTAATTATTAATTATAAAAATAGTTTTGACGCCTTTAAAAATAGGTCTGAGGCCCAGAAAAATCCAGAAAAATTACCCTAAGTCCAGTTTTTCATTTTACACCCAAAAATGTTATTTCTATGATATTTTAATATTATTTATTAACAATAAAAAAAATTATTTAATAATTAAGAACCTTGATTTTAATCTCAGAAAATTCCAGAAAATTGAAAAAAATTCAAGTTTTAATAATTTTAAAAAATCTGGGGGTTTACAATCTACCCAACTTATAAAAATTTCGTCCTCGAAATTTAAAATTAAGCCATAATCTGTTAACCCTTCATGTACATCAATCGCAATCTCCTTGCGATAATTTAAATCCTAAGCATGTCCACTGCAATCATTTCATGATTAAGACGACTACTTGTTCCAATCATGATTCAACCTAGGGTTATTATTTCTTACTTCCTCAAATTACCCACAGGTGAAATTTAAATTAAGTCCATATAACATCTTCCAGATTTGCACATGCTTATGAATTTACCTCACGATCGTAATTATCGTAAATTCCTCCAACAGTATTCCCATTCACAATTGTATGCTTCAATTTTTTTTTTTAAATTTTATTCATCTCCTCAATAATCCAACTAGTTAGTCCAACCATCAAATTTTAATCCTTAATTCAAATCATCAAATTGAAAAAATAAATTAAGTGTAGTCCACCAATGTTCAAGTCTTGAATCATATATCCTCTAAATTCGAATTGACGATTTTATTTTCATTATTCAAACTTTAAATCATGTACCTAAGGTATAATTATTGGGTCCTCGATATCATTAATCATCTTAGTCACTCCTCTAAATTTTCTAAATTAGAAAGGCTTGCTTCTTCCAATCTAACCTTACTCGGTCACAATCCAAAGGACATTCCTCTCGTGTTGACAAATGCATTGCTACCCAACTTAGAGTTTACCCATTCATCACAAAAGACTATATACCTTAAGAAAATATTCCTTAATATGTTTACCTATGTCATTCAATCCTCGAATTTCAACACCGATCATATCACATATGATATGTCCTCAATTACGAAAGTTTAATCCTCAAGTATGTGATCGGCCTATGTGGCATATCTAGTACTATCTATGTACTAACTTATACCAGGAACGAGATTTCGTCTTTCCGAAATAAGGGAAAACGAAGATCAATAATAAAGAGTTCAAGGGTGGGGTGATAGAAAAGAAATATCGGGGTCAAGGCGTTTTAAAGTATTAAGGTGGGAATTGTCAGGCGATTGTGGATTGAATCCTATCTCGGTAATTCCTATTCACATGCTCGTATTAATACAGTTATGTAATCGATACGATATGCTCGGACATATCTAGGGGGGCAAGTATACTAGTCAACTATATCTCAATCCACGTAAAGTATTATTTCGAAGGGCGAATCAAGCGCACTATGGTTGATCAGGCCGTAATACACTGATTCTGAAATGTATCATTGTGGGCCTCCCCAATAATACACTTGTCATGAACAAGCTCGATAAAGAGTAAGCTTGCAAAACTAGGCTATAGAATAGCAGCATAAATCAAGTACGGCAAAATTAAGTGCGCTAGATGATGATGAAATGAGGTACAAATTATTGAAGTTCACAAAATAACCTACAATAAGCACAATAACAAAAGATTCTACAAGCTCTATAGTTATTAAATATAAAAGCATACCAGGTTATTAGCAAGTTCAAAATTACTAGGTTGGGGCTGAGGTCACGAACCAATAGGCACAAGCTAAAACAATACTAGAAAACGGTATCTACGAATCACTTACGCGCATAAGCTACTCCAAGAGTGCGCGTTCTCCATGGTCATGCTGGTAGAGCATCTCGTGGTGATCTTGCAGGAACCTCGTCGCTTGCTGGTAGATCCTTTACTCTGCATCCAAAATAAACGATAAGGCGCACAGGAATCAAGGCAGGATGCAAGTCAAGAAATTAATTCAAATCCGAGATAGATGTCAACAACGATTCAAGTAAGTGGATGAGATCCTAAACTTATCCTATTCTTTTTGCAGGCATGTTCGGTCCCTAAGTTGAAACCGAACAATTTAGTCGTTGACATGCATGGGCCACCATAAAAACGTGTCACGACCCGCACCCGGAAATTCGGGCACGAGTGCATGGGTACGTCCAGCCTACGTCGCAGAGTCGGCGGTAGTACGCTGTCTAGGTCAAATCCAGATTTACTAAACTAGCTCATTCACAAATAGCATAGGCAAGATAATAAAGGGAAACAGATACTTAAGATTGCAATTGAAACAAATGCGACAACAGATTCAAATGTTTAGTACAGAAATCAGAATGAAATCGGGGACAAACCCGATTACTAAGATAAAGAGCAAATAAATGAAAGTAGCTACTGCTATCTACTCTGCAGCAGGGGTCTCCTGGGTGGGTTCTGGCTCCTCATAGGTATCATCTGTACCCTCATAGGGACCATAATATGTAGGGGCAAGGTCATCATCGCCTAAATCAACAGATCCAGTCAGGAAGGAGCAAAGTACACAGTGCACAACAAGATTAAACTAAATATTTATGACAATTAAATTGAGTATCATTAATGAGAAACTGCATAAAAGAACATCAATATCTCAGAGTAAAGCTGTAAACAGGAATATGAGAAAGCAGAAATAAATGAGACAGGAAATGAAACTACAACAGTCAGCAAGATATATAACAAGACCAGAAACTATCTGTGTGAACTTGTGTTTGTTTTTAGAATACATAGTTGGCATGTAGGGGTTTATAAGGCTAATCCGGCCGTCATAAACGGCTATTAAACAGGGAAAATCGAGATCCGGCTGAGGTACAGTCGCGTACCAACAGCTATTAAACATGACAAGGGGAAGGGTAAACTACATGCCTTCTAGTATTCTCCCACCCGACATGAAAAACAAGACATGAACTCCAATATTCAAGACATGAAATCCAGCATTTCTAACACTAGGTGTAATCATCAAGGGTACTAGTAAAGTAGGGAATTAATTATCACAATATAAAGATTTAACTTGAAGTGCAGGTACTTGCCTGTTGTTTGGATCCAGTTAATGATTGTATCTCGGGAAATTTCCAGAAATGAGTCCAGATGCTGAAATAGACATTACCATCATGCTCAGAAGATGTCAAATAGCTAGAAACGTCTGTCCTTGGGTCCAATTTGGAGACAAGGACAAAAACGGCAGTTTCGGGTCAAAACGGGGTCCGCCGATGGGCCCGCTTTGCACCGAAAAACGTGTCCGGGTCAACGGTCTCCAAATTCACAAAACTTAGTGTCAACAGGTCAGGAACGCTGATACGAACCCAACGGAACTTCCAGAATTGGATTCCGATGAGCCGATCACAAAATCGCCCGTCGAGCGGGGCCTGTGGGGCCCACGACACGCGATTTTGTCAACGTTCTCAGAATCGAACCAAACTTGACCCACAGGACCAGCGTATCGCTACGAGTCCGATGGCGCAAGTTTCGTCTCGATCCGACGAGTGTACAAGAAGTTAGGGCGAATTGCAGAAAAGTCGGATACGGGACGATGTCCGCAGATACGCGTTGATTCCGGTGTGCACGCACACCCGAATCAGCTTTCGCGAATTCTCACACGTCCGTATCGACGATGCGCACGTATCTGTGAAGACCGCACGCGACCAAGTCGTCCCGTTTGGCGGGGCGCACTCAGTTCCGGGGTGAAACAAGGTCTGGTTTTTCCTGTTTTTGGATCGCGGTGTGCGATCACCACAGGACGCGATGCCCCAAGCGGTTTGTCCGGACACCGAGAGGGTCATACAGGCTTCGCAACGCAATTTGCGGAATTGAAAACGGAGCTACGAACAAAAAGTTACACGCACCTGAAGGGGACCCGAAAACAGGGTCGAACCGAGTCCGACACGTGTCCGACTCGTGTCGGACACAGGGAACCTAGGGTTAGGGTTTTGCGGATTCCGGCGAGGGAAGCTCGGCCGAAGGAGGGCGGAGCGGCGCTGCTGGGTCCGAGGGCGGTTCGCCGGGGCTGGGCGGAGCCGGTGGTCGGCGGCGCGCGGCGGCGACGCGCCGGAGAGGGGCTGCTCGAGGCTGCCGCTGCTGGTGCTGAGCTGCTGCGGGTCGACCGGAGGAAGGAGGAGGAGAGGGGAGGAGGTGCTGGCGGTGCAGGACGGAGCTGGGCGAGGCGGTCGGCGAGGAGAGGGACGGCGGCGGCGAGGAGGGCGGAGCTCGGCTAGGGTTAGGGTGAGGTGGCTGGAGGAGGAAGAAGAAGAGGGGGAGAGAGAGTTTATAAAGGGGAGGAGGCGGTTAGGGGGAGGCCGAGCACGGCGGGGAAAGGAGGAGGACGTGGCGCGGAGAGCGGGGCGAGGGCGCGGAACGCGCGGCGCTGCGCGCGGAGGCCGGCGCTGGACGCGGGCGGAGAGGGGCTGGGGGAGAAGGTCTCCGGGTCGGGTCGGGCGGCTAACGGGTCTGGGCAGACCCGCCCGACCCGCAAGGAAACGGGCTGGGGGGGCTGGCTGCTGGGCTCGGCCCACTGGGCCGGGCCGGGCCCAAAGGAAAAGAAAAAAATAAAAATAATAAATAAATATTAATAAATATAATAATAAATAATCAGTTAATTAATTAATTAATTATAAAAATAGTTTTGACGCCTTTAAAAATAGGTCTGAGGCCCAGAAAAATTCAGAAAAATTACCCTAAGTCCAGTTTTTCATTTTACACCCAAAAATGTTATTTCCATGATATTTTAATATTATTTATTAACAATAAAAAAATTATTTAATAATTAAGAACCTTGATTTTAATCTCAGAAAATTTTCAGAAAATTCCAGAAAATTGGGAAAAATCCAAGTTTTAATAATTTTAAAAAATCTGGGGGTTTACAGATACGTCCAGCCTACGTTGCAGTGTCGGCAGTAGAACACTGTTTAGACATCAATACGAATAATATCTTAATACAAATCCAACAATATCAAAAGTACTCAAATCACATCATGCTAAAGGAAGAAATGAATAAGAAAAGATAACTCTAAAATAATGTCACTAATTCATCCAAAGTTACTAGTTTAATCCCTGACTGTTTGTACAAGTCGAATAATGATCCGGAGACAAATCCGGTCGGTCAACTAAAACATAATACTAAATAGAGAATACTAGCCTAGATTTCTCCAAAGGTCAACTCACGGTCAATGGTACATCAAGACCGGTCTCAACTAGCATCATCCTGAAGTCCAAGAATGCGGGGCACAACATCTCATAATATATCAACATCCAGTCAGGATTGAAGCAAGTACATCAATGAAAGCAGTTCCAATATATGGTAGAGGCTATAAAACAGTAATAGGCATGTAATACATGATAGACGGTAAATCAGAATCATGACATGACAACATATGATAAAGCAAGTAATCATGAGAAACCATAATGCATGATAACAAAGTATAGATCATTAATACCTACTTATGATAAGTAATACCTATGTGAAACTTTTACCTATAGCTTATATAGTCATACATATATATAGGTGACTGTATCTCATTGATACACACAACACTACACTCATACTATATTAAACTCTAACCCTTACACATGACACTCACTAACTATACTTGACACTAATTTTCCTATACACTTGGTATCTTGATACCAATATCAATTCATGACACTAACATATCTAACACATTCTAGGATACTCACTTGTATCATACACACTACCTTCACTTGATACCCTCATCACTTACCTATAGGATACTTTTATCTAGACACTAAGATACTCTCTTGTACCTTGGTATCTTGATACCTATTCCTAGACTTCACTTGACACTTAGTCACACTCACTCACTTACTAGCACATAGACATTGTGCACAAGTGCATTGGTTTCCCCCCTCTATCTAAACCGCTGCTTAACTGCTTATGCTAATGCTACTGCTACTGCTGCTGCTATTGCAGCTGCTTCTACTGCTGCATGCTTCTACTGCTGCTACTGCCTAGCTGGGAAATCCCCTCCCCTTTCCTAAAACTGCTCACACACACAACTAGCACACACTAGATACTAGGATCCTAAGCTCTCACACTCACACTAGAACACATACACTTAACACTACTCTCTCATGATACCAATACCAATACCCAAGATACACTACACTCATGATACCAATTTGGTATCTCATTGATACACAAGTATCACTCTATGATACTCAAGCTCCTTGATGCCAAGTATCACTCTATGATACTCAAACTCCATACCCACATATACTCATGGTATCTTGATATCTCTAGCACACTCATACTCGTTGAATATATATCTAAAATATATCAATATACATAGTATGAAATCTAAACATTATGAATATACACCTATCTATTTATTTAGCATAATAATATTTGAAAGTATAGAGTATAATCTAAAAGACACATAAACGTCTAATTTGACACTTATTTAACAAAGACATATGCATATCAATATCTAGCCATGCGTATCATAAAGTATCTTGACACAACACTAGGTATCCTATTTAGGACACAAGGACACACGCTCACACTAATTTGGATGCAAAAGTCCCTTTGACAACATAACGCATACACTTGGTGGGTACCAATCCACTAGTGTCATGATTATTTATTTAAAACTAATGGAGATTAATCCCCTACTCTCTAATTAACTATTAGAAAGCTATAATTAGTTAGTAGTGAGTTTCAGTTGGATTTTATTTGAAATTCTACCATAGAATTTAAGGAGAAGTAATGATTACCTATTGGGAATGGCTCCCAAGGACAACCAATGGATTTAGGACACAAGCGCTAAAGTCAAAACTTCACTTCTAGCCTCAAGCTTTCTCTCCAGCAATCCTCCTTGAGTTTCCAAGCTCTAGCTCCAACTTTATAAGAAGGTTGAAGAAGAAATGAGTTGATTTGGGTTGGTGGGGAAGGAATTAGGGTTGAAGTGGAGAAGAAGTGTGGAGGGAATGAACAAATGGAGGGAACCTATCTTTATATGGGCCGGCCACTTGGGGGTGTTTTGGGGTGTTGGGTTAGGTTAGCTTGCTCTCTAAGCCATCCATTAGATATTTGAGTTTGAAGGGGTGGAGGTGGGTTTGTTAATTTACAAGTTTGCCCTCAAGATCTTTTCCACTAGATTTGATATTTTGGAAAAGATATCTAGATACTTTAGGAATATCTAGGTACTTAGGAAGTGGAAATATCTAGATATTTAGGAAGTGAAAATATTTAGATACTTAGAAATTTAGAAACTTCTAGAAATTAATTTATAAGTCATGACTAACTAACAAATTACTAATTAGAATGTTAACTAACAAATACAATTAGCAATAAAAAATAGTTTTGACAAAATTATCCTCAAAATTTAGATTTTGGAAAATGGAGGTTACGACTGCTGCTCGCCTACGCGGTTGGAGTCGAAGCGGTGGGTGGAGAGGATGGAGAGGACGTCGGCCATGGTGCCCTGGAGGTAGTTGGCGTCGAGGGTCGTGGCGATGTCGATGTTGTGGGGTCGACGATCGCGGAGGCAGTCGTCGCAGTTGCAGAAGGCGGGGACAGAGGAGGTGGGGGGAGGGCGGCGTACGACTTCGACGCGGATGCTGGTCGAGGAGGTGGCATGAAAGAGGAAGATGCACAAGAGCTGGAGGAGGAAGGAGGCAGACTGAAAGCCGAGAAGGCTGGGAGTAGCGCGGTGGGGAGTCATCGTCGTACTGTTAAAATTTTTGACAGTTCACGTAGATACGTTTTAGCATGCTCACAAGCAGCCGATCTTGCAGTCAACTCATTCCATCTGGATTAAATAATAGATAAATCAAACCATGTTTCCAGTCGTAGCAGACAAAAGAACAAACCACAACTACCTGATAAATATTGGATCTCCAATTGCTTTGAGTGAGTCAAGGCGATCTTTGAATTCAGTAGCAGCAGCATCTTCACCGTCAGTATACAACCAATCTTGCACCTGTAAATAATAAATTTGACGCAAGTCTCACCAGGACTATTTATCCACACCATTCTACAAGAAACTATCTGAAAACATAAGATGAGAAAAGCATCTAGGATGGATTCGACAAGTGCCACAGAGACAAATAGAATAGGTGAACCATTTAGGACAACCGATAGACAATTAGTCAAAGGAACACCTAGAATTAGTCAAAGGAACATCTAGAACTAGGGTAAGGCTTTAATAAACTTGATTGAGGTTGAAAACTGACTGTGTGTGGGAAAAGGATATCATATTTGCTAATGTTAGAGAAAAATGACGTTCACAGAGCAAATGGATGATAAGATTCAAATAGCTGAGTCCAAAAATTGGGACAACAGCTTCGTTGTAGTGGTAATTGTAATCCTCCTTTTTCCAAAGTATAGGAGTCAGTACTAAACCCTGAGCATAACTGATAGAAACTGCGAACTTTTGTGCAATAATTAGTACCACTGGTCTTACCATGTGTGGCTCATAAAAATAAAACACAAGTGTGCTACCTTATCAATTAATATATTTTCATTCAGAGCATGCCCCTTCCAAAAAAATGAGATAAATGTCAAAGGAACACCCGTCAAGAAAACAAAAATCTGTACCTTATTGGAGAAGATCATATCAATCTTTGAAGATCTGTTTGTTGCAGAAGTTGTTCCATTAGGAGTCAGAGGATAGCAGGTACGGATCGTCTTCACACTACAGCAAAAAGATCCACTACATGAACATTAAACTCGTTGAACTGGAAACCGCAATATATATACCTCTATAAGTTACCTCCCAACTACAGAGAAAACCTTCATAAGGCTTTGGTAACAATGATCTTCGGGGAGATTTTCAGCAACAACAATACGCGACTGCAGATACAGAAAAAACATCAAGTTCCATTCAGACAGTGGCAGTACTGATTTTTATAAACTAAGAAAATATGTAACCTGCAGTTCTTCCACATCCAGCTCAGTAAAAGGCGCCACTCAACTCTTTGAATATAAGCAATACAAAACAGATTTTAAGCATGAGATGCAATATAAAACTTACAAGTTTGTTTGAAGTCTTCAATGCGGTAGCAAGCAAGGCATTGTTGTGGGCTAGGGCCTTAATTTTCTTGAAAGATCCAATGACTGTACTTACAAGTTTGCTATAGCTAGCTGCTAATAAATTACAAATGAATTATTCAAATAACTGTACTAACAAAGAAATAAACATATAAAAAAGTGAAGTAATTAAACTAAAAACAGAAGTTTTGAAACATTAATATTCGAAGGCAGGAGAAGACTCTCACTTCCTGATGTTTCACCCCTTGGTTTAAAGAATGAACAAATGGTTTTCTTTCTCTTTTTTCCTTGATTTTCCATTATATTCCAAAAACCTATAGTGAATTAAGATGAAACCAAACACAAAAAATTTGGGGTTAGGGTTTTACAAAATTTTAATTTGAAGGTCCAACAAGGAGGATGGTGATTGATGGCCTTACCAAAGGAGGTGAAGTTTAAGAGGGAGACAGAGAGTCTGGGAAAGCCGTCGTCCGTCGAGCCGAGCTGCCGAGAGCGGAGAGTCGCAGGCGGCAGGCCCGCAGAGCGGGGGCACCGCCCCTGGCGAGTGGCGAGAGGGGGGCCGAGCCGCCGAGGGGCCTTGATCTTTGTCAGAATTCGGATCCTCTCCTCTGACGGTCCGACTGATGTCTACTGTAGGAACTGAAACTGAAGTTGAAAAAAAAAGGAGAGAAAAAAAAAGGAAAGGAAAGGAAAGGAAATGAAACTAGAGTCGGGAAAGGAAAGGAAAGGAACATGCCAGTGGACTACAGTAACTGGTTCACCAAACTGGTTCAGTTACACTGGGCTGGGCTACAAGCCTACAAAGCATTGAAAAAAAAAATTACTCATTATTTTGAGTTTGCACTGGGCTACAGCCCAGTGCACTGTAAATGTCCCTCCGCCCCTGCCCCTGGAGGTGACAATTGACACCAGGCAGTCGTGATGATGGGCCATTGTTTTATGGCATCTTCCTCTATTTCCTTTTTGGCTCTTTCAGTCACAAACTTATCCTAGCAATTGAGATATTTTTAGTCAGATATTTTTAGTCAGTTTGTCCTAAGAGAATTGCACTTAGGATTAACTCGTTATGTTATCAATATATTGTTGTCACTGTCTAGAGGCCACTTTGTCTGAAGAGCATTCCAGTTATGATGAACCAACCCACTCTAATGATTGAGCGATGAAAATTTACCTATTTGTAACTTTGTGCATACTACAATTGAAGTCATAATGTATATGCTGGTATGCAATTTGGATTGCACAGTAATTTAGTAAAGTGAACTTATATTATCATAAAATCCACCGGTAGGTGGCCCAACGTTTGGGGCTGGTGAGGGTTATTGGGGAGGTCCTGGGTTTGAACCCAGACCTTAAATCCTTTTTTATTATCATAAAACATTTTAATGGATATCGAAATGAGGTATCTTCTGCATTGTGAATCCTATTCTCTTCCTATTTCAAGGGTTGTCTGCCACATGTACACTTATAACTGGGAGTAATTTAATATTTCCCAGTATTGCCTTAATCTATAGCCAACCTCCAAATTCATGTTTCTCTTGCTACGAGATTTGGAAGATGTAGTAGCAATGCAAATTGTATTGCATGTTATTTACGCTATTAACTTTAGTAAAATTGATTTGTGCCAACTTTTATCAAAATGATTGTGAATGATTGTAAAAAAAATGTCCAGAATGTGAGGGAAAGGTAGAAAGAAGTTGAGAAGGATGTGTTTGGTTGTTGTAGATGGTGGCAATTTCATGTTTTGACTAAATGAAGACCTGACGTGGGATCGGTTTTCTGCAGGTTACAAGTTTGATGACAAGAAACCAGATGCACCGGTGCTCAGGCTTGAGTTTGCTAAATTCCCTTTCCTTCCGCCTAGTCATCGATGAGTAGAGGCATGGGATTTCATACTGGCAATCAATTGTGACCTGAGTGATATATTATGCATAAAATAACAGAATAGTAGTGACATACCTGTGTACTACCTCCAGAACAGCATGGAATATGTAACTCTGTACTTTTCTCTTGCAAACTTATGGTTTAACTCATGAATGTTCGGGAGGCCGGGTGTCTGTTATATCTGCAGGTATGTACTTGGTAAAATTTAAGATCTGGAGGTTCATGATTTTCTTTGCTTTGTTATCTGGTAGCAATCCTCTCTTAGTTAGGCTTGTCGTGGACACCTTAAAAGCAGAGCTGGTCTTGTGGTAAGTCGGACAAGCCCTCGGACTTGGACAACCTCCGGGTCCATAAGTATCCGCCTCTTCATCAATAGAGCTTCCGCGGTCCACCCTAACTCCTCTATGTCAGTAACTGACAACCCTAATGCATATTAATTCTGAATTTTTGAGCTTCTCCTAGGAAGACCTCGAGTAGCTCAGGAGTCAGGAGAGGAACTCTGATTTTGAGCTCAACGTTGTCGCTAGAACCGGATACATCTACTCCAAAAGTTGATATCAGTTTCACATATATAGCTTTCAACTTGTATCTTTTAATATCTTTTTCTGCAGTCAAGGGACAAGGGCAACCAAAATTAGTTTCGACTAGGATAATAAAACCTCCCGGGCCGACCGTGCTTAAAAGTGCGTCCATCTTGTATGTATGCTTTGTTTTCTGCAGTCACCTAAACTTTGTTATTTTGGACTCGAAGGAATCATATATGTATATACATTGGAGCTGCTTAATCCATCGAACTTTCATCAACTGTATCGAATTGGTTCATGCCTGATGATGTTACATGGGGGCTGTTTGGTTGCTTGAGTAACTGAGTAAGAAAGTGTGGAAGTGATTTTTTGTCCGGTGAAAGTGAATGTGTATGCTTTGAGTTTCATGTTAGTTCTTGTTTGCTGAAAGTCACTTTCAACGTTTGGATATGTGATGTTTTGTAACTTGGAAGTGGTCAAATTGACACTTTCAATATTTGGATGGCTATGAAAAATGTGGTAAAATAAAAAGCATATTATAAAAAAAAGAAAAATAATTAATTAGCTAACAAAGTTAATAAATATTTATTAATACTATTATTTCACTTTTTTAATTTAAATATTAATAATTAATGTCAAAAAATGAATTAGTTAATCGATTTACTTTTTAATAACTAATTATTAATAACCTTAACTAAAAAAGTTATTTTATTTTTTTCATTTATGTATATTTCCAAAAAAGTTATGTAATTATAATATACTAAATAATATTAGTATTGTGAGAGAAATATTAAAAGTATTAATGCATAAATAATTTATTTTATTATCTAATGATAATATACTAAACAAATTATTTATGCATATTTACCAAAAAATATTACTAAATAATAATAAAGTAAGGTTGGTTGCACTTAATTAGAAATCACATGGGGGAATAAATTTTGGTTTATTTGTACCAAGTGGAGAAGTTTGAGAACATTTCAATTGCAGGGATGGGACGCCGTTGCTAGTGGCGTCCTAAGAAAAAGAGTGGGGGATGTCATTGCAGATGGCACCCCATTCGAAAATAGAATGGGACGCCATTGGAGATGACTTTCCATAATGAGAATTGTATGGGACGGTAAAGAGAAATTATTATTTTTCTTGTTTTTTATGTTATAATTGTTGTTATATTTTAGATGATGTTATCCAATATACTAAATAATCAAATATAAGAAAACAAATCAAAATTTAAGAAAATAAAATCTTTCTAACTTTCAAAGATACAAAATCTCATATATCAATAACTAAAATCTTATCATTTTATAGCTAGGATTATAAGAAATCTTATTAAAATGACAAGATTCTAGTTATTGGTATATTAGATTTTATATTTTTGAAAATTGATTTTTTTTTTTTGTTATCTTTGATTTTTACTTTTTTTTATATTTTATATATCGGATAACAACATCTAAGATATAGCAACAATAATAACATAAAAAAATAAAATAAAATACAATTCTCGTTACGGGACGACATTGAAGATGACGTCCCATACACCCACACCATTTTGCTATGGGACGCCATTGTATATGGCATCATATCCCTCTAATTGAAATTTTCTTAAATTTTTTCTCTTTGGTACAAATAAACCAAAATTTATCCTCCTATGTGAAAATTTCTAGTTATAAATTATTAAAAATATATTAAAAATATTTGAATTTTCTTTCACGTCCGCATTTGAAATCTGGATGTCAAATGTACAAATATGAAGCCATTTACTGGAACAGTGGAACTGCATCAAATTTTTTTTTTTTTTGCTTTCCGCAAACCAAACGAGACCTAGACACATCCCCAAGCTCCCCCCATCCAACGATAGGGAAAGACATGTGACAATATCATATCGCTCTCTTCTTCTCCATTCTCAATCATTCAAAAGCTTCTCTCACAAGCATATTCTCTCTCTCTCTCTCTCTCTCATTTATGAAGGAGAAAAAAAAAAGAATTCTTGATCCCTTTGTCTCTGCAGAAGATGTCGAAAACGGACGCGAGCCTCGACGATTGAGAGCCCTTATTTTTCATGAAAAATTAACTATTTTTCGTGAAAAATAATGTCAATCAAACACTCAAATTAAATTTTCTATGAAAATTTTTATTTGATTTTTTACAAGAAAACAATTGCAATCAAACATCACAATTAGAAAATCTAAAATTCTATAAGAAATTTTTTCTAGTAAAATAATTTCATAGAATTAAAAAAAAATTTATGTATTTTTTTATTTTGCAATCAAACGCACCCTTATGAAATATACCATCTAAAAAATAGGCTTTTGATAAGGGCACTACACATATTACTTGGGGCTAGCCCATTGTAATTTTTCCCAAAATTACAAGTTTGCCACTCTTAAAGTTACTTAGGGCTAGCCCACACCAAGCTATATAAGTGAATTTTTTTTCTATTTTAGGCTTTTCACCCTCACTTGAAGAAACTCTCATTCTCCAAGTCTAAACCTAAATTTAGAAATTGATAGTTGTGGTCCCAAGTGGAAGAGAATTTTGCTTTGGTGATTGTCCAACGAATATTCTTCTGGTATGTCTTCGACAACATACGATGAATAAGTTTTGCGATTGTCACAAAAAAATTTAGTTATTTTTTACTATTGTAGGAACAATGCATGAAAATATCTTCGATGACGAAGTCAGATCATGCAATCCATTAAATATGCACTCCAGATGTTCCGAAGAACATGTCGGTTGTTCCGAAGCACGTACGGTACGTAAAACGACAACCCTATTTCGATAGTCATCGTGTAAGAACTGTAAAAAATTAGACAATTCTATATAAATATAGGACTGCCAATAATTCGACAGTCCTATATAAATACAGGACTGTCATAATTTCGACAGTCCTATATAAAAGTAGGACTGTCATAATTTTGACAGTCCTATATACTAATAGGACTGTCAAAATAGTGATAGTCCTGGATCTTAAAGACTAAATTATTTGAAGTGCCGATTATATGAAGTTATTAATTTTTATATTATTTTATATTGGTTATAGGACCAACCTTGTACAGATGTTATGGTACATCCTGCTATTGGGGTTGATGTGGATGATATATTCTCAACGGATATTCAATTTGCAACCCAGGAAGAAGCATTAGATTGGTGCAGAGAAGTTGGAAGATGACATAACATAGTAATTGTCATTGCAAGATCCATCAGATCTCGGCCGGGCCAAAAATATGTAGAGCTGGGGTGCGAAAGAGGAGGTGTGTTTAGGGAGCATCATAAAAAAAAGGGTGTTGTTGAAAAAAAAAATTCCTAAGAAAAACGTTGGGACGAGAAAATGTGGTTGTCCATTTAAGGTGTTGATTGTAAAAGTAGAAGATGTGAAGTGGATAATCGAAGTTAAGAATGGAAGACACAATCATCCTATTCCAGGGACACTTACGGGTCATGCCTACGTGGCACAGTTGAAGGAGGATGAGAGAAAGTTGGTTGAAGACTTGTTCCTTTCCGGAGTTGCACCGAAACAAATTTATTCTGCCGTGCGACAAAAAGAAGATGGGAACAAGTCTACCATGAGGACGATCTATAATAGTTTGGCCAGAGCGAAATGTAATAGTATGAAAGAAAGAATGGCGATGCAGCAAGTATTGAAGTTGCTTGGGGAGCATCACTACGTGGAGTACCATAGAAGACATCCACAAACTGATGAACTCCTTTCGTTGTTTTGGGCTCATCCTTATTGTACACACTTGGCTCGGTCCTTCGCAGACGTGTTGATCCTTGATTGTAGATATAAGACCAACAAGTTCAAGATGCCTCTTTTTCACGTTGTTGGGTTTACGTCTATGGGAAAAACATTTACAGTCACTTTTTGTTTTATGAAGAGTGTGATAGTAGAGGATTACACATGGGCGTTGAGAAAACTACAATCTCTTTACACAGGTTACAAAGCGCCCTCTGTTTTTGTTACCGACAGAGAATATACGCTGATAAATGCTATAGATATTGTATTTGCTCATGCGCATAGACTACTATGCACTTGGCATATAAATCGAAATATTCAAGCTCAATGCAAGAGAAAATTTGAAAATGTGGACGGTAAAATTGACCATTACATGGATGTCCCGCCTGCTGCTTACGTATTATCTAATAGGTATAAGATACCTATTGTAATTATCTCACAAGGCATTAACAATACTTTCTTTCCAATGTGTGCTCCCCTGGCCGAACACGGAGTATCCAATCTATGTTCGATAGGGCTTGTCGGACAACACTTCGTCATCCCAAGGTTGATCGGTCATTCTTCTATTCCGCCACATTATCCGCTTTGGTATAAACATGCACCAGAGGAAGCGATCGCATGGACGACACCCTACACGGATGCAATGGCTGCCTATAAGAAGATGATGAAGATGGAGGATCCAAAAATCATGCCGAAGGACTACTTTGATATTCTAATTGATTGATACTGTATATTGGAATGTATGTTGTGCAATGAGCCATGTATGTTTAACTGTATATTAAACTGTATGTTGTGCAATGAAAAAGTTATCTAAACCCTAGGACTGTATGTTGTGCATTGATACTAATCGATTTTGACTGTATGTTGTGCATTGATACTAATCGATAGTAGGACTGTCAAAATTATATGTAAAACTGTCAGGATAGTAGGACTGTCAAAATTTTGACAGTCCTAGAAGATACTAGGACTGTCAAAATTTTGACAGTCCTAAACTTTATCCACTGTCTCTGCACAGTTATATGTAAGTTTAGGACTGTCAAAATTTTGACAGTCCTATAAGATAGTAGGACTGTCACAATTTTGACAGTCCTAAACTTTACCCACTGTCTCTGCACAGTTATATGTAAGTTTAGGACTGTCTATATGTAAGTTTAGGACTGTCAAAATTTTGACAGTCGTAGAAGATAGTAGGACTGTCACAATTTTGACAGTCCTAAACTTTACCTACTATCTCTGCACAGTTATATGTAAGTTTAGGACTGTCAAAATTTTGACAGTCCTAGAAGATACTAGGACTGTCACAAATTTGATAGTCCTAAACTTTACTCACTATCTTTGCACAGTTATATGTAAGTTTAGGACTGTCAAAATTATGACAGTCCTAGAAGATACTAGGACTGTAAACATTTTGACAGTCCTAAAATTTATCCACTGTCTCTGCACAGTTATATGTAAGTTTAGGACTGTCCAAATTATGACAGTCCTAGAAGATACTAGGACTGTCAAAATTTTGACAGTCCTAAAATTTACCCACTGTCTCTGCACAGTTATATGTCAAAATTAGGACTGTCAAAATTTTGACAGTCCTAAACTTTACCCACTGTCTCTGCACAGTTATATGTCAAAATTAGGACTGTCAAAATTTTGACAGTCCTAGAAGTTACCCACTGTATGTATGTAGCAAACTGTATGTATGTAGCAAACTTAGAACACAAATTATATGTATGTAGCAATTGTACCAAATTTTAAAATTGTAGCAATTGTAGCAAACTTAGAACACAAATATTGAAAGTGTGAATTGTAGCAAATTCATTCAAAGTTTTACAAGTCAAATTCAAACTTAAAACTTTTACATGTCTCAAAACTCAAATAAATTGGAAGTTTTACAAGTCTTCCAACGGGCCCTAAACTTCATGCCGCCTCTTTGTACGTTGCTCTCTATTTTCCAAGAAAGGAAAATCTTCAGCGTTGTCGATTTGTTGTAGTTCTTCATTGATTGCCATATAATTCGTTCTCTGGCAACTTATGAGGCTTCTTCCAACTTCTTCACTTTCCTAGCCTATTCATGAGAATTAAAAAAATTTGTTATGTTATAAACATTTACAAATATCAAACTGAAAGTGAAAAAGTTGGCTCACCATCTTCACCAATGCAGTATACAAGACCGATTTGGCAGGAAGATCTGAAGGTACACGCACAATATCGCCTCCGCGTTGGAACAAGGTAGGTAGTCCGACACCAGCGTAGTAGGCGAGGTAGTCGTCGCTATATTCCGTCATATTTACTACTGCTTGCCGTTCGGTTTCTCTAATAACGTGGCGTTTCCACTCGGTGAAGAAGTCCGAGACCCAGTTGAACGACACAGGAATATAGTTTAGCGGTTTTGTACCTCGCGGAACAGTTATCATTTTCAAAGTGCGCTTTGGGACAGTTTGTACGTAGCCAAACAGACGGAGCACTCTATCCGGCATATAAGCCTCCTCGATTTTATGACAACTTATAAGACCGTGATATAAAGCGACTGGTTGCAATGGACGACTAGTCTGTCGCAAATCACGATATGGATCCCAAACAATCTGCACCGCATAAAATTTAGCATAACGTCATTTAGCATAACGTAATTTAGTCAATTATTACCAAATATTAAAAAATTAGGTCTCAATTCAGCTCTTCTGTCGTCATATCTTCGAGTGCATTCCGTAGGGCGGCCAATGTGTGTGGATGTTTGGCATCTTCCTTAGTTGACTTCCATCGGTACATTTTAGGAAGGTTCTCGTCATACCCTCGGTTCAGTTTAGCCCGCTGCAGGGTTGGAAAGTGCTTGTATATCCATGCCTTCACGTAACCAGGTTAAAAAAATATTAGTCCAAAAATTACAACAAAATTTAAAATTATGTATACAAGTTGACAAAGATATATCTATACATGGAGTAGAGTCTGGCATCCGGATATTGTCTTCGAACCCACGCGGGATGCCGTACCAAGCTCGCGGTAAAGATATGCTAGTATACCGCTTTCCCACGATATTTCTTCCACCGTGTCAATGTTGTCCAAATTGAGGAGATATTTGGCATGTATGGACATTCCAGACTTATCCGTAATGCCGACAGCCCCTAAGATGAACTGCATATATCCGCGGGCCACATTATCGCTATTATCCATTTCGGGGTCCGGATCAGCGAATATCTCCTCCAAATATTTTAAAGGAAGTCCGTAGGACTTCTTGAATTCTCGAAGACTGGTAAAACTAGTGGCATCAACTCCCAGACACCCTGATACATAATCCACAATATGGTCGTAAAAGTTGATGCTCGACTCATCAAAAGTTTGATTCATCATGACTCGACCATCAACCCTAAGTCCCAATATATGATGGACGCCATCAAGGGTAATCGTCAACTCCCTATTTGGTAGATGGAAAGTGTTAGTTTCTGGATGCCATCGTTCTACAAATGCTGATATCAGTGCATTATCCACCGTCGTATATGAGTAGCTACCCAAATCACTACCAGAAAAAGTCAAATTAGCGACGTCTAAAAATGTCGCTAAATAACCAAAAATCGTCGATAATTAGGTTTAGCGACGTAATTAGCGACATTTCAAAGCAGTCGGAAAAAACCAAGTCGCTAAAACAAAAAACGTCGCTAAACGTCGCTATGCCGACGTTTTTTAGCGACTTTAATGTGTCGCTAAATTTAGCGACGTTTTGCGACGCCAAGTCACTAAAAAGCGACGTTTAGAAAAGTCGCTAAACGTCGCTGATTAGCGACATCTATCACGACGTTACACCGACGTCTTTAATGACCTGGCTATACTGCCATGTCAGCAATTGGCGACGTTTAGCGACGTAATTAGCGACGTTATTAGCGACGTCCTTAGCGACGTTTTACAGCGTCGCTACTTAGCGACGTAATTAGCGACGTAATTTAACGTCGCTAAACGTCGCTAATAACGTCGCTAATTTTTAAAAAAAATAAAAAAAAATAATGTGCAGAAGCAAACATTGGTGATTCCCTGCAGTTTTACATCATCTTCATCATACACACCAACATGATTCAATCTAGTTAACTATATAATCCAATTAAATTAAAGACCACAAGAAGTATCAATCCAATTAAATGTGGATAACTATATAATCCAATTAAATTAACTAAAAAATTAAAGACCACAAGAAGCATCATACATCATGTCTATTGTTGAAGTATCAATAATTCATAAATAATAATAAAAATAACTATACTACTACGGATCTGCAGGAGGCTGACCAGCGGCGCGCTTGAAGGATAACAACTCCTCATACTCGTCCCGTGGAATCGACACCGATGTCGATAGAGAAGGCAGTGACGTCGGTGGAGGCCGTGCCCGCTCCAAGTCTGCGAGTCGCTGGTTGTAAGAATCCAGGGTAGATAACAGCCTCGTACTGCTATCACCCATTAAATCCTGCATCCTCGTCAGGTTCTCGCCCATCGATAGCTGTGACGCCTGCATCCTCGTCAGCTTCTCGCCCATCGATAGTTGTGACGCCTGCAGCTCCATGATGTTGCGATCATTTGAGGCTCTAATATCATTTGTCAATTCTCGTAGTTCCGTCATGCTGCGGTCGAGCATATCCAATCGTGCGATGAGCATCGGATCGTCCGCCTGCGGCTGGGACCGGGACTGGTCCTCCATACTTCGCAGCAAGTCGTCACGGAGAGACGCAATCTGACGGTCAACGGCCTCCTGGACGGCCTCCTGGACTCTGGCCGACGACTGCGAGGGCTGCGACTGCGAGGGGTATGTGGAATGCACAGTTGTCGGGGAGGCCCTAGATGACTGCGTCGCAACCAGGGCGCCATAGGAGTCCGTACCGTAGTACGTACCCCTCTGGAGACCACCAGCTGCGGTCACCCACAGGTCGTCCGCCGACGGAGATGGACCGGGCTGCGACGAAGCACCAGCCTCTCCAGGTGTAGGTGCACTAGCAGTCGCCCGCTCACGAAGCCTAAGATACTCGGCCTAGAAAAGGTTTGGAAACTCAATAATTGCCTAAGTTATATTAAAATAAACACAAAGTAAAGTAATACTTACATAGGTCTGTGAGGCCCTCTCATCAATGAGATTTCCGTCCTTGCGATGGGTGGCCAAGAAGACGGTCACCATGTTTGCATCCTCACCCCTCTGTACCTGTTAAAAATATATTTTTTATTACTAAACTTAAATATTTTTTCCAAGTACCATTTTATGGTACTTGGTACTTATATTAAAATAATATATTTTAAAAGAAAAAATATACCAAACGACGAAAATGTTCCGTCATCGGAATCGAGCCACCACACCACTTGGCAGCATTCTGCCTAGCCGCCTTGGCCTTCTTAGACCTTTCCTTGTAGCTCGGATCGTCGAATCTAGCCTTCATCGCAGTCCACTGCTCAGGCGTGATCCAACCTTGGATCGGTTTTCCAGTACGATCACGAGCCTTCTGGTCATCCAGAGCATCTCGGATAAGCTTGGCGGCAACGGTAGGAAAGAGCCGCTCGATCAACTCGACCGTGTGCGGAGGATAAAAATACGTTTGCTACAATAAATAATTCATTAAGTTAGCATCACGAATATGCATAAATTAGAGGATTTATTTAATATACTTTTACCTGGAAGTGCGCAAACCAGAACGCCTTTCTCTCCTCCGGAGCCTCAGAGTAGTTGATCCAAGGGCCACCGTAGTTGTTCCTCAGAAATTGGCCCAGGCGTCTCTGAACCGACGATGGACGATATCTATACAGAAATAATAATTTAGATTACTGAAAAAGTCAATATACGATGAATAAAGAGAAACACAAATATATACTAAACCATCTAATTGACTTACTTTGTACCGTCGGCCCAAATCTCTGTCCTCGTCTCCTCCGGTGGTGCGCATGGAGGATCTTGCTGATGCTGGGACAACGTCGGCACGACCTCCTCTACATGCTCATCTGTCTCCATGGTTCCGTCAGCAGGAGGAATGCTGGACGAGGGAGTACTATCACGCCTGGAACTACTCGTCCCAGGAGTGATGCCACGCAACGTCGTCGCAGTCGGAGATGTGACTGATCGATATACTGGAGTACTGGGCGACGATGATCCGGAACCAACAGTAGGCAGTACCGGAGTGGCACTCTGTCTACCTCGGGACCTGCCGAATCCTCCGCGTCGTCCTGTCATATCTGATAACAACATATGATGAATATAGAGAAACACAAATATATACTACATTCTACAGTCGAAATGTGATACATATCTCAAAGCATTATACAGTCAAAATATAATACATATATTCGTTAATGTCAACATCTACTTCTACATACAATATTTACAGTCCAAATACAGTTACATTCTACATGGAATATTTTATATTTTCAATCATCTTCAGAAAATTCATCTTGTTCGCCTTCCTCGTCCTGCTCTTCCTCGTCTTCACTTTCATCTACTTCGTCGTCCTCTTCGGATAATTCTACATCTTCTACATTATTACTCGTGTAATGAGTAACTTCCGTTGAGTCCACATCTACAATATTTGTTACAAGAGGTAGATCGTCCTCCTGATAAGCTATTTCGTCAATGTCAAAGGTATTTCTAGCTTTAGTCTTGCATACTGCCCACCAATCCGACCTCGCTGTCCCCCGTCTAGGATAAGTTGTGAAGTACACGAGCTGAGCCTGACTTGATAGGACAAATGGTTCGTAGCCTTGATATCTACGCTTGTAGTTTATATCCACAAGGCCATGCTTGTTAATTTTCCAACCTTGATCTTGAATCGGATCGAACCATTCACACCTGAATAGCACGATATTAGCAGGTTCTGGGCCATAATTATATGTCAACTCCACAATCTCTCGTAAGATGCCAAAAAAATCATTGCCCGGATTGACGTCTTTGTAGTTTGTAGATTTGATACACAAACCACTGTTTTTCGTGGAATCAAGATCCAGAAAGCTGTCTCTGATAGGAGCATTTGTTGACTTGAACCTGAACCCATTCACACAGAAACTTGGCCATATTTTTACGGCAGTAATTGGTCCCTTGGCTAGAGTCCTAATAGATTCAGTCTCGGGTGATATTAGACGACCGACCTAAATACCAAAGTAGCGATAGTAAGTTATTTGTTTTGCAAGTGCAGAAATAAAAAGTAATTACCAAGCATCTTACATATGCGCTCAACCAAGAAGAAAAATGGCATCTCATATCTTGTTCTACTTCTTCGTCTGTTATGTAGGGTCTAACCGACCTCAACTCATCATTATATGTGCTAAAAAACAATGAAGCAACTGCTGATTAGTAGCATAATAGTATCTTATACTATTACATTGAGATGATGTAAACGTGGACGTATTAATTACTTACCCCTCTAGCTTCTCCACTTCATCCTCGTCGCAATTGAGTAATATATACAATTGAGCAGCCCTTAGCTCATCGTCATTCAAATATCTCTTCTTCATTTTTCCCGAGGGCTTTCCGGATGCATTGAATACTTTGAGTATTGCATCATTAGATTCCTGATATGCGTCATCGTTTCTGGGAGCTTTCGTCCTATTAGTAGCAACATGCGGTTTGAAATACGTCGAGCAAAAGTTTGTAATCTCCTCGAGAACATAAGCTTCACAAATAGAGCCTTCAACCCGTGCCTTATTTTTCATCTTTCTCTTTAGGTGATTCAGATGGCGCTCGAAGGGGTACATCCACCGATAACCGACAGGACCACCAACACGTGCCTCATAGGAAAGATGAATTGGCAAATGCTCCATAGAGTCGAAGAATCCAGGAGGAAACACCTTCTCGAGCTTACATAGTGTTACCGCAATGTCCCTCTCTTGCTTTTCTAAACGATCGACGAGCAACTTAGTACAACAAAGATCTCTGAAGAATATGCTCAGCTCTGTCAATGGGTCCCAAACGACCTGCGGTAAGAATTCCCGAAATGCAATCGGAATTAACCTCTCCATGAATACGTGACAATCGTGGCTCTTCATACCTACTAGTTTGTTCTCCTTGAGGTCGACGCATCTTTTCAAGTTCGACACGTACCCGTCTGGAAACTTTAGACCCTGAATCCACCTACAAAGTCTACCTTTATCCTCTTTATCCAGTGAGAAAACTGACTTAGGTTGCTTTAACTTTCCATTCCCCTCCTCTATCAAATGCAATGCAGGACGTCTACATATGTCTTCTAAGTCCAACCTCGCCTTCGGATTATCTTTCGTCTTTCCCTTTACATCCATTACAGTATTAATTATGTTATCAAACACATTCTTCTCGATATGCATGACATCAAGGTTATGTCTGATCAGATTGGTGCTCCAATATGGCAGATCCCAGAATATACTCCTCTTCGTCCAGTTATGGGTGCGACCAAATCCGTCACACTTGTACCCCTTAGCAGGCTCTTGGATAGCACTTGGTAAATCTTTTATCTCTTCCCATATCGTGCATCCGGGCCACCTTGGCGGTGGATTGGCCTTCTCCACAACTCCCGCACGAAAAGCATTCTGATTCCTCCGGTACGGATGATCCTTCGGCAAAAATTATCGATGACAATCGAAGAAGCACGGTTTGCCTCCGTGTTTCAAACGGAAAGCCTGAGAACGGTCCATGCAATACGGACATGAGAGACGACCATGGGTGCTCCATCCCGATAATATTCCATAGGCCGGAAAGTCGTTGATGGTCCACATAAGTGCTGCCCTCATCTGAAAATTCTGCTTTCTAGAAACATCGTACGTGTTGGCACCGACTTCCCACAGCTGATTCAACTCATCTATCAAAGGCTGTAAATACACATCGATGTTCCTCTTCGGATTGTTCGGACCCGGGATAATAACGGTTAGGAACATATACGGAGTCTTCATGCACATCCAAGGCGGTAGATTGTACGGAGTGACGATCACAGGCCAACACGAATACTGGGAGCCCGAAAGTCCGAATGGGGTAAAACCGTCAGAGCAGAGCCCCAATCTGACATTACGCGCTTCCTCGGCAAAATATGGATACTCTCGATCAAAGTGCTTCCATGCTTCTCCATCGGATGGATGATCCAATACTCCTTCGATCTGTTTTCGCCTGTGCCAACTCATGTTTTCTGCAGTCTCCTTAACCATAAACAACCGCTGCAACCGCGGCGTCAAAGGCAAGTAGTGCATCGAATCGGTAGGCTTCCTTGCACCGACAAACTTTCCTCTAACAGTGGCCTTGTAGCGATCAGCACCACAGAATCTGCACGCATCTTCATCCTTGTCGTCTTTGTAGTACAACATGCACCCGTTGCGACATGCATCGATTTTCTCGTATCCCATCCAAAGCGATCTCACCATCCTCTTAGATCGATAGAAGTCTTTAGGCAACTTTGCACCCTCGGGCAAGATCTCTATAATCAAATCGAGCAGTCGATTATAGCATTCTTGCGACATGTTAAAATCGGACTTGATGCTCAATAATCTTGTAACCACCTCCAACGGTGAATGATCCTCACAACCAGGATATAGTGGAGTCCTTGCATTCTCAAGCAACTCCATAAACTTTGCAGCATCGGCATTCGGTGCCTCCTCAACTGCATCATAATTGTCCGGATTGAAACTAGGTCCCGCCGCATCATAATTGTCAGGATTGAAACTAGGCCCCGCCGCATCATAAACCATGTTCACCAACCCGTCGTCATAAGCATCGTGGTCTTGGACATCCATATACGGCTCCACATAGGGCTCCGACTCTGATGCTAGAGATACAAGTTCTCCGTACGCGGTCCACTGATAGTAATTCGGCGTAAAGCCCTTCGAGTATAAATGATATGTAACTTCCACTTCAGGATGATATTTTCTGTTGCGACATCTCACACACGGACACTTAATTTTGGTACCGTCCATGTATTGAGGGAACGCCTTTGCGAACTGCAGGAACTGCTGTACACCCTCAATGAATTCATCCCGCACACCGCACATGTCATCAGGATGACGGTTGTACATCCACGAACGGTGACGCAGATAGTAATTCATATCCATTTCTAGAAACTTCTGCAAAATTGACAGTATGTATCATATAAATCATTACATGCAAAATTAACCGTACTATAAAAATCATAACTGATATAATACATATTTTCATTTATCAAAACTGCAGCTGCCCCCAACCTCATAGTACTATGAACTGCACTATAAGTGTGCAGTCAACACTACAAATAGTGTGTCATACTATAGAACTGCAGCTGCCCCCAACCACACTCCTAGGTCAGTGTCCGTTATGGGAAAAGCAGTCATGGCATTGCACTAAGGCACCTGGTGCTTGAACAATTTTTGCATCAAAAGTTTCCCAAGTACACGGGCTATTGCTCTATGAAATGGATAACCCCATGCATTGTGGCTGTACTCACTCACATTTACCGGCAGATTACTGCACTCCCTTTAGTAAAAAAACCTAACCCCCCAAACTGGCACACTGATACACACATACACTCTTAAGAATTCTGTAATCAAAACTCACCTGGTACCAACAACACCTATTAAGTACTCTAAATTCTATACTTCATATAAACACTCCATCTATACTCATATAAACACTCCATCTATACTCCCAGATCTGGGATACACCTATATGAATGCTCAACCTTCACACATATTACTTATTCTCTTCAACACATATATTCACTCAAACACCTGACTAATACACCTCTTTAAATCAGTCACCCACTGCTACTGCTTACCTTCTTCCTCAATATTTGATTACCCCTTATCCCGAGCCACACACTCATGTGTGCACTATAGTATCACTATGAATACCCAATCTTCTCTCAGATGTTGGTGTTATATCTGACACTTGCCCTCATGTCCTTCAAATCATACGAGTTCAAACCCCATCTCAAACACATCCAAATCCTGCCTTGCACTAGTTGCTGACTGGCTCAGTAAGTTGCTGCACAAGGATGCAGTGTTTACACTGTATTAGGACCCCCTCACACCTGCCTGCAGAAGCTAACAACCAACTACAATGCACCTAAACCTTAATGCACACTATGTTCAGCTGTGCAGTGCCTCCCCAAGTTGCCTGTTGCACATTGGGCTGATGTGCCTCAAGTCTCCCCCTGCTCACTGCTAGTAAGCAGTGCTCACTGCTGCTGTTACCTCTCTCGTCGACTTGGGCTAGTCGGCCCTAACCCTAACCCTAACCCTAACCCCATGTCAACAAACCTAACCCTAACCCTAACCCTAGGTCCTGATCAGTGTCTGTGTCAGTGTGTGTGTGTGCCGTGTCTGTGTCTGTGTCAGTGTCTGTGTGTGTGTCGTGTTTGTGTCAATGTCACATGTGTCCTGTGAGAGAGAGAGAGAGAGAGAGAGAGAGAGAGAGTAGGGTTTACCGGAGTAGTCGCGGTGGAGAGCGGGTCGACGGAGCGCGGGGGGGGGGGAATTTTTTTTCTTTTCGAAATTTCAGCAGATGGGGAAAAATGAAACCGATCCCTAATTAACCAAATTTTAGCGACGTTTAGCGACGTCCAAGAAAAAACGTCGCTAATTTAAATTTTAGCGACGTCAATGCGTCGCTATACACGTTGCTAAATATTTTTAATATTAAGGTCGCTATATACGTGTAAACCCCCAGATTTTGCAATAATTTTAAATTGGGTTGTTTCACAATTTTCTGGAATTTTCTGGGAATTTTCGGTAATTAAAATCAGAGTTTTTAAATATTAAATAATTTTTAATTGTTAATAAATAACATTAAAATATTATAAAAATAATATTTTTGAGTGTAAAATAAAAAACTGGACTTAGGATAATTTTTCTGGAATTTATCGGACCTCGGACCTAATTTAAAACCCCTGAAAATAATTATTATTTATTTATTTAAACATTTATTATTATTATTATTATTATTATTATTATTATTATTATTATTATTATTATTATTATTATTATTATAAACCGGCCCATCCCAACCGCTCCGAGCCCGGCCCAATACCCTAGCGGGTCGGGTCGGGTCCGCCTGAACCCGACCCGCCCGGACCCGCACCCGAACCCATTCCCCTCTCCCTGACCCAGTCGACCGGCCGCCGCGTTTCACGCCGCCTGCGCCGCATGCGCCGCCCCGCCCGGCCACGCGGCGCCCAGCCCGGCCACGTAGCCGCCTCCCTCGGCCCTCACCTCCGCCTTGGCCGGCCTCCCCGACCTCCCCCTTCCCTTTAAAACCCTTCTCCCTCTCCGGCCCCTTCCACCACCACTCGCCACCACGCCGCCACGCCCACCGCCGTCGCTGCTCGCCGTCGGTCGCATCATCCGTCGCCTCCTCCCTCGTCTCCTCCCAGCTCGGCCACGAGCCAGCCGCAGCAGCAGCTGCTCGAGCTCGCTCCGGCGCCGCCGCCATCGGTCTGAGACGCCGCCGCCTCCGCTGAGTTCGCCCCGCCTCGAGCCGGCCGTCCCCGAGCCATCCGCCCTCGTCCAGCACAGCCCGACGGAGCTCCGGCCGCGTCCAAGACCTAACCCTAACCCTAAGTTCTACTCCCTGTGTCGGACACGGACACGGGACACAGTGTCCGTGTCGTGTCGGACACGTTTTTGCCTGGTTTTCGGGTCTCGTTCAGGTGCGTGTATCTCTTTGCTCGTAGCTCTATTTTCGATTCCGTAAATTGCGTTGTGAAGCCTGTATGACCCTCTCGGTGCCCGGACAAACAGATCGGGGCATCGCGTCCTGTGGTGATCGCACACCGCGATCCAAAAACAGGAAAAACCAGACCCTGTTTCACCCCGGAACTGAGTACGTTCCGCCAAACGGGACGACTTGGTCGCGTGCGGTCTTCACAGATACGTGCGCACTGTCGATACGGACGTGTGAAAGTTCGCGGAAGCTGATTCGGGTGTGCGTGCACACCGAAATCATCGCGTATCCGCGGACATCGCCCCGTATCCGACTTTTCTGTAATTTGCCCTAACTTCTTGTACACTCGTCGGATCGAGACGAAACTTGTGCCATCGGACTCGTAGCGATACGCTGGTCCTGTGGGTCAAGTTTGGTTCGATTCTGAGAACGTTGACGAAATCGCGTGTCGTGGGCTCCACAGGCCCCGCTCGACGGGCGATTTTGTGTTCGGCTCATCGGAATCCAAATCTGGAAGTTCCGTTGGGTTCGTATCAGCGTTCCTGACCTGTTGACACTAAGTTTGGTGAATTTGGAGACCTTTGACCCGGACACATTTTTCGGTGCAAAGCGGGCCCACCGGCGGATCCCGTTTTGACCCGAAACTGTCGTTTTTGCCCTTGTCTCCAAATTGGACCCAAGGACAGGCATTTCTAGCTATTTGACATCTTCTGAGCGTGATGGTAATGTCTATTTCAGCATCTGGACTCATCTCTGGAAATTTCCCCGAGAATAATTAATCGGATCCAAACAACAGGCAAGTACCTGCACTTCAAGTTTAATCTTTATATTGTGATAGTTAATTCCCTGCTCTACTAGTACCCTTGATGATTACACGTAGTGCTAGAATACTGGATTTCGTGTCTTGGATACTGTATTTCATGTCTTGCTTTTCATGTCGGGTGAGAGAATACTAGAAGGCATGTAGTTTACCTTTTCCCCTATCATGTTTAATAGCTGTTGGTACGCGACTGTACCCTCAGCCGGATCTTGATTGTTCATGTTTAATAGCCGTCTATGACGGCCGGATTAGACTTATAAACCCCTACATGCCAACTATGTATTCTAAAATAAACACAAGTTCACACAGATAGCTTATGGTCTTGTTATAGTTCTTGCTGACTGTTGTAGTTTTATTTTCTGTCTCATTTATTTCCTGCTTTCTCATATTCCTGTTTATAGCATTAACTCTGAGATATTGATGTTCTTCTATGCAACTTTCTCAACATGATACTCAAGTTAATTGTCATGAATATTTAGTTTAATCTTGTTGTGCATTGTGTACTTTGCTCCTTTCCTGACTGGATCCGTTATTTTAGGCGATGATGAGAACTTTGTCCCTACCTATTATGGCCCCTATGAGTTAGCAGGTGACACATATGAGGAGCCGGTTCCCACTCAGGAGACTACCTTTGAGGAGGAGTAGCCAGTTAGTTATTATTTTATTTCCTTTCAGCACATACTCGGGTTTGTCCCCGATCTATCTTCTGGCTTTGTATTAACTATGGATCTGTTGTCATAATTTGTTTTATAAAAGTTAGCATTCCTATTTCCTGTTACTTTTTTTGTCTATTTATTGTGGATGAGATAGATTTAAAATTACCTGTGATGACGACCTAGACAGCGTACTACCGCCGACACTGCGGCGTAGGCTGGACGTGCCCACGCACTCGTGCCCGAATAATCGGGTGCGGGTCGTGACACGTTTTTGTGGTGGCCCATGCAGATCCAACGACTAAATTGTTCGATTTCAACTTCGGGACCAAACAGGCCTGCAATAAGATAAGGATAAGTTTAGGATCTCATCCACTTGCTTGAATCGTTCTTGACATCTGTCTCGGATTTGAATTAATTCCTTGACTTGCATCCTGCCTTGATTCCTGTGCGCCTTATCGTTTATTTTTGGGTACAGAGTAAAGGACCTATCAGCAAGCGACGGGGTTCCTACAAGATCACCACGAGATGCTCTACCAGCATAACCGTGGAGAACGCGCAGACTCTTGGAGCAGCTAATGCGCGTAAGTGATTTTTGCTGCCGTTTCTAGTTTTGTTTAACTCGTGCCTATTGGTTCGTGACCTCAGCCCCAACCTAGTAATTTTGAAACTTGCTAATAACCTGGTATGTTTTTTTTTTAATTTGATAACTATGGATATTTTAGAGTCTTTTGTTATTGTGCTTATTGTAGGTTGTTTTGTGAACTTAAATAATTTGTATCTTCTTTCATCACCATCTAGCGCACTTTATTTTGCTGTGCTTGACTTATGCTGCTATTTTATAGCCTAGTTTTGCAAGCTTATCCTTTTATCAAGCTTGTTCATGACATATGTATTAGTGGGTCGACACACTAATACAATTGTCTATTCAGAATCAGTGTATTACGGTCTGATCTGCCTTAGTGCATTTTGATTCGCCTTTCGCACTACTTTATGTGGATTGAGATATATAGTTGATTAGTTGCCCTCTAGATATGACCGAGCATATCGTACCGATTGCATAACTGTATTAATACGAGCATGCGAATAGGAATTACCAAGATATGATTAAATCCACAATCGCTTGACAATTCCAACTTGAACTCTTTAAACGCCTTGATCCCGGTACTTCTGTTCTATCACCTCACCCTTGAACTCCTTATTATTAATCTTTGTCTCCCCTATTTTCGGATAGACGAAATCTCGTGCTTGGTATAAGTTTGGTGCATAGATAGTACTAGATATGCCACATAGGCCGATCGCATACTTGAGGATTATTCTTTCAAAATTCAGGACATATCATATGTGAAATGATCGGCGTTGAAGTTTCGAGGATCGAATGACATGAATAACCATATTAAGGAATATTTTCTTAAAGTATATAGTCTTTTGTGATGAATGGGTAAAATCTAAGTTGGGTAGCAGTGCATTGTCAACTCGAGAGGAAATTCTTTTAGATTGTGACCGAGTAAGGTTAGATTGGAAGAGGCTCAAGCCATTCTAATTTTTGAAAAATTAGAGGAGTGACTAAGATGATTAATGGATTGATATCGAGTACCCAATAGTTATATCTCAAGTACATGATTTAAATCTTGAAATAATGAAAGTAGAATCATCAAATTGAATTTAGAGGATAGAATTATAGACTTGAACATTAGTGGACTACATTTAAATTATTTTTTTCAACTTGATGATTTGAATTAAGAATTAAAACTTGATGGTTGGATTACCTAGTTGGATTATTGAGGAGGTGAATGAAATTTAAAGAGTTGAAGCATACAAGTGTGAATGGGAATACTGCTGGACTCGAATCACTTCTGGAGGAAATTTATGACAGTTAGAATCGTGGGACAAATTTATAAGCATATGCAATTCTCGAAGATGTTATATGGACTTAATTAAAAATCTGCCTGTGGGTAATTTGAGAAAGTAAGAAGTAATGACCATAGGGTAAAATTTTGATTGAAACAAGTAGTCATCTTAAACCATGAAATGATTGCAGTGGATATGATAGGGATTCTAATTATCGCAAGGAGATTGCGATTGACTTGCTTTGTGTACATGAAGGGTTAACAGATTATGGCTTAATTTTAAATTTCGAGGACGAAATTTTTATAAGTTGGGTAGATTGTAAACCCCCAGATTTTGCAATAATTTTAAATTGGGTTGTTTCACAATTTTCTGGAATTTTCTGGGAATTTTCGGTAATTAAAATCAGAGTTTTTAAATATTAAATGATTTTTAATTGTTAATAAATAACATTAAAATATTATAAAAATAATATTTTTGAGTGTAAAATGAAAAACTGGACTTAGGGTAATTTTTCTGGAATTTATCGGGCCTCGGACCTAATTTAAAACCCCTGAAAATAATTATTAATTATTTATTTAAACATTTATTATTATTATTATTATTATTATTATTATTATTATTATAAACCGGCCCAGCCCAACCGCTCCGAGCCCGGCCCAATACCCTAGCGGGTCGGGTCGGGTCCGCCTGAACCCGACCCGCCCGGACCCGCACCCGAACCCATTCCCCTCTCCCTGACCCAGTCTACCGGCCGCCGCGTTTCACGCCGCCTGCGCCGCATGCGCCGCCCCGCCCGGCCACGCGGCGCCCAGCCCGGCCACGTAGCCGCCTCCCTCGGCCCTCACCTCCGCCTTGGCCGGCCTCCCCGACCTCCCCCTTCCCTTTAAAACCCTTCTCCCTCTCCGGCCCCTTCCACCACCACTCGCCACCACGCCGCCACGCCCACCGCCGCCGCTGCTCACCGCCGGTCGCATCATCCGTCGCCTCCTCCCTCGTCTCCTCCCAGCTCGACCACGAGCCAGCCGCAGCAGCAGCTGCTCGAGCTCGCTCCGGCGCCGCCGCCATCGGTCTGAGACGCCGCCGCCTCCGCTGAGTTCGCCCCGCCTCGAGCCGGCCGTCCCCGAGCCATCCGCCCTCGTCCAGCACAGCCCGGCGGAGCTCCGGCCGCGTCCAAGACCTAACCCTAACCCTAAGTTCTACTCCCTGTGTCGGACACGGACACGGGACACAGTGTCCGTGTCGTGTCGGACACGTTTTTGCCCGATTTTCGGGTCTCGTTCAGGTGCGTGTATCTCTTTGCTCGTAGCTCTGTTTTCGATTCCGTAAATTGCGTTGTGAAGCCTGTATGACCCTCTCGGTGCCCGGACAAACCGCTCGGGGGCATCGCGTCCTATGGTGATCGCACACCGCGATCCAAAAACAGGAAAAACCAGACCCTGTTTCACCCCGGAACTGAGTACGTCCCGCCAAACGGGACGACTTGGTCGCGTGCGGTCTTCACAGATACGTGCGCACCGTCGATACGGACGTGTGAGAGTTCGCGAAAGCTGATTCGGGTGTGCGTGCACACCGGAATCAACGCGTATCCGCGGACATCGCTCCGTATCCGACTTTTCTGCAATTTGCCCTAACTTCTTGTACACTCGTCGGATCGAGACGAAACTTACGCCATCGGACTCGTAGCGATACGCTGGTCCTGTGGGTCAAGTTTGGTTCGATTCTGAGAACGTTGACGAAATCGCGTGTCGTGGGCCCCACAGGCCCCGTTCGACGGACGATTTTGTGTTCGGCTCATCGGAATCCAAATCTGGAAGTTCCGTTGGGTTCGTATCAGCGTTCCTGACCTGTTGACACTAAGTTTGGTGAATTTGGAGACCTTTGACCCGGACACATTTTTCGGTGCAAAGCGGGCCCACCGGCGGACCCCGTTTTGACCCGAAACTGTCATTTTTGCCCTTGTCTTCAAATTGGACCCAAGGACAGGCATTTCTAGCTATTTGACATCTTCTGAGCATGATGGTAATGTCTATTTTAGCATCTGGACTCATCTCTGGAAATTTTCTCGAGAATAATTAATCGGATCCAAACAACAGGCAAGTACCTGCACTTCAAGTTTAATATTTATATTGTGATAGTTAATTCCCTGCTCTACTAGTACCCTTGATGATTACACGTAGTGCTAGAATACTGGATTTCGTGTCTTGGATACTGTATTTCATGTCTTGCTTTTCATGTCGGGTGGGAGAATACTAGAAGGCATGTAGTTTACCTTTCCCCCTATCATGTTTAATAGCTGTTGGTACGCGACTGTACCCTCAACCGGATCTCGATTGTTCATGTTTAATAGCCGTCTATGACGGCCGGATTAGCCTTATAAACCCCTACATGCCAACTATGTATTCTAAAATAAACACAAGTTCACACATATAGCTTATGGTCTTGTTATAGTTCTTGCTGACTGTTGTAGTTTCATTTCCTGTCTCATTTATTTCCTGCTTTCTCATATTCCTGTTTATAGCATTAACTCTGAGATATTGATGTTCTTCTATGCAACTTTCTCAACATGATACTCAAGTTAATTGTCATGAATATTTAGTTTAATCTTGTTGTGCATTGTGTACTTTGCTCCTTTCCTGACTGGATCCGTTGTTTTAGGCGATGATGAGAACTTTGCCCCTACCTATTATGGCCCCTATGAGTTAGCAGGTGACACATATGAGGAGCCGGTTCCCACTCAGGAGACTACCTTTGAGGAGGAGTAGCAAGTTAGTTATTATTTTATTTCCTTTCGGCACATACTCGGGTTTGTCCCCGATCTATCTTCTGGCTTTGTATTAACTATGGATCTGTTGTCACAATTTGTTTTATAAAAGTTAGCATTCCTATTTCCTGTTACTTTCCTTGTCTATTTATTGTGGATGAGATAGATTTAAAATTACCTGTGATGACGACCTAGACAGCGTACTACCGCCGACACTGCGGCGTAGGCTGGACGTGCCCACGCACTCGTGCCCGAATAACCGGGTGCGGGTCGTGACAATACGTCGTTAAACGTCGCTAAATTAGACATATTAGCGACGTTTAGCGACCTAAACTGAACTTATAGCGACTTATCTTTTAAAATCTTAATAAAAGTCGCTAAACGTCGCTAAATGTCGCCATTTAGCGACGTCTAGCGACGTTTTAATAAGGAGTCGCTAATTTTTATATTATTAGCGACGTTTTTTTTGACGTCGCTAAAATACGTCGCTAAGACCGCTTTTTCTAGTAGTGAATATTGTAAACCGGTGGGACTGATTTTTGCCTTCACATCGTCTCCCAATAATTCAAACCTCCATGTATTGCATTTTTTTTCGTGGTTGATCACCGTCAACATACGAGAACTCTCCTGAAAAGTAAACAATTGGATGAAGTTATACCTCTATGTAAAATGTACTTATCTATAAATAATTGGATGAACTTTGAACTTACAACTTTATATAAAATTATCATAACGTAATGTACTTACCGGATTGTTCCATATTTGGTATGCAATATGGTTTTCGATCGACGGTAACATAGAGCAACCGTTTGGACGAGTCTCGACTGGACTATCTGGCTGCTCGGCAGGTCCTGAACCATCAGTAGCCCAGTTTTCGAGGGTTTGTGGGAGACTCTCGACAAGACTATCTGCAGGCTGAGAAGGTCCTGAACCATCAGTTGGCCGATTTGGGACATTTGGCATGTCCTCATCGGAGGAGGAAGAAGAACCTGAAGAACTAGGAGGAGCACGTCTGTTCGAACGAGTGGCAGTCTTCTTCGTCAATCGACGTTTTCTAACTTCAGGGCGTGCCTCGGGGTCGCGGATAGTAACACCTGGTTCAATAGTACGCGAAACATTGCGTTCCTTACGCATCGACGCAGTAGGGCGTCTTCTGATGATATCTTCATCCACAGTGCCCTTCCGAGGGTCATGACTATAAGAAAAAAAAAAATTCATTTAACATCCTAAATTAATTTAACATTCAGGACTAGAGAAATTTTTACAGTCCTATACGTATACAGGACTGCAGAAATTTTCACAGTCCTAATTTTTTAGGACTGTTGAAATTTCTACAGTCCTTTATAAATTTAGGACTGTAGAAATTTCTACAGTCCCGTCCGATACTGCTCGATACTTTCGACGATTGTCGACATTGTATGTCCTAAATTCGGGTACGAGCATCCAAGTAAACATCTAAACTATATCCTAAACTACATTCAGGACTTGTATGCCCTCATTTGAAGAATGGAAAGAAAATCACTCAAAATTTTCGAAATGCAATAGGAATTTTTATAATTTTTGAATTTTTTTGTAAATGCAATAGAACAAGGAGAAGGAAGAATTGTACCTTGATTCTTTCGAGACTTTGGGAGCCACTGACAAGGAGGAGGAGGACGAAGTCGAGAAGAACGGCTCCGACGGGAGGAGGGAGGGCTCCGGAGGGGTTTGGAGGGTTTGGGAGGAGCGTTTCAAGTTTTGGTTAGTATGGATAAACTAATGGGCTAGTGTGAGTAAACTTTGTTCATTAATGAGCTAGTTCCAATCCTGGACTAGTCCTTAGTAAAGTTTGTAGTGCCCTTATCAAAAGACAAAAAATACTTTTCTCTCCCGAACACACCCTTACCCTAAGCCATCCAACAGCACCCTTAGGGAATATACCATCTAAAATACGTTCCTCTGTAAACACATCATTTCGCTACCGCAATCCAACGATAAGGAAACGCGGGTGACAATATCATCTCTCTCTCTCTCTCTCCTCTTTTCCATTCCCAATCATTCAAAAGCTTTTCTCACAAGCATCAACCCGCCCCCCCCCGGCTTTTCTCTCTCTCTCTCTCATTCCCGGAGGAGGAAGAAAAAAGCAGATTTTTTTTTTTTCACTTTCTCTCTCCATAAGATGTCGGAAACGGACGCGAGCCTCGACGACGGAGAGCCCTTTCGGAGGGTCCGGCAAAGGATCGCCGATCGATCAAAGGTTCTCCCTTTCTTTCTTTCCATTATTTTCCGTTAGTAAAGATTCAATATTTTATACTTTTCCACTTAATTATCTTGATTTCCCGATCGCATTCCTCCAGAAAGTGGTCCAGACGAAGGAGATGCTCTCGAAGCAGGCCGTCCAGACGAAGGAGATTCTGTCGAAGCAGGCCGTCCAGACGAAGGAGATCCTGTCGAAGCAGGCCGACAAGATCGCCAAGCAAGCCGAAGAACACGAGAGATTCATCAACAAGGTCTTGCTTTTGAATCTCTGGGCTTTCTTTTGAGCTTTTTTTTTCCTTTTCTTTTCTATTCTTTCTAATTCTATTGATTTTGTGGGCATTTAGGTGACCCATTTGATGGGTGTTCTTGGATTCGGCGGGTTCTGCTACCTATTGGGATCGCGTAAGTAAAATTAGGGGTTCTTCTTTTCTTTTTTGGTAGTTTTTGATTTGATTATGTGAAATTTGTTGGGGTTTATTGAAATAGTTTTCTAGAGAACGGTCCCACGTCCATGTGGTTAACCCAAAGTGTGTATTTCAAGATAAGATTATTCTTTTATTGACTTGTAAACATAGAGTGGTAGCCCTTAGGTTGGTATGGTGTGATGTTTTACTAAAGGGCAATGTTCAAATCCTCAAAAAAATATTTGTTTTTGTCACTCATTTTCTTGGGTATTTCATATAGGAGTTAGGTCGCGTAGGGGCCTAGCGACTCCGACTCGAACTCGGACTAGGACTCGGATTTGGAAGAAGGGCGCAAAGTGACACTTTGATGACTCATTTTGTACTTCGCACGTATTTGCGAGTCAACATGGTTCCGCACGTTTAGTATGGTTCCGCGTAGAGTTTCATGTGACCTATGTGCACGCGGAAACTATAGTTTTGTGGCCTGTGTGCACGCGAAATTGCAGTTCCGCGGGATGGGTTCATGAGGAAATTGCAGTTCCGCGTGACATGTGGTCACACAAAAAGTGAATTTTCGCACGGCTGCTTCAATGTGCTTCGGCGTGGTGTTTCAACTTCGTAACTGTCCACTTCATGGGAGTTCCTGCGAAACCACACGTATTATGGAGAGTAATTCTCCGATTTTAATGTCCTTCATGGATAGTTATGGATGCTAGTGGGACTTGTCTGTCACGTCCCAGATCCAGAATACTGGAGAGCAGGAGAATGACTCAGCCAACCACACATTGCGGAATACCGAAGCAACCCGTAATGTGTTAAGGTTGTCTAGAGACAAGAGGGGTGCTTACTACAATCAACTCTTGCAGGGTCAAGAACTTCTATATCTCAATCATTCAAACAAGTAGCAATAACATAGAACATTTCAGAATAAGCAGTAAGGCGTCTCATACGCCGCATCAGAACGTTCTAGAGATCTAGCGATACAGAGTGATATGCCAGACACACAATCAAAAGCATACATGACAGTGAGTCAGCTGCAGTCTGAATATATTACAGTCATATGAGGAACTAGTGACCAGATTTTTTGGCTAACATGTGCCGGTTGGCTAAACGTCTAAAGAATATAGTTTACAAAAGACGAACAGTGAATGAAGGAACCCACTCGTGACCCTTAGCAGCCATCCTTCTGGTACGTGCCATCGGTGAGAGTGAGATACGCTTGATCCTCAGGTGCTGGTTCTATGGCCATGCAAAACCAGTGGGGTCAGACCCCCAAATAGCAAGTACCACAAAGGAAGCACGAAATGAAGAAAAAAACCAGTTCTATAGCATAAGATGCATGAGCCAACAATCAATGTCATGTTCCATCCATGACATGACACGACACCCCTTCACCAAACAAGGACAGGAAGTGCCATATTACATCAAGATAGAATACGTCCCTTGATTATGGTCACGCTAAAATAACTCTACATCGTAGTTTCAGTCCACATGCTATCGTAACACAATAGCGCAACCCAACAACCAAACAAGTACATGAGTTGAACTATCATGCCACGACAGTCTATGTCCCTAATCCCACTCAACAGAAGGTACAATACACAAGTTGGGATACATTATTAAGTAAAATAACATAGGATAACAAGTAGCTTCGATCCGTGTCCCGTTGTAACACAACAACGCAACAACCAAACAAGGACATGAATTGAACTTTCATGCCGCAACGGTCCACTTTACTAACTAAAACAAGTTTAACGACCAAACATGTGTCACGACTTGATATGTGACCTCTGGGTTATCCCCGTAATGCAATATATGAGTATCCTCAAATCGTGCTATAATCGAGCAGGGCTGGCTGAACCAATGATATACGAGCAAGAATATATGATGCACCAGTCCCTTGCAAGGGCCATGAGCTAATTAATGGTCAGCAGCAGTTTCAAGCTTTCTATAGGAAAGACACTGGCTCGACTTATAATTAAATCAGATACTGCACTCCCCTAGTGCGGATAATATACAGTACCTGTGGTGCCAGCCTTTACTCCCAGTTAATTTAGCCCAGTTAATTTAGGGTGGTGGCTCGACATGCTCGATCTCGAGATACCGTTCCCTCCCAATGCTCTACAAATTAAGTTGCCTAGTGAACCCTAGGTTAATTAGAATCTCATGCCGTGGTCACATGAATATTCCTTCCTAAATGTCATACTTTAAGTACGGTTATTCTTGTTACGAATCCACATTGTCACTTGAAAGTTAAATCTGGATTCACCCAAGTGTGATGCAACAATAAATACTATCAGCAACGGCTAAAGTCACTGTCCAACTACCAGATCCGTGCAAGAAAATAATTACATATATCACGTAGCAAGTGTACGTGGAACGACTCACTATATATAAAGTAGCACTCTTGGTGCGATCAAACGTATCAGCACGAATACAATAGGGTAGGAACGGGTTCTAGTATCAAGGTTGTGGACAACTTATCAAGTAGCAAGTTATTCAGGATAGGACAGTCAAATGATGGTCATATTAATTTGTCATTTTATTATATCGATAGATAAAATAAGAGTATTGCGAGAACCCCTCGATATCAGATCCACAATTCTTAAACCAAACAATGACCGGGATTGCAGACCCTCTTCCGAGTTGAACTACGCCTCTTATTCTGTCCAACGTATAATGAGGTGATCAAGGGAAAGTAGCCTACTCAGCAAGTAAGTACATGTAGGGCCACAACTACATGACTCATTCCAGGTACTTAGTCATTTAGCTCATGGTCACATCTGAGTCATACGAGTCATTTCTAAGTTCAACACATAGCATCATAATCGTTCAATCAACATCAACATTAAACCAAGCAAGTGTCCAAAGTGCGCAAGAAACAGTAGGCACATAGGAGCAAGACGCATAGCAAGGTGCCGCATAAAGTCGAGGCTGCATGCAATCGAGGCCGCATGCAATCGAGGCCGTATGCAATCGAGGCCGCATGGTTGGCATTGGATGCATAGGCAGGAGCAAAGTCCACTCTTTGGGAAACGTGTGATGTGACAATCAATAAATGCAAGTCTAGTCAGAAAAGTAACTGATGTGACATGTGATAAAAGTGTGTCAGAAGAAAAGACAAAATTCATGAAAAGTCGTGCCAAGTTAGTCAGACGTTATGCGTCCAGAAGGAGAGGAACGCATAGCTCCTGGCCGCATGGTCGACGAGGCCGCATACTTCTCTTGGCCGCATGCACACTTGGCCGTATGAAATCTTTTGGGACTTAGTAAAATTTCATCCGTTCAAGTTCATGTATTTGGCCAAGGGGTGCATGTGCAAATTCAGTCATGCGTCCAACATGGTTGGCCGCATGCTGACTCGAGACGAGAAGTCCAGGCCGCATAGCACTTAGTGCTGCATAACACTCCTTCGTCTCCTCCAACAACAGTTTTTCGGCCATGGCCAAAAGCTCGAAAATGGAAATTGTTTAATGATGCCCAATTCTAGCAGAGTAAAGTTCTAAACTACTCAAAATCAAGTGCTCATCAACATAGGACAACAAGTTTTCGAAAACATTAAGTTTTAAGAGATCAAAACCCAAGAACACTCAAGAACACATAGAAAATCCTAAAACTTAAAACTTAGATCTACACTAATCCATCACCAAATTCGAAAATACCAAGTTCTAAATGCATGGAGAATCATATAAGGAACATAATAGAACAAAAATATAAATGGTTTCTCCATTTCTTGCAAGATGTACTTGCCTATGGAGGGGGAGAGGAAAACCTAAGAAAGAGAATGGAAGAGAAAAAATGAGAGGAGAGAGTGAAATTGGGTTATATGTGGAGGGTTTGAGGTTTGAACTAAGGGTTCAACTCAAGATAAAACAAAACCATACAAATAAACCAAGAGCCAAGTGAACCAAAGAATGGATCTAGTCTCTCCACAACATACAACTATGCTAGCAAGAGAATAAATACGCTCTAAATACGTACATTGAGAACGGGGAGTGACATTGCCTCTTCTATATATTTACTTAGTTTTGCCTTGGGCATTACGACGTGAAAAATACTACGAGAGGAGAGATAGCAGTAGTCGTGAAGCATCGAAGTATTGTCCGAGAGTTCAAGTGTTGTTCAGTCTTCCGAGGGTGACAAGTGAGCGTACCAGAAGTTCAATTCCGTGAATTTGCTGGTTCCTGGAAACAAATCGACGGAATAAGGTCGAATCTTGCTTTGAGCAACGATGATCATCACCTCAGCAAGCTGTCTTCTTCAAGCATATTATATTATGTTTATTGTAATTGCAACGTGGTTGCACCATTGTTGGCTTTTTACATTTTTGTTTAAAGAAAGTTTGTAATCTTATGCTTTTCCAAGGTTGTTTTAATCTTCAAGTTGTCTTTGTAAGTTATACGTCATTTGTACAATTTTTCTGCAGCAGGGAATAACAAATTTTTTTGTTTGTTGATCAGGGCCTCAGGATGTTCCGTATGTATATTGCTTGTTCTATGTTTCGTTTGTTCCTCTTCGGTGGATATACTATCGTTACAAGAAATGGCATTACTACCTCCTGGTGAGCTATAAATGGCCCATTTTGTTGATTAATTTTGCGAGTGTTGTAACTGTTGATGATCACTTGAAAAATATTGTTTCTCTTTGCAATGATGTGTATGAATTATGAAAGCATGTCGAAGCCATTTTGTTTTGTTTTTATTTTATATGTTTTATCTTAGATACAAATAAGAGGAAAGTCAGTTGTTGAACTTACTTTTTTTGTTGTTGTTAACATAAGAGAATAAATTCTTAATATGCTACCAAACTTACGATGTACCGAGTACACGGTCGATGGATCATTTAGCATTAGGGTGTTTTGTCATATTGTTTGGTGTCGGTGTGTCACTATCTCATGCAAATAACTAGTGTCTTATAGATCATGAGCAATGTGACTAACTGCCAGCTGTGTTGAGTAAAATTTACAGTATACCGCATGTGAATCTGTGGGAAAATGTGCATGCTCACAACCATCGTATGTAGATTGGACACTGCATATTCCTCGCGTAATTTTGTTCATCATTCATTAATTTCAACTATCATCTATCTTCTTTTTACACGATGCATCGTGGAATATGATTGTTGTGAGGAAGATTTCTCCTCTTCTTGATTTTGTGCTATATCCACCAAATTGTCCGCTAAGGCACTAATTTTAGTTCATCATCGGATAGGAAGCACATATACACCAAGGTTGTGGCCATATCCATGCTGTAGTGTCGATTTTGTGACATCGGCAGATTTGATCTAAGGAATCTACCCTTGTTTCTTTAAGACCCATGAGATGGCTATAGAAGCTAATGATTCTTTTCACTGAAGCAATATTATCTAACTAACTAGGTCTTTATTTTGGTTGGCTTTATGTATGAACTATCCTCTGAGGGTGTAGAAGAAAACATCATACTCGTTTACTCAGGGATTAAGATGAGTTGGCTGATGTCTTCATTATGTTGATATTTTGTATGCTTCTATTGTCGTAAGGCTCTTTATTTCAATCTTTCATTCATTTATTTGTGCTCTAAGTACCACCTATTGTTGTAAGGCTCTTTATTTCAACCTTTTATATGTTGTTTTACATGTATACATATGTTGTTTTACATGTCTACGTAGTTGGGTCACAATTGGGATTATCATGTAAATTTTGATTTATCTAAAACTTCTGAGAACTAAAGGTTGCTAGATACCAATTGCAAATTTGCAATGCTTGATGAACCCAAAGTTAAAGTATGTGTTCTCTGCAAAAATCACAGGACTTTCTAATGTTGGAAAGCAGATATGATAACTAACTTGTCATATTGTAAAATCAATCACAGTGTATAATACAACAAACGACAAGCCTATTATTCCAAATTTTTTGGGTCAGCTGTTTGGATGCACTTTTCAAAGTCGGCCTGCATGTACTTCGGATTAGACTTCTTGGTCTGCAAAGACCTTCTGAGACTTCCATTCAGCTTTTTAACGACTTCTTCTGTGACATTCAGCTTTTTCACGACTTCTTCTGTCACGTTAATAAAAATCATATCCTTCTTTAATATTCAAATCCTGTTCGTTTAGGCCTACCTTTAGCCGACTCCTTTAACGACCAACTTATCACTCTTTACTGGAGCATGGAGCATCTATTGGTCTGGGTTGCACATGTCCAAACTCCAAACCACCTAAGACAATTTTCTCTTGTTGTCCTTTGTTGGCACCGCCTCCCTTATTTTGTCCTTTGCTGGCGCGACCTCCAACTTCCCCAAAATACACTCATTTCTAATCAAATCTTTTAATATTATGCCACTCATCCATATTATCATTCTCATTTACACGTTTGTTAATTGCCCAAAACACTGATCCGTATAGCATGGTTGGTCTTATAGCAGTCCGGTAGAAGATCACAATGCACAATAACAGTGACAAATCTACATGTAATAATCCTGGAGGGCAGGCAGAAAGTTCTAATTAGCCTCAGTTGTTATTGTGCACCTAAATTATTATCAAAGCGCAAACACTCTGAAAGGCCTAAACGCAGTGACAAAATTATTATGAACAATAATGTTTGGGAACCCAAACCAAAGAAAGATCAATAGTATGTTATAATCAATGGTAGAATTCACAAACCCTCTTGCAATTAGTTGTACAACCAACACATGAGTGCTATTTTCATCACTTTTCATAGCTGATCGAGGCTGCTATTTCTCAATTCCTTCACATAAAGGACCTTACGCAATACCTAAATTGCTGATTAAGCTGATCATATCAACTATATATCAAAAGAAATCTGAAATTAAATTTATGTTAGTGACACAAAAGATTTGAAGCAATACACCATGTAGTTTGATTATGATGGTATACAAATTTTGTTCTTCCTTGGAACGTACTAGGTACTGTAGTTATCCTGGAGCTGGTTAAAATTTGAAGTCCTGCTGATGTGATTATGTGGTGATTGTTTATGTGCAATTGTATACTGATTACACGAGTTCACAAACATTATTGATTCCAATAACATGATTGGCATGGAATATAGCATGGAAAACCCTACCAAATTCACTAACTTAGTCACCACTTGCGATGGATAAGTCACGCATGACCACAAACTGTTAGAAGATTAGGAAGCTGTAAGAAAAGCCTGTGCATTTGATCTATCATAAACATTTTGAATCACCACCTGGCTGTATTATTATGCACGTAATAGCCAAGATTTCTCCCTTTGGGTTCTGTGTAATAAAAGAAGGACATTTGTGCCATGTTTTTCCTCCATATCATTATATTGATTTTTCCCGAAGAAGCTAAAATTTCCCGAAGAAGCTAAAATGTTCATTAATACGAGGAGATTGGATTATATTGATTTTTCCCGAAGAAGCTAAAATTTCTGTGTGCAATAGTTAAAAGGGCGTCCAAGTGCCACGCGGCTCCCGCTTATGCAGGGTCTTGGGAGGGTCAAGATCACTATTTTTGGGATATTTCTTAGTATCTTTTCTTATAAAAAAAATCTAGGGTGATGTAGATATTCATAATGTTCATTAATACAGTGCCTCCCTCCTCCATCAACCTATCCTGTGTCTACTCTTGTGCAGTTTTGTCTAAATGTTGTTCAGTAAAATAAAAGTGCATGGTTTCCTCTTTAGGTCGTGGATACATCTGCAAAATCAATGTCTCTTTTCGACACCATGCATGCATATAATGCTGATGGTTGATGCATAAGTGTTTCATTGCTCGTAAGAGTTGGTATTCATTATCCTGTTTTCACTTTTTCTCAGTTCATTTTTCTCAGAATTTTGGCCTTCTACTGACGTGTGGTAAACAAAGCACACAATTTTTACACATTTCAGTGTTTGGTGCCTGTGCAGTTTATTGTAGTGTCATCTATGTTGTGCAAATATGGACATGGATACAAATAAGGGCACAATAAGGGTACAGGATACCTACATTTTCAAATAGGTATAGAAGTTGTCACCTGTGTTGCACAAAAATGGGCACAGATACGGACATGATATGGATACGTACACCTTTTTCTCTTGTCCGTGCAGTGTAGGTATACATTGTAACATTGACCTGTGAAATACTTGCACCCTTATCTGAGTCTTGGTTTAAAACATGGAGGACAATACATCCTTGGGTTGCTTGGAATGTACTAGGTATTGTTTGTATCTAAGTTACTGTATTTGCTTTCTATGTATATGACAATTTTTTATAATTACACTTACGTATTTTGTGTTTTTATTTCTCAATTGTTTCACTTAAATTCTACTTCTGTCTTGAAGTATTGTCTGCTATTTTAATTTTACCCTTTAGGAATTGATTAATTGATGGTTCAAAATTTTCAGGATTTCTGCTACTATGCTAATACATTCTTCTTGGTAATGCTCCTTTTTTATCCGAAGAATGAAAAGCTTTTCATGGTCTGCTTTTCATTTGCGGAAGTAAGCACACCTTTGCCTCTTTTTTTCTTCCCTTTGTGCCCTTTTTCTTTTGTATTGAAATGATTTGTTATGACAAACAAAATGTTATAGGGACCACTGGCTTGGGCTTTAATTGTTTGGCGTTGTAGCCTGGTATTCAGCTCTTTTGACAAAATTGTCAGTGTCCTAATACATCTCTTACCAGGTGAGCATGCCATCTTTTGTTTATAGTAGCATGTTGTCTCATACATTAAAGTTGCTTGTGTGGTTTAGCGAGAACTTATAAAATAAACATGTGGCTGACCTCAAAATGTATAGATTGTATTGGTGATTTATAAGATCTTAAATATCATGTCTTTTTTTCTTTCGTGACTAGTTTGCATCATAGCTTCTTTTTGGTGGAAGTTTTGAATGGTGCGGTACTTACAAAAAGCTGAATATGTACTGAACATTGTGCCAGAATTCTGGTTGTTTGTACAGGTTCTACTGTTTAATGTTCTGTTTGGTAGAAAATACATGCTATTATCAGTCAATATGTTCTAGGTTCTAGCTTCCCTGGTTTCTAAATCAAATATCACTTCGGCGTTTTTAGTTCATTGTGCAATTGATAGACTGGTTGATCTAGTTTCATGAAGCTGGATATAAAGGTACAAAGCCTGTTTGGAAGGATTTGACTTTGAACCTGGGATTTCGAACCTTAAAAATTGGAGCTGGTCTAAGCTTGCCTTCTAATCCTGAGATATCAATGACGACGACAACAAGCCTTTTTGTCCCCCACATATTTGGAGTCGGCTTACATGAACTCTTACCTTCTGTCCAGATTTTTTATGGGCCATCTTTCTCACATCAGTGAAAGCCAGAGATCCTAAATCCAAATTCTCTTTAGGTCTATCCCTAGTTCTAGCAACTCCTTTAATTAGTAGACTACCACCCCACTGTTGCATCTATTATCTTTGTTGTCCATGCCGAAACCATCTCAAACAATTTTCCCTTGTCTTATCTGCAATCGGCACCATCTCCATCTTTGACATTCTCATTTCAGGGATGTTTATTTTTGGGGCATGTTTCCAATTTGAAGAACACATGACTGGTTTGACCATTTCCATATATTCAACAGTTACTTTCTTCTCAAATTCTCCTTGACTGATGATAGATTATAAACCATCAATGCAGAGTACTACATTTCTTGATACTTGACTGAAAATATATTTTTTAACCCTTCTCACTCGCATCAACATATTTTTGACATTCGCCTTAAAACTTCAACTTGAATGTACCTAGTACAAGAGCTATGATGGAGACTCTCAATGGGGAAGGGAAATCGTCATGGAGCTTCAAACTAGAGGGCAACCTACATGGGAGTAGGGTAAAAATATGAAAACCCAAAAGTGCATTAATGGTCTTTTAATATACTAGGGTGCAACTATCCTGCCTCCGCCCTTGGCTAAGAGGTCTTGATGTAAAACTGTTGTGACTGAAACTAGATATTATCTTTGCAAGTTGCTATCATAGTTAGGATCACTATCTGCTTGAGTCTGGATAGTGGTAAACCTAGACTTGTAACACCTATGGGTCCAAAATTGGACCTTAGTGCCTATTTACACTACGGGTCCAGTGGTTCTGGATCCTCTGCATAGAGACTGTACCCTATCCATTGACTTGGGTCAGATATGGATCAGTTCTGGATTTGATCTGGGTATTTCACTAAAATATATACAAAATAACTTCAATCCTATAATTCATACATTCATCTCCAATCGTTTTGGGTATGATTTGTGGACCTGGAGCCTAGTTATTTCGAGGACCAGATCTCGTTTTCGGTACTGTCACCTACCAGTTTGAACTTTGAAAGACATGTCTGGGTCCGGGTCGATTAAAAATGAGGCAGTTCCAGCATTGGTTTCAGGTCCTAGTGTCCAAATAACAACTCTAATCACAAAAGGATTAACTTCATAATGCACATTATTGGTCTCAAATATAATTGATTTAAACTTGGTTCTCAAGAATATTACAGAAATAGATAACTTCCCTTTTAGAACTCCCTGACATGACATAAACTGCATTTGTTCTCAAAAATAAATTTCTTTTTAATCTCTTGCTTAATAATTCTATCCCAAAGTCTCATTTTGACTATTAAGTCTGTTTCCCCATCAATATGTACAACTTTTTATATCTTCCATACTTCTTAGAAACACGTACGGAGATAATAATACTATGCCATTCATCACGCATTCTTCTAGTCTTGCAACTTAAAATTTTTGGTTAGTCACATCAATCCTTCATGTCCTAAGCATTTCTAATTTCAATAGGAATTTGTCATGCTTTACAACTTCTAAAGTTTATTTTCTTTTCTTTAGTAGCTCTTTAACTTCATAACCCTAATTTTACGGCATATATTTCCTGCCTTAAACTGAATAATTTGTTTCCTGATTACTTACCTCTAGAGTTTTCTCATTAAGTAATCAAAGTCCCACACTGAATAGAAAGGGAAGCAAACCAAGCAAGGTTTGCCAAGAGAGTAAACTGTGATTAAAATATTATTTGAAATTTAATTTTTTTGCTATAATTAATTGTAACATAGTATATGGTATTTTGTACCTCGCCCATGATTTATATAATCTTATTGGAAATGGTTATATCCTTAGGGCTATGACAACAAATAATATGTTTCGTTATCATCATTATGCTATTTAATACCATTCAGGATATTAATACATACTGTTATAATTATCTTATTTATACTAATCTTTTTTACCTTGATATTATAGTTATTTCTATTGCATTATAGTTTATATTTAATTATTTCTATTGCTATGTTATAAAGTACATATTTAAAAATATTGTTTTTATATTCATTGTTGTATGAGTTAGATTTTTTTTATTTCATGGAAATAAATGGTATTTCATTCATGTTTATGCTATTTACCAAATTACTTAAAAATATTTAATGATTATTTCTACAAAATAATTTATAAAATATTTAGACGATGATAATGTTAGGAGCCGAATAATTCCAACTCTGTATTTTAGAATCTGAGAATTTTCCGACTGAAAGGGCCAACATCGAGACCGACAATCAAGACTTCCGTCCGATGTCGCGCCTAGGATAGTTGACTTGTCTGTCTTGATATGGAAAATCATTCCCATATCATACACCCAATCCGACGACTATTATGACTCTTACCCTAGGTCTCACCCTTGCCCTAGACCTAACAGCAGGAGCCCGGCCCGCGAGGATAGACGCATCGGGGTGGTTTCATCCCAGGTTACTGATGAGTGTAGAGGTTTCTTTTGACTTCCGCCATATTCAAGTGAAGGGATCTTCGCTAACTCGCTCGCTCGCCTACTTCCAAAAAGTAGGCGAGGCTAGGCTAACTCAGCCGCTGACTTCGACTGTACTGTAGTGGGCTTTTATTTCATAACCTAAAGTATAAATGAATAATCTGACCGATATCGAGGCTCGAACTTGGTTCAATGTCCTTAAGACAATATTTGTCCCGCACCCGATTCTCGTTCTTGTGAGTGGCCTTACTTTCGATTAGCTCAATTCTTCCAAGTCTTCATTCTTAACAATCTGACTCGTTTGTGCGTTCCGATCAACGATATCATAAGAATAATAATAAATGAGTCAAGATAACAAGAAGTAACTTGGAACACTGATGCTTTTCATACAAATTTTCGTACGATCACATTGTATGCGTGCTTGTCCGTTATGCATCTATCTATTTATGCTTCAGTTATGGCTATAACTTATTATTTATAACTGTGCAAATGAGTAGTACAAAATATTTGAAATGTGATCACTTGAGCAGGTAGACTATGCCAATAAAACTGTGCTAAAGTAGTTATGTTCATTCTGATGGCTTGAAATGCTTCATTTATTAACTTAGTATTGAGACGTCATTTGGTCGGACAACTTGTGCACAAGGTTTGGTTCTTGCGAACGGTCTCCGAGGCACTGGGGCCGATTCGTTTCGGGCGGAACGTAAACCGGCGTTAGTCTCCCAGGATACAACGGTACTCCTCCGGTAGAAGCACTTTACACCGTAGAAACTGACGAAGCAATGATGGTTCTCTCTCTTGGACTTGATGCTTGAGTGTATGAATGAAGGAATGAGATTGCTAGGATTCATGACTCTTTTATAAATGATGAAGAGACACAAAAGGAATGGACACAATGTTTGGAAGGGACACACATCTTCCAATATACACACAACCATTGAAAATATTCATTCAATAATTGAATTATTTCCAACAATCCCCACATGAATGAATATTTTACTGTACATAATGCAAACAAAATGCAGACTCAATGCAGACACAGTGCAAACTAAGAGAGAGATCATTTGAAAAGTTATTGTATCATGATAGGTAGCTTTTGGCCTTGAACCTTCCCTTGTGAATATTTATCGAGTTTACTAGCCATCCAGTGAACATGATGTCTTGAACTGTTCAGCTATTGTTGTAAACTTGAATCAATAAATACCACACAACTCCTTTTCGACCAAAATTGCTTCTATTTATTTGTTCATTTTGGTCCTGAACATATGTCTGGTTTCATAAGTGTTCTTAGAGAATTCAGCCTTATAATTCTCATAGAAGCGGCCTCACTTCCACACTCACTTAGGTGACTTCCTAACAAGAGTATCCTGCTATACTCTTGTTAGGTGACTTCCTAACAAGAGTATCGATTGTGATTATGTCATTAGAGAAAAGTTGCCTAACGGTATTGTGACGTCTCCTGATGTGCCTTGATTTACCGTTATAAATATGACTCTGTGCCCTACCGATAGCAGATTGACTATCACAATGTATACAAATTGCTGGTACGGGTTTTGGCCATATTGGAATGTCCTCCAAGAAATTTCGAAGTCACTATGCTTCTTCACTTGCTTTATCCAGAGCTATGAACTCAGATTCCATAGTTGATATGGCTACGCACGTTTGTTTTGAGGACTTCCACGATATTGCTGCACCTCCAAGTGTAAAGACATCCACTTGTGGATTTTGAGTCTTTAGTATCAGATATCCAATTTGCATCACTGTATCCTTCGAGTACAACTAGGTATTTAGTATATTGCAATCCGTAATCTTTGGTATATCTTAGATATCTGAGTACTCTAATGACTGTATTTCAGTGATTTTCTCCTGGATTACTCATATATCTACTCAGTTTGTTAACTGATTGGGCTATGTCTGGTCACGTACAATTTGTGACATACATTAGGCTCCCAATTATACGAGAATACTCCACTTGTGATACACTTTCACCGGTATTCTTCACTAAATGAAGATTTAAATCTACTGGAGTTTTTGCAATGTTATTATCGTTTTGATTATATTTCTCTAAGATCTTCTTAATGTAATGAGATTCAGATAATATCAGTGTTCTAAATGGCGGCCGTCTCGACCGCCTAGGCGGTCTCTCCGACCGCTTTTCGGTAGGCAGTGGAGTAGGCGGCCAATAGAGCTTTGGCAGCGTCGGGGATGTAAGTGGGTGCCTAAACGGAGCAATACCTAACAAGATGTTTTGGCCAAACGATTTTGTAAGCATTATGGGCCTATGGTTCACTTTTACAAGACTAAAACTTAATAAATCTTTGTTCTACAACATAGTTATGCATGAAATATCCTTAAAATATGTATATAATGCAAACAAATGTGGTAAAATAGTAAAAAATATTCAAAATGTATCAACCGCCTAGGCGGTAGGCGGACTCTTTCCGCCGTGCAGCCGCCTACCGGCGTTTAGAACCTTGGATAATATCAGCCCATCTGGCATTTTGGAAATCTTAATTCCTAATATAACATCTGCAACTCCTAGATCGTTCATATCAAAGTTTTTGATTAAGATCTTCTTTGTATCCTGGATCATGTTATGGTTACTGCCTATTATCAGCATATCATCCACATATAGACATATAATGACATATCCAGTTTGTGTGTTTTTAGAATATACACATTTGTCACACTCATTAATTTTGAATCCATTTGACATCATTATATTGTCAAACTTTTGGTGCCACTGTTTAGGTGCTTGTTTAAGTCCATATAGAGACTTAACTAGTTTGCACACCTTTCTTTCGTTACCTGCTACTATGAATCCTTCTGGTTGATTCATGTAGATTTATTCTTCTAAGTCACCATTTAGAAATGCAGTGTTTACATCCATTTGATGTATTTCAAGATTGTGCAATGCTGCAATTGCAATTAACATCCGAATTGATGTTACTCTAGTTACTGGTGAATGTGTTAAAATAATCAATTCTTTGTTTTTGATTATATCCTTTGACAACAAGTCTTGCTTTATATTTATCAATAGTTCCATCAGCTTTCATCTTCCCCTTGAATATCCACTTGCAGCCTAATGGCTTACACCCTGGAGGAAGATCAACAAATTTTCATATATGGTTTTGCATGATGGACTCTAGTTCACTATTAATAGCTTCTTTCCAAAGTGGTGCCTCTGGTGTAGACGTTGCTTCTTTGAATGTTTGAGCTCATTTTCTAACATAAATGTTAGAAATTCAGGTCCAAAGGACTTCTCTGTTCTAGACCTCTTACTGCGTCTAGGCTCATCTTCCTTATCTGCATATTCATTTTGGCCATCATGTCTAATATCATCATGATTTCTTTTTAATGTTTCTCTTTCATGTATCTTCTTACATGAAAAGATATTCTCAAAGAATGAAGCATTCCTAGATTCAATAATTGTATTATTATGTATCTTCGGAATGTCTGACTTATGTACGAGAAATCGATAAGCATAACTATTTTCAGCATATCCTATAAATATGTCGTCAATGGTCTTAGGACCTATCTTGACCGTTTTAGGCAATGAAATTGCCACTTTTGCAAGGCATCCCCACACTTTGAGGTATTTATAGGAAGGCTTTCTTCCTTTCCATAATTTATATGGAGTCATATCCTTTTTCTTGTGGGGTACCTTATTTGAAAGGCAGTTGGCTGTAAGTACAGCTTCTCCCTACAAGTTATCTGGTAAACCTGAACTCAATAATAAAGAATTCATCATTTCTTTAATAGTCCGATTTTTCGTTCAGCAATTCCATTAGATTGTGGTGAATAAGGTGCATTGGTTTGGTGGATAATTTCATGTTCTGCACAGAACCGTGCAAAGGGTGCTTCATATTCACCACCTCTATCACTTTTAAGAACTTTAATCTTTCGATTAAGTTGATTTTCTACCTCAGATTTGTATTGCTTGAACATATCTATTGCCTCATCTTTTGATTTCATAAGATACACATAGCAATATCGAGTACTGTCATCAATGAATGTGATGAAATACTTCTTCCCATTTCTAGTTTGTATGTCTTTTAGATCGCATACATCTGTATGGATTAAATCCAACGGTTTTGTATCTCTTTCAACCGGATTTTGAAAGGAAGTACGGATTAATTTTGCTTCTGCACATATTTTACACTTATGATTTGAATCTATTGCAGATCTGAAAATTAAGTCCATGTTCATTAGTTTCCTGATTGAATCATAATTAACATGACCTAATCTACCATGCCACATATGAGAGGACTCAACAATATAAGAAGAATTAATCATCTTATTAGGCATAATAGTCATTACATTCATTTTGAAGAGGCCCTCCTTGAGGTATCCCCTCCCCACATAAATCCCACTCTTGGTGAGTACAAATTTGTCAGATTCAAATATCAACTTAAACCCATGCTTGCTTAACATAGATCCGGAAATCAGATTCTTCCGAATATCAGGAACGTGCAGAACATTGTTAAGCTTCAATTCCTTTTCCGACGTCATTTTCAGAATGATCGTCCCTTGTCCTTCAACCTTTGATGATGAAGAATTTCCCATAAAAAGTTGTTCGTCTTGGTCGACGCTTTGGTAGGTGCTAAACGTGGTCTTTTCAGCGCATATGTGACGTGTAGCCCCAGTGTCAACCCACCACTCCCTTGGGTTGCTTCCTACCATGTTCACCTCAGAGGCAACAGCCGCCAGAACTATGTCTTCAACACCCTTGGCTAAACGCTCATCTTCAGTCATATGAGCCTGGTGAGAATGCCCCTTGTTTTTGTTCTTGCTGCTGTTGTTGTTGTTGTAGTTACGGCTACGGCAATCAGCAACAAATGCCCCTTGTTTTTGTTCTTGTTGCTGTTGTTGTTGTAGTTACGGCTACGGCAATCAGCAGCTTTATGCCCCATCTTATTGCATATGTGACATTTTTCCTTGAACTTTTTGTAGTTCCCTTGACCGGAGTCTCCAAATTGTTTGCGCTTCTTCCTCTTTTGTCCTGATTTCAAGACATTTGTCCTGGCTTCTATAGAAGAGATTTTATCAGTGCTCCTGTTGTTCTCTTCTATTTTAAGCCTGACAATCAGATCTGCCAGTGGCATATCCTTACGTTTATGTTTCAGGTAATTCTTATAATCCTTCCAGAGAGGTGGAAGTTTCTCAATTACATAAGCTACCTGAAACGGTTCACATAAGGCCATACCTTCGGCAACCAGTTCATGGAAGATACATTGCAGATCTTCAACCTGACTTGCCACAGTTCGGGAGTCAACCATGCGGTAGTCTAGAAATTTGCCTACTACAAATTTCTTAGACCCTGCATCCTCTGCTTTGTATTTCTTGTCCAGGGTATCCCAGACCTCTTTTGCAGTTTTTAGTGGACTGTAAACATTCCATAAATGATTGTCCACTCCACTTAATATGTGATTCTTGCATAGAAAATCTGCATGCTTCCATTTTTCAGCATTTGCAATAATATTGTTGTCAGTTTCACCTTCTTATATAACATGGACTGTTTCGTTTAGAACCTTTGCCATATTCAAAGTTGTTAAATAAAATAACATCTTTTGCTGCCAGCGCTTGAAGTCGGTTCTATTGAACTTTTCCGACTTTTCTCCTTGTTCGATATGGACATGAGCCGAAGTGATTATCAGAGTGTTCTCAACATGAGTCATTTTGTCTGTTACAACATAGTAGTACAGACCAATAAGTAAAATACAATCAGAATGGAGAAGTATTCTTTCTATGTTTTATTTATGTATAACAAATCAGAAATAAATTCAGATTCAAATTAAAGATATAACCAATCAAAAATCAGAAATGATTATTGAAACCTGAATAAATGAAGTACTGTACATCAAGTTACTATAGAATATTCGGTATATGTTCTATTTATGTGGCTTTTTGTTTCACATATAATCTGGAACAGAGACTTTGATTCGTTCAGAGTTCAAATTAAAGAATTTACATGCTTTAATGGAATCAAATATAGAGACTTTGAAACAATTATACTACTAAACAACAATGACTTTCTGAGCCAAATATGTAGAGAGTAATAACCAAGTTCAAGTTGTATGTTGTTTATCATGAATATAATATTGTAGCAATAATATACAATACTGAATGAATAAACTGAACAAGTTCAAGTTCAAGTTGAATTAAACAGACTTGCGCTAGTGAGATTGAAATAACAACAGCAATACGATGTGAAGTTTAAACAAATGTATTCAAAAACCGAACTAGAGATTCTAAGTGAAACAAAACCAAAACAAAGAACTACCAACTCATATTACTATTAATTTAGTACCAAAGTAGCCAGAGAACAAGAAACTTATTTGTTTGGCTCTCAAAAAGCAATTACAGATTAGTGGAAAGTTATTTAATAATAGAATATTATCTTATTGACCTAAATATAACATTTTAGTTCCTGAACTAAATACATTAGTAAACCGCAATACCAGAGTGATGAATCTTGTCAGAGCAACAAAAAAAAATTCTAGGCGAAAAAATGGGTATATTATTCGGATTATTCTTGTACTGATTAAAATCCGAAACTTTAATGGAAATTATGGAAGACTTTCTGAACTAGAAACAGAGTTCAGTAATTATAAAAAAGAAATATTGTCTTAAGATTGTTAGGAGCCGAATAATTCCAACTCTGTATTTTAGAATCTGAGAATAAAATATAAATGAATAATCTGACTGATACCGAGGCTTGAACTTGGTTCAATGTCCTTAAGACAATATTCGCCCCACACAGATGCTTACGGTTTAACGGCATTAGTCTCCCAGGATACAACGGTACTCCTCCTCCGGTAGCAACACTTCACACCGTAGGAACTGACGAAGCAATGATGGTTGTCTCTCTCTTGGACTTGATGCTTGAGTGTATGAATGAATGAATGAATGAGATTGTTAGGATTCATAACTCTTTTATAAATGATGAAGAGACACAAAAGGAATGGACATAATGTTTGGAAGGGACACATCTCTTCCAATATACACACAACCATTGGAAATATTTATTCAATAATTGAATTATTTCCAACAGATAATCCCTAAGGTCTCATACAGCATCGTAGTCTCGTAGAGTTCCTTTATATGTAATTTTCTAGCTTGGGATTGCACAACATATTCATGCGGGTTTTGATATGTAAATAAAGGCCTGGTTCCTTAGTGTCAGTCTGAATCCCAGGATTTCAGAAGTTTAATAGCATCTTGTGTGAATAGTCCAATTCAATTTGGAATCTCATTTAGAAATGCCCAATACTGGTTGACGGACATGAGATCATGCTGATCCTTGCTCGGAACAGTCTCAGATGTTGGTTTCTTGGTCGAGATTTTCTCTCTTTCAGGAATAAAGCTGATGGGGAGTTACGATTTCCTTGAAAGAATATTGTGCAAGATCTTAGTAATCTCGTGTTAATCCTTACCGCTACCTACAGGATTCCTGGAACTATATGGGTACAGTACAAGGCACAAAATATTGTTGGGCCTGATAACTGTTACCACTTAAAGCAAGATCCTCACGAACTCCCTGCACTCGAGATCATGAAGATATCATCTCAGTCAGGGGACGGTTGGTGTGCCAAACCAAGTTATCTGGCACCCACCTGACAAAGGTTACTTGACCTCTCAAACTTAAAATAGTACTCAATAAGATTTTGTTTAGCCATTAATGTTGGGAATATTACTCCATTTCTCAAAATACAATGGATGTTGTGTCCATAAATTCAAGCTAACAAACACATTGAAGGAAGCAAAATTCAAGTTAATCAAATTACTACTAACAGAAGACAAGGAATTTGTACTCACTGAGTTACATAACACAATACTACCACTAACCCCTCTTCTTGTTGTATACTTTAGTACACACCTTATCATCGTGATCAGTTTCATTAGCTGAGTGATCCTTTTCATGGAAAGTTTCTGTTGAGTGACATGCCCTGTTGATAAAATATATTTCTTTTTTAACTTTTCGTGTGTGTCTGTGTGTAGCACAAACAGATAAGCTTTTATGTAACTTCTGTTTGTTGTTCACAGGTCAGGGATCTTTCTTTTGTTAACAAGAATACTTCTTTCTCTAATAGTTAGTTTTTTCATAATTCCTATTCATCTTCACAGTATCTTTCCTCTGTAGGCCAATCCCAAGTGTTGTATAAGAGAATCAATCTTATTCTTGTCATAATATGATACAAGAAGATTTCTTCTTCATGCACCGCTACATTTACTTCTCTTTCTATTTCTCATCTTTATAAAAATCTCAAATTGTAAACTAAAAACCTGACAATCAAAAGTGTTGTATAGGATAATCAATCTTATTCTTGTCCCGTAATATGATACAAGGACATTTTTTCTTCATCATTCACCACTACATTTACTTTGTTTCCATTTGTCATCTTTATAAAAATCTCAAATTTTGAACTAAAAAGTAAAAACACGTGACAATTGAAAGTGTTGTATAGGAGAATCAATCTTATTCTTGACCCATAATATGATACAAAGGACATTTTTTCTTCTTCATTCACCACTACATCTACTTCTCTTTGCATTTCTCATCTTTATAAAAAAAATCTCAAATTGTTAACCAAAACACCTGACGAATCGCAGCACAATATTCATTGGTACTCACTGTTCTGTCTTGTAGATAATTCTTTTCAATACCATGTCTACAAGTTAAGAATTAGCTATTCTGATCTGTGTATATCTTATTATGCTTTAATCTTTTTCTTCATATTCCAATGAGGTAACATACATTCTTTCAAGGAATCAGGTTCTTTTTAGCCCCGTTAGTACTAATTTTAATGTTGTTGCCAACACTAACTCACTCCCCACCCCCCCACCCCCCACCCCCCCCCACACCCCAACCCCCCTTCCTTCTTCTCTTATCTATTTGTAGACCTAAGAAAGATCCCTGGCCAGCTAAGAAGCACGGACACTCCAAAATTCATGCAGTGTCGTGGTGTCGTGTTGAACACATGTATTGGACACACCACAGACACTCCGAATACACAAGGACCCACCAAAAATGATGCCGAAACCTTGTGTCAAACGTATCGTGTTGGATTCATGTCCGTGCAACATAGCTGGCCAGTGAAGAACAAACAGAAGTTAAAAGGAATATGCTGAGTCAGCTTCACTCTGATAATTTCTATTTTCCATTTCTCCTTATCTTCATACAAATATCAAAAATATGAACTAAAAACTTATGTCACAGGGCAGATTCATTGCTCCTCACTATTCTCTGTTGTATGTAATTCTTTTATATTATTACATGTCTATAGTTAAGAATGAAGAATTAGACTTTCTGATCTGGTATATCTTGTTATACGTAATCTTACACATCATATGGCCAACTTTTTTATTTCTACGACACAAGGACAAAAGTTGAGTTCTATCAAGAGATTTGCTGTACCCTCTTAGACATTATATTTATTGCGATATTGTTGCTTCTCTTTTTCCTCTGAGAAATTTCTGTAGACAAGTGATTTAAGAATTTATCCGGACTCAGCTTCACTCCAATAATTTGGATAAAGAATATCATGCCTCTTTTTTGTGTGCATGCAAGTTGCAATTGGCTTCTTCAACTCATGATATTATTTTGCATTTCAGGGATAGTTTTCTTCACAATAAGGTGGTGGAATCCAGAGACTTTTGCAGCTATGCACCCAGAGGGGAAAGCAGCAAGAGCATCATGGCCTTATGTGGAGGACAAGTCGTACCTATGGACGTGGCTTTTTGTTGTTCCCTTGGTCGCTTACACCCTGTGGCAGCTTCTATATTTTCTCATAGTGAATGTGCTTCGCCGGCAGAGACTGCTCCGGGATCCAGAAGTCATGACTTCTTACAGGTCTTACATCTGATTCTCCATGGTCCTCGTCCTCTATTATGTTGAAACTAATAGTGTCAGATGAAACTGTCTCAATGATTAGTTATATCATAACTATTCAGAACCATTTCCTTACTAGTTTAACCGAAAGTTTCTTAACTTGTTTGGCTAAGAAAATGGCATGATCTAAACCACTATGAATTGAACAATGTTATATTATAAACTGCAAATAAACAGATTTCCCCTATTCACTGATGATTAGGGCTAGTTTGAATTGTAATTATGTTTCATCCTATTTGCTCAAACGCACATTTCCGGAACACTCGTTTCAGCAACACCCTTTGAGTCACTGCCGCTATCCTGAGTGGAAACCTATTGGGTCGCGTCTTGCTTTTGGCACCAAAAGGAGTTCCGGATGAAACGTAAGTGCAAGTCTGCAATCCAAACTGGCCCTAAGAACATCGAGTTGTGGATGAGCGAGCCATTTTGGCACGTTCTAGGGTACTTTGGAGTGTCTTGTAGTGTCCGATACATGTCCGACACAAAATGACACGGATGCTGCACCAATTTCAGTTTCCAAGTCCAGAGGCATACCTCGCCTACTATTTTGTTTCTAGGAGGGCAGCCTTTCATGTTATTTAGATACCGATGTTTAAGCAACTGGTCTACATGGGGGTCTTTTGCAGGGAACTTTCAAAGAAGGCACAAAAGGCAAACAATGTCTGGTGGCGGCTGAGCGGGTTGCTCGGTGATCAGAGGCGGCCTATCATGTACATATTGCTACAAGCTGCCTTCACCGTGGCGACCCTGGCCCTCACAGTCCCCATCTTTCTCTCCTACAAGATGCACGTCACCTTCCAGATGCTTAAACTCTGTGCTACCATATGGAACGGCGGAAGCTTCCTTCTCGAGGTGATGCCGAGGCAGGTTGTCCAGAAGGAGAAGAAGAAACTGGAGATGCAGCCCATCATCCCTGAGCAGCCGCCGGTCCTGACGGAGCTGGATCATCCAGCAGACAACCATATCTCGCCCGTCGAGCAAGACGGTGAATAAAATAATCTCTGTATATACAACTATGTTATGAGACAGTTCTGCTGTTTCTTCATACAGTTTTGTGATGGTAGGAAGGAGTCTTGTTTCTTTCTTTTCTTTGGCTTCAGATTCTTTCCTCTTATGTATGTATATCTCACGGCAATAATATTCTGCTGAGAACAGGTTTTAGATGCAATTAATTTTTGTTTGCTGATGGTTTGGGCGTCCTTTGTTGCTATATTTAAACGTGATTGTGTCAACTGGCTCAAATTATTTGATTGGTAAAGCATAGATATGAACGCTATTGTAAAAATGTACATATTCCATTCTTAGAAATGTTTCTAAATCCTCCTCCATATAGGTCTAAATGATATCTCTAAACCCTAAACTTTTTGATGCTAACTATCTGCATAGATAGTTAGGGTTTTGAAAAAGTGTTTTCTGGTTTTTGTATGGTTAAGTAGATATTATGTTTGATAAATTAATCATTTGACTTAATATATTGTTCGTTTATTCCTTTCGGACCTTGAAATTTTATCAGAGAAATAGTTTAAAGTGTACTATTTCATACATTGTTCCCAATAGTCATTTTCAAAAAATTAATTCTCCTCTTCATGAAAACCCTGTGTACTGTTTCTATAGAATTTATTGTGTTTCCAGATGTGTTTAAATACAAAATTCTTATCAACTTGGCTCCTCTCATGGGTTTAGGTTACGTTTGGTTGTCTGCAGAATCTGTACCTCAGTTTTTTTTGTATTTGGATGCAAAGAAAAATAACAGAAATTAATTTTCGAAGGAAAGAAAATATGAGTTCTCCATCCACCCCAAGAAATTACTTTTCCTCCAATTTATCTGATATTTTCAAACATCACAAAGAAAAATTAATAAAAATTATAATTTTCAAAAATAAAGAAAAGAATAATTAAATATATATATTTTTTTTTTTTGCAACCAAGATACGGTTCTAATCTTGTCTCAAATAACACTTTTGGACAAAAATATTTTTTTACTGAATTTTCTTCTTCTTTTGTCTTTGACACGACCATAATCTTGCAAAGAAAACCTTCTAATCTTACGATAAGAACCCAAAATTTGAATCCAACATGATTAAAAAATTATTAAACTTCTTCGCAAGCATACCAGAACCATTATCAACAACAACACAACTTTTTCCAGCGAATAGACCAAAGCATCTTCCCAACAACTAATAAAGATGTTCATCCTCCACTAAAGAGTTTGCCAAGAATTCTATATATTTCAAGAATTTTATAACTCACGGTAATAAATGTGCGATCTCAAAATTTTGATAAGACAATATCTTAATTTTGCAAGACAGTATCTAATATATTTCAAAGTTTATGAAGATATAATTTCTTAGAAGAAATAATAAAATTTTATTATTCGTAAAATTCGTTGGATACTTCATTCTTTTGTGTGTACTTTTGCAATCAGAAAATTAAATCAAATTACTTTTTACTGTTCCGTGTAATTCTCACGCTTTAAAGAAGCAGGCGCCAGCTGTCATGTAACAACTGAGAAAATTAAGGTATTCTTTTGCAAGTTTCCCCTCTCATTATATAAACTCCATTTTTTTTCAATGCTCCCGCCGCGAAAGAAATTGAAATCGAAAATAGAGCGCGAGTCAATAAAGAAGCAAAAGCAAGTCTCCCCCAAATTAGCCATTCCCAAGCTATACGTTCCCAAAGGTGAGACCACGAAACCCTAACCCTAGATTTTACGGTTCTCCTTTTTGATTTCTTGTCTATTTGTGAGTTTGATGATTTGGATGTTAGGGTTTGATGATGTTCTTCCGATTCTGCTAGGGAATTTTGGTGGATCGATACTTACGGAACTCTAAAATGGAGTTAGGGACTCGTCGCAAGTGAGAGGAAACCCTAACCCTAGGTTTTAGAGTCTTATTTTTGTTGATTTTGTGAATCTACTGACGATTCCAGTTTTTTCTGTCGAAGATTGTTCTAGTGGAGGAGGACGAGAGGTTGGGAGGGATTATGGGCTTCGCGAAGGTGAGGAAACTCTAACCCTAGATTTTGGAGTTGTTTTTGGTTTTTGTTGATTTGTGAATTTGGTTGATGGTTTCGGTAGTTCTTGCCATACGAGAGTCTTCTAGCGGAAGAGGGTTAGATTTTCACGTTTGGTGATAAGGTTCTTCCAATATGTTAGCTCCTCTTCCCAAATAGGAGATCTAATGTTAGGTTGTCATGCATTGGAAGAAAATCGAAGCAAACTGCAAGAAATTGCTCGAGAAATTGGGGTAAAATTAGAGTTCTATATTCATGAAAATGGCAGGAAAAACAATTACAAGGAAATTTTAAGTAGAGGAAAAAGCTAACAGACTAGTGTTCGCTTCTCCACTATTTATAGGGGAGAAGGGTACAAGATGGCTTTATTTACCCCATTGCCGCTCCTCTTCCTAGCTGCCAGCTGCCAGCTGCAGTGAGCTGATAGGCTGTTGACTAGGCTCACTTGTCAAACTGATGGCTGGTCCCCTATTCACCGCTGCAAGAGGATGTAGGAGATGACGGCCTGGGCCGTGCTGATCCTTCCTTTTTGCTTCTTTAATACTGAGCTGATACTGTACTGATATGGTGATACTCTTCTGCTACTCACCAATGCTGCTTATACTCTGTTATATAGCAGATACTATACTGGATTCGGGTGGACTGTATCAATACCCTCCCCTTAGTTTGACCTTGTCTCAAGGACATAGTGAGTGTAGCTCTTAGTGAACTTTTCATAAGACTCCCCCATCTGTAGGACTTCATTCCACCGGACTAACAAATCAACTGCATCTATTCCTTTTCTTTGAACCAATCTTCTCTTTAGAATCCAATTTGGTTTCAGCAGTATCTCTTCCTTATAACATGGTGTGCCCTCCTGGATCTCAACTCTAGACCCCACTATTTTCTTTAATTGAGGTACATGAAAGACTGGATGGAGTTGAGCATCATTAAGAGGTCTAATTTGTAGGCAACTGATCCAATTCTTTCCAGAACTTGGTATGGCCCATAGTGCTTGGGAGAGAATTTTTGCGGCCTTCTATTTCCGACTGAAATCTGCCTATAAGGTTGTATTCTTGAATAGACCCCGTCTCCAACATCAAACTCCCTGTCAGTCCTATGTAAATCAACGGAGTTCTTCATTCTGTCGTGAGCAAGTATTAGTTGTCTTTGAGCACCACAGAGCATTATCTCTTAGAGCATTTGTTTCAGCAACCTCCTGATTTTGAATAGCCTCTGGCACATAAGTAGCAAATTTGGAGGAGCTCTCCCATATACTACTTCAAAGGGAGTTACCTTGGTTACAGAGTGCCAATTGCCAATATTCTACCCATGGTAAGAAATTACTCAACTCCTTAGGTTTGTGCCCACTAAAGCATCTCAGGTATCCTTTAATACATGTGTTAGTGACCTCAGTTTGTCTATCAGACGGTTAGTTTGAGGATGGTAGGTAGTGCTAAATTTGAGTTGAGTGCCTTGCAGTTTAAAGAGTTCCCTCCAGAACTAGCTAGTGAAAATGGAGTCTCTGTCAGACAATATTTATAGGTGTTAGAGTTATTTTATTTTGTTATTTATCATATGAGGGTATAATAGTAATTGTGGGTGTATTGCATATCAATATAAATAGACATGAGATGCAACCTAGGGTTTAAGGCCCTTGCAATCTCCTTTCTCATATTCTCTCTTCTGCTACTTTTTTTCCTTCTCTTCTCCATCTCAAAACTTCACTTGGTATCAGAGCATATATTTTTCGGCTGTTTTTTGTCCACTTTTCATGATTCGCTGTTCGTGGTCGTTCGTGGTTCGTTTATGAGATCTAGGGTTTCTACAGATCTTCGTTGGTTATTCGTCGTCGGTTGAGGTTTGTTGTGAGATATAGGGTTTCAAATATCTCGTCTTTCTGTTGCATCTGCAAGTATGGTGGGGACCGAATCTTTTAGCGAGTTTAATAGTGGTGGTGGTAGCGGAGGTGGTTCTCCTTTTACTGTTATTCATAATGATGAATTGGGAAAGTCGATTACAGCGGTGAAACTCAATGGTGCGAACTACCTTGCCTGGTCCAAATCTATCAAAGTGGTGTTAAGGGCGAAGAAGAAGTTGAAGTTTTTGACGGAAGAACTCCCGTCTGAAACTTTCGCTGAGTATGAAGATTGGATGAGTGCAGATGCATACGTTATGTCGTGGTTGTGGCATAGTATGTAACCACATATCACTGCTAATGTTCAGTGGTGTGAATCAAGCAAACAGATTTAGGCATATTTGGAAGAATCATATTCGCAGAAACGAAACGTTGCCCGTATCTATGAGTTGTACGAGTTATTGTTTAATACAAAGCAAAATGGGAAGCCTGTGAATGAATATTTGGCTTCAAAGAAGGCTTTGTGGGAGGAACTGCTTCAATATCATCATGTTACTACTGATTTGAAGGAAGCTCGGAGACAGAAGGATAGTTTCATGTTTCACTTATCCTAGCCGGCTTGGATCCTGTGCTCGAACCTTATAATCCTTGCTGGAGAGCAGTTACATACAGTGGCAGATACTTTCTCCCGTCTCAATCGTTCTTTTCTGGGACAGTTCTGTGGTGCCGAGTACCGACTCTTCTGCCCTATTTACTAGTGTTGTTGGTCGTGGTGGTGGACGTAGTGGTAGAGATGGTGATCGTAGTTTTGGTCGAGGAGGAGGCCGTGGTGGTAGAGACAATGGTCGTGGTGGTGGCCGCGGTGGTGGTGGTGGCCGTGGTCAACCACGGAAGTGTAACTATTATGGAATGCTTGGTCATGTGGAAGACTATTGTTGGGACAAGTGGGGCAAACCATAATATGCACATCAAGTGAATGATGAAAATATGCATTCCCAGGTCACCACTTCTGCTCCCAGAGATGATACTTCGGGTTACAATCAGACTTTAACGTCCTCTACCTCATCTCCATTTGAACAGATCCTCCAAAAGTTGAACGCGCTTGCTAGTACCGCCTCCCAACCTACTGCAACCATGGCACATATATGTAATCCTGCTTTTGTGGCAACCCAGTCACCATCCACCTCTTGGGTCATCGACTCAGGAGCTAACTCTCACATGTCTGGTATAACATCTCTCTTTCATAATCGTAGTTCCATAAAACAATATTATCTTAGCTGATGGGTCTACTCGTCTTGTGCTTGAAAAATGTGTCATTCACCCTACTCAATCACTATCATTATTTGATTCATTATGTGTGTCTAATTTTCCATTTAATTTGTTATCTATGAGCCAGTTAACCAAATCTCTTTAATGTTCTGTGATATTTTCTTTCAATTCGTGTGTTTTTCAGGACCTCGGGACGAAGAAGATGATTGGTTCGAGGCATGAAAAAGATGGACTGTACTACTTGGATCTACCTGGATAGGCCTTCACTTGTGTTTCTACTTCTCCGTTGCAATGGCATTAACGTTTGGGACATCCGTCTTTGGCTAAGTTGCGTCAAGTTGTTCCTAATTTGAGTCATGTTTCTAGTCTTGAATGTGAGACTTGTCAGTTAGGCAAGCATCACCGTAGTTTCTTCCCTCGTCGTAGTGAGAGTGGTCAATTAGAGTCTTTTGATCTTGTTCATTATGATATTTGGGGTCCGTCTAGAGTCAAAAGTCTGAAAGGATTTCAGTATTTTGTTATTTTTATTGATAATTATTTCAGAATGACTTGGTATTATTTAATGAAAGAAAGATCTGAGTTTCCAAATGTGTTATCTGCCTTTTATAATGAAGTCTATGTTCAGTTTGATAAACGTATCAAAATTCTGCGTTCTGATAATGCTTTGGAGTATACTCAATCTTCTGTAAATAGTTTCTGTGTTGATCGTGGTATGATTCATCAAACCAGTTGTGTCCACACCTCTCAACAAAATGGTATAGTCGAACGCAAACATCGACACATTTTAGATGTGGCTCGAACTCTCATGTTCAATATGCATATCCCTAAACAGTATTGGGCTGATGTCGTTCTTACTGCATGTTATCTAATTAATCGCATGCCATCATCTGTATTAAATAATAAAATTTTATTTACCATTGTAAACCCCCTGAATTTTCAAAATTTTAAAAACTGAATTTTTCACAATTTCCTGGAATTTTTGGGATTTTTCTGTAATTTAAAAACAGGGTTTTAATTATTCAATGATTTTTTAATTGATATTAAACAGTATTAAAATATTATGAAAATAATATCTTTGGATGTAAAATGAAAAACCGGACTTAGGGTAATTTTCTGGGATTTTATTGGACATCAGACCTATTTTTAAAAAGCCAAAAAACTATTTTCTAATTAAATTAATTAATTATTATTATTATTTCTATTATTATTATTATTATTTAGCTTTGGGCCCGGCCCGGCCCAGTGGGCCGAGCCCGTAAAACCCCGCCCAGCCCAACCTAAACCCTTAGCGGGTCGGGCGGGTCCGCTCACCCGGAGCCCGTCGCCCGACCCGACCCGCTTCATCATCCCCTCCCCCACGACCCTGTCTCCCCCGAATTCTCCGCCGGCGCCGGAGATCCCGCCGCCACGACCGCGTCACCCCCACGTTCGACCCCATCCCCGCCTGGCCCGGCCACGACCCACCCGAGAATCCCCTATAAGAAGCCTCTCCTCCGCCCTCTTCTTCCCCCAAACCCTAACCCTAACTACCCTAGTCCCGGCGAGCCCCGTCCGGCTACCCACCCCGAGCTCTCCGGCCAAACTCCTCCCTGACCCGCCGCCCTCCGCAGGCCAGCGCCGCCCACCCGCCGAGAGCCGCCCCTCTCCAGCTCCCCTTCCTCTTCCTCCCTCCGCTGTCCACAGACCCGACGCCGGCCTCCCCTAGCTCCGCCGACCCCCTCGGCACCGCTCGCCGACGATCCCCCGCCCGGCCGCAGCTCGCCCGCCGAGTCCAGCCTTCTCCGGTGATCCCCCAGCCAGCAGGACACGAGGACACGCGGACACAGCTCCGACACAGGATTCAGACCCGAACTCGCGTGTCGGACACAACTCGAAACCCCGATTTTTCGAGTCCCTTCGGGTACTCATAACTTCCTGCTCGTAACCCCGATTTCGATTCCGTAAATTTCTACGCGGAGCCTGTATGACCCTCTCGGTGTCCGGACAAACTGTTCGGGGCATCGCGTCCTGTGGTGATCGCACACCGCGATCCAAAAACAGGAAAAACCAGACCCTGTTTCACCCCGGAACTGAGTACGCCCCGCCAAACGGGACGACTTGGTCGCGCGCGGTCTTCACAGACACGAGCGCCTCGTCGATACGGACGTGTGGGATTTCGCAGAAGCTGATTCGGGTGTGCGTGCACACCGGAATCAACGCGTATCCGCGGACATCGTCCCGTATCCGTACTTTCTGGAACGCGCCCTAACTTTGTGTACACACGTCGGATCGAGACGAAACTTGCGCCATCGGACTCGTAGCGATACGCTGGTCCTGTGGGTCAAGTTTGGTTCGATTCTGAGAACGTTGACGAAATCGCGTGTCGTGGGCCCCACAGGTCTCGCTCGACGGACGATTTTGTGATCGGCTCATCGGAATCCAAATCTGAAAGTTCCGTTGGGTTCGTATCAGCGTTTCTGACCTGTTGACACTAAGTTTGGTGAATTTGGAGACCTTTGACCCTGACGCATTTTTCGGTGCAAAGCGGGCATGTGGACCCCGTTTTGACCCGAAACTGCCGTTTCTGCCCTTGTCTCCAAATTGGACCCAAGGACAGGCGTTTCTAGCTGATTGATATTTTTTGGATCTGATGGTGATGTTTGTTTCAGCAACCGGAGTACCGCCCGCAATTCCCGCCGAAGTCAGAACCGCGAACATAGCCGGAACCACAGGCAAGTGTACCTCGCCAAAACTTGCAGCTTGCTACATATTTCCTGGACTTGGTTATACATCAGTGGGCAAGTAAAGCCTGCCAATTCTTAGACATTTCTGATTATAGTATTTTACTTGATTTTCTGGTAGTTTCTTATGTAACTTGTTTAACTGCTCAACCCAGGACACCTGACACTATTCATGTGACGGAATTGCCTGAGATATATCTGGTGATTCCGTATAGGTTACATATTCATGTCATTACAGTTTACATGCTTAGATTCTAGCCTGACTCATTGCATTAGTTCAAGCTTGCGTGACTTGTACCTGATATATTCTGGAACTGTGACGTGAGATTACATGGGGTGGGGAGAGTATTACCATATCAAGGCTGATTATAATGTAAATAATGTTATCTGGAGGTGTCTTAGTCTCTGATACAGAGCTTTGGCACAAGTTCTGGCTCTTCGAGAAAATACTGCTATGGTTTCTTCGACACTGATCCTGTAGTAGTCTCAGCCTGAGTATGACTAAAACTCTCACTTTGTAAACCCCCTGATTTTTCAAAATTTTAAAAAACTGGATTTTTCACAATTTTCTGGAATTTTCTGGGATTTTTCTGTAATTTAAAAACAGGGTTTTAATTTTTAAATGATTTTTAATTGATATTAAACAATATTAAAATATTATGAAAATAATATTTTTGGATGTAAAATGAAAAACTGGACTTAGGGCAATTTTTCTGGAATTTATCGGACCCCGGACCTATTTTTAAATGCCTAAAAACTATTTTATTTAATTAATTAATTATTTATTAATTAATTTACTGTTTTAATTATTATTTATTATTATTATTAATTTTATTATTTTTATTTTCGGCCCGCGGCCCGTTGGGCCGGCCCGACCCAGCCCAACCCGGCCCAGACCCCGCCCAGCGGGTCGGGTCGGATCCGCCGCCACCCGACCCACCGCCCGTACCCGCTCCCCCGCTCGCCCCACGAACCCACGCCCCGCGCCGCTTCCGCCGGCCGCGCTGCCCGCCGCTCCGCCCGGCCCTCACCCCCACGATCTCCCCTCCACTGCCTTCCCCGCCACGACCTCCACCGCGCTGCCCCCGACCGGCCCCTATAAAAACCCTCCCCCGATCCCCTCTCGACCACCGCTGCCACCGACCCTCGCCACCGCCGTGCTCCGCCCTAGCCCCCTCTCCGTCGACCACCGCCCCGGCCTCGCCTCGCCGCCGTCAGCTCTCCTCCTCCCCCTTCGTCTCCGGCGACGAACAGCCGCAGCCACAGCAACAGCAGCAGCGGCAGCAGCTCCACCGCCCCAGCCGCGCCGCCGCCGCCGGCGAGCCCCCAGCCACCGCGCCGCGAACCGCCGCTGCCCCCGGCCCCCTCCGCCTCTGCACGGCCGCCCAAGCCGCCGTGTCCGGCGAGATAGTCCAGCCCTAACCCTAACCCTAATTCTCGAGTCCGTGTCCGACACGAATCGGACACGTGTCGGACACGATTTGACCCCGGTTTCTCGGGTCCCTTCAGGTGCGTGTAACTTTTTGCTCGTAGCTCCGTTTTTGATTCCGTAAATTGCGTTGCGAAGCCTGTATGACCCTCTCGGTGTCCGGACCAACCGTTCGGGGCATCGCGTCCTGTGGTGATCGCACACCGCGATCCAAAAACAGGAAAAACCAGACCCTGTTTCACCCTGGAACCGAGTACGCCCCGCCAAACGGGACGACTTGGTCGCGCACGGTCTTCACAGATACGTGCGCCTCGTCGATACGGTCGTGTGGGATTCCGCGGAAGCTGATTCGGGTGTGCGTGCACACCGGAATCAACGCGTATCCGCGGACATCGCCCCGTATCCGTACTTTCTGGAACGTGCCCTAACTTTGTGTACACACGTCGGATCGAGACGAAACTTGCGCCATCGGACCCGTAGCGATACGCTGGTCCTGTGGGTCAAGTTTGGTTCGATTCTGAGAACGTTGACGAAATCGCGTGTCGTGGGCCCCACAGGCCCCGCTCGACGGGCGATTTCGTGATCGGCTCATCGGAATTCAAATCTGAAAGTTCCGTTGGGTTCGTATCAGCGTTCCTGACCTGTTGACACTGAGTTTGGTAAATTTGGAGACCGTTGACCCTGACGCATTTTTCGGTGCAAAGCGGGGCCACCGGTGGACCCCGTTTTGGCCCGAAACTGCCGTTTCTGCCCTTGTCTTCAAATTGGACCCAAGGACAGGCGTTTCTAGCTGATTGATATTTTCTGGATCTGATGGTGATATTTGTTTCAGCAATCGGAGTACCGCCTGCAATTTCAGCTGAAGTCAGAACCGCAACTGGAGCCGGAACCACATGCAAGTGTACCTTGCCAAACCCTGCAGCTCGCTAATTATTTTCTGAATTTAATTATGCAATAATGGACAAGTAAAGCTGTCAAATCTCAGTAATTCTTGACATAGTGTTTTAATGGATTTCTTGTGGAATTAAATATAAACATGTTTTAACTGCTTAACCTAGGAAACGGGTGACGTGCTTAGTGTCCGATCATAGTCGGGTGCCAACTCCGTACGCGGAGTTGTGTAACGTCACATAGACATGGATAACGAGACCCGATAATTCTCGTACTTGTCCTATCAAGTACACCAGAACCCAGGACACTTGGCACTATTTCATGAGACAGAGTCTTCCTGAGACATTCAAGGTGATTCTGTATAGGATGCATGTTTTATGACATAGACTTTACATTCTTAGATATTTGATTTATAGCTATCAGACTTGCTGCATTAGTTATAATCGTGCGTGACATGGACATGAGGCATCGTGGACATGAGACGTGGGATTACATTGGGTGGGGAGAGACACACAGACTACAGGCTGATATTATATATAAACATAGTATATAACATAGTGTAGTTCATAGTTATTGCCGCTACCGGCTCCCTGACACAGAGCTTGTAGTGGCTTCAGCCTGAGTTCTAGTGCTGCTCTCATATTGCATATCACATAGTTGGTTACTTAGTTTACCCTGATGATTATTTCATTTGCTGCACCGTATTTATTTTGGCTTGTATTTTCTGTACCTTGCTGTCCCCTGAGGACCTGGATCCGGATTATGTCCCCAGGTACAGCTGAAGAGAACTACCCAGAGGTGTACGGTACAGGAGCACTCCTTGGAGCAGAACCCGAAACTGAGGACGAGATAGTGGCTGAGGACTTCACCTGAGCACCGGCTTCAGCTACACAGTATTTCCATTTTCAGCATTTCAATTCCTGTCTATTTTTCCTTAATTGTAACAGAAAAAAATTCTCGGATTTGTTTCCCGAGACAACCTTATTGGTTATTGCATATTTATTCCCATTGCATTATTTCTGGAAATTAATCTGTGTTTATTCTGTGGATGGGATTAGAAATACCTGAGACTTGTAACATATTATTGCTAGACTACAGCTTAAGCATGCCCTGATGGATCCATTAAATTGGGTTGTCTATCGGTGCGTGCTGCTGGCCATTGCGCACGTGCTCAGTCCCTCGTCATTTTGGGACTGGGGCGTGACACACTTGCATATCACTAGCTGGTTTATATATTTACCCTGCTGTTTATTTTATTGCTGCACTGCATATGTTTTGGCTTGTATTTTCTGTACCTTGTTATGTCCCCTGAGGACCTGGAATGGACTATGTCCCCAGGTGTAGCCGCAGAGAACTACCCCGAGGTGTACGGTACAGGAGCACTCCTTGGAGCAGAACCCGGAACTGAGGACGAGATAGTGGCCGAAGACTTCTCTTGAGCACCGGCTTCAGTTATACAGTATTTCCATTTCCAGCATTTTAAATTCCTGTCTTTTCTTAAATGTAACAGACTAATTCTCGGATTTGTTCCCGAGATAGCTTATTTGAGATTTCAGTATTTATTTCCATTGCATAATTTCTGGTTTTTAATCTGTGACTTTCTGTGGATGAGATTAGAAATACCTGAGACTTGTACTTAGTATTGCTAGACTACAGCTTAAGCATGCCCTGATGGATCCATTAAATTGGGTTGTCCATCGGTGCGTGCTGCTGGCCATTGCTCACGTGCTCAGTCCCTCGTCATTTTGGGACTGGGGCGTGACAACCATATTACATACAGATGTCACACATTTTTTCTTATCTTCTCGAGTGTTTGGGTGTGTCGCTTTTATTCATAACTTGGAACATAATCGAGATAAGTTGGCTTCTAGATTTCTGAAGTGTCTTTCTTGGTTATCCCCGTACTCAAAAAGTTATCGTTGTTACAGTCCACAGTCACGTAGATATTATGTCAGTGTGGATGTTACATTTTTTGAGTCTACCCCTTTCTTTCCTTCAGGAGACCGTTGTATTCATTTTACAACAGATTTGATATCTTTCATACCACTTCCGGTCATTCCTGAATCAATTTCTGTTTCAATTTCCCATTTACAGGTTTATCAGAGATCCAAGGACAAGTCAGTGGTTCTGCAGAATTCAGCCCTCAACCAATCATCTTCCGTGCCTGAGATTTCTGCTCCCATCACCACAGATCAAGATGATCTTCCTATTGCTCTCAGAAAAAGAAAACGCATTTGTACCACAAAGAATAAGCATTCCATTTCTAACTATGTTTTATTACACCGTGCTTCATCATCTTTTCATGTATTTGTTGTTTCATTGTCTTCTATTTCCATTCCCAAAACTTACAAGTAGGCTATGTCATCTTCTGTTTGAAAAAGTGTAATGAATGAGGAGATGTATGCTTTACATCAAAATCAGACTTTGGAGCTTACATCACTTTCTGTTGGAAAGCAGACATTGGGTTGTAGATGGGTGTACATTGTTAAGTATCACCCCGATGGTTCTGTTGAGCGCCTCAAGGCACGGTTGGTTGCCAAAGGATATACTCAGACATATGGTGTGGATTATATGGAGACTTTCTCTCCAGTGGTTCGGCTGAATTTAGTTCAGATTCTTATTTCTGTTGCGGTTAATCACCAATGACTTATATATCAACTGGACATAAAGAATGCTTTCTTGCATGGTGACTTACAAGAGAAGGTTTATATGGATCAACCACGGGGATATGTTGTAGCAGGAAATGAAAAACTCGTATGTTGATTGAAGAATGCATTATATGGACTGAAACAGTCATCTCGTGCTTGGTTTGACAAGTTTAATTCAGTTCTCATTCAGTATGGCTTTCGGCGCACCACATCAGATCATTCAGTATTTTGCCATTCTTCCTCAGCAGATATTATCGTGTTGATTGTTTATGTTGATGATATCATTATATCTGGGAGTGATCATGCTGGAATTGTGGACTTGAAGGCCTACCTTAGTCGTCAGTTTCATACTAAGGATTTGGTTTTTCTTCGATATTTTCTTGGAATCGAGGTTGCTCGATCTAAGAAGGATGTGTATCTGTCACAACGCAAGTATGTTCTAGACTTGCTTTCCGAGACGGGGATGTTGGAGTGTCGGCCAGTTGAGACCCCTATGGATTATCATGACAAGCTTAATGCTGACAGGAGAGAGTTATTTGAGGATGTTGGATATTATAGACGTTTGGTTGGCAAACTTATATATCTTACCGTTACTCGACCAGACATCACATATGCAGTTGGAGTAGTTAGTAAGTTTATGCATGCCCCTCGGCAACCACATTGGGAGACTATTTCTCGCATTCTTCGATACTTGAAGGGTACACCTGGAAAGAGTTTGTTGTACAAACCTTTCCAGTTGCTTACGGTGACTGGGTTCAATGATGCTGATTGGGCAGGCAGTCGCAGTGATAGGAGGTCTACTTCTGGCTATTGTACGTTTGTGGGTGGCAATCTTGTCACGTGGCGTAGTAAGAAGCAGTATATTGAGGCTCGTTCTAGTGCAGAGGCCGAGTACCGTGCGATGGCTCATACAGCTTCTGAGATGATGTGGGTGCAGTCTCTTATTCATGAAATGGGGATTATGATTCCTATTCCGATGAAGATGTATTGTGATAATCAGTCGGCAATGTTTATCACAAGTAATCCGGTGTTTCATGAGCGGACGAAGCATATCGAGGTGGATTGTCATTTTGTTCGTGATTTGTTGCTGAAGAAACAGATTGTCACTCCTTATGTTCGGTCAGAGGATCAATTAGGTGATATCCTCACCAAACCACTTGCTCGTGGTCCATTTTCTGATTTATGTAACCAGCTGGGTGTGTCTGATCTATATTTTATTTTGTTATTTATCATATGAGGGTATAATAGTAATTGTGGGTGTATTGCATATCAATATAAATAGACATGAGATACAACCTAGGGTTTAAGGCCCTTGCAATCTCCTTTCTCATATTCTCTTTTCTCCTACTTTTTTTCCTTCTCTTCTCCATCTCCAAACTTCACTATAGGTAATCCATGTAACTTGCATACACCATCCATAAAAAACCTGGGCCACTATAACAACTGTGTAAGGTTGTGTCGAGGGAAATATGTGCACATATTTTCATAACCTGTCAAGTACCAGTAATGTAGATGTTTTATGATAACTTGTAGGTAACCCTTCAATGAAATCCATAGAAATGTCTTCCTAAATCCTTTTAGGAATAGGTAGTTGTTGTAAAAACCCAACTGGGGTGGTATTTTCAGTTTTGTTTATCTGACATACTTCACATGCTTCGACATAGTTCCTGACTGTTGCCTTCATTCCTCTTCAATAACACTCTTTTCAACCTTTGCAATGTTTTAAGTAGCCGTGAATGACCTCCAACAAGGATTTTAAGTTGATTCTGGTGTATTGGTTTAGTCATATTTCAGACATTGAGAAAGTGGATGTTATACTTCTGGTCGGCAGGGCACCACATGAAGGATGGTCCGTAATAGACATTTGTTTAGTGGGAATAGGAGGATTATTATGTAGGAAGTGTCTCATTTTCTTAGTGGTGTATTTGCATGGAGCTGTTTCACAATATGCTCAATTTTTACTGTAATGCTTAGACAGGAGAGGAGAAAGAGAAGGGGGGGGGGGGAGGAAGCCTTACCCAACAATTCGATCTGATTAAGCATGGAAACGAATTATATGAACCAAGGTAGATTGTTGCTTACTTGCTTAGGTAAGTGAGATCTTAAACAATGATAAAAGATAATAATTTTTGGATTCACTATGGGATGAAATTGCTGGAATAAGAAGACAATTGTTGGTTTCGGGAAGAATAATGCAAAAGCCAGCTTCCGGTAATAAAGTCAGGTCAACCATCAGAACTCTTGCCTACAAGTCGCCAATGAGCAAGCTTGGTTCACTAAACATCCTGACTGTAGAAGTTCTACTAAAAACCTCATGAGATAACTTGTGTAGACTATATAGAGGGATTTCATAGTGTTGGTACCTATCACCTTGTGACACTAGAATTCTTCTACACCACCAACTTCGGTCCTCGGTTCTACTATTGTCATACATAGTCTTAAGGCATGTGCTGCTGCTTTGTAGGACTTGTTGATGCATAGGTGCTTGTGTCGAGCTTTCATGCAGTTATCTTAAGGGGCTTTATGAGTGAATGAAGGGGGAGATCTTGCTTACTCATCATCAGGCTGAAGACTATTGACTAAAAGGTGTGGGAGGGGAAACAACGTTCTTCAAGGACACAATGTAGGTGAGATAGAATGGTTGTAGGAGCAACAAGTTCATGCATTTAGATTTGTTGCAACTGTCAGTTAACTATTATTGTATACCTCACTTTAGTCCCACATCGCCTGGGCTAAAGGAGTATGTCATGCCTTGCTCCTGTAAAAGTAACAATGCTTCTCATGTTTTATAAAGAAGAGGGGAGGATGCTTGGGTGTTAGGTTTAGCTTCTGCTGAACTACAACGGAGAAGACTGTCATGCAGGTAGGAAGGTCTCCCCTCTGAGGTATATTTGTTTGGTTACTGTCAGTTAACTATTGTTGTATACCTCACTTTAGTCCCACATCTTTTATGTTCTTGTATATGTTTCTTCCTCTCTTTGATTTTGATAACCTATTCCTTTGTGTACACTCGTTAATATGTAGACGAAGTTCACTTAATAGAGTAGAGTAAGAATAGATGGGCAGGAGCAGTCGTTGTCTGATTAGAGTGGAGTGCTAGCAGTATGATTTTCTGAATAGGATTGGCAGGTAGGAATGCCAGGCTGGACGTAAATGCTTTTTCAACCAGCCTAGAGGTTTTATTGTCTTACAACCTCCCAAATCTTTGACTTCACTATGCAACCTTCCCCCTCTTAAAATGGCCATGTGTAGCACATTTCATTTTGTCCAAGTTTAAGCAAGCACAAGAATGTTTTCCCTTGATCCTTCTTTCTATTTGTCTGCATGTTTGTTGTGCATAAAGAGGGGGGCTACTGTAGTATTATTTGCATTTAATATGTCCCAAAATGCCACATGTTGAGGGTGGCAAGCAAAGGAGACAGTTCAACTAGAAAACTTTACAGATTCTCTAAACTTTTTTCACATTTTTTAAGAACAAGAAAAATATCTTTGAATATTAAACTAACTTATTTCTACCAAAAGTTTTCCTCCCTCTCTTTTCCTTCTGTTGGTTCCATCTAAAGATTGTGTACTTTTGACCCTCTCCAGACCCTGCAAAAGTGGAAACTTTGTGGCACTGGGACACCCTCTCTTTTAATAATATTGTTTAATTATATATAGCCACAACACAACCAGCCTTCACAACCATTGGTTTTGGAGTTGAATATAAATGGGAAATAACTAGCAACGATAGAAACAAAAAACCTTCCTCACATTATTTGGGTTTGGCTGCAGGAGCCCTTTTCTTCCATTCAACTCTGTAGCATCAGCAACTTCCTCATCCTTGTTTATTGCTTTAATTGAAGTTCATTTTGGCATGCCCCTGCACTTCTAGCAACTCCTTAACTATTATAAACTAGCTTTGCTAGTGGTTGTTTATTGATTCTCTGTTGCACATATCCAAACTATTTCAAGCAATTTATTCTCTAACTTCACATGAATAAATCATTTCTTATCCTTTCTTTATTCTATTCCACTACATCCATGCGGACATTCTCATTTCTGCTGCTTGCTTATTTTCTAGATACCTTGCTTCTTGATTTCCCAAGCCAAAAATTTGGCACATACAGAAGTAAACATAATGGCTGGTCCGTTAATGGTCTTATATATTTTTGTTAGAATTTCAAGTTGTAGTATGCAAGGAAAACAAACTGACACTTAAAGCTCTATTGCTCAAATCCACTTTTACCCGTCAAAGTTAAGCTATTGAAATCAACTTAGTAAATGTCACTTGTTAATATGATCTGGTGTACTTGTCTAAAAGTTAATAAAAATAATTTCTTTTATAAACAAAAGACACTTCGACTTTGGAATTTATCTACAACAATAATAAAGTATTTATCCCGACTTTGGGATTGGGTACATGAACCCTTTATCTTCTATCGACTCTGTTATGGATCATCTCCTCTATCGTAGATGATGGAAATCTACTCATGAATTTTATGTCTCGTACTATTTTATGATAATGGCCTTTATTTTGTTATATAAATACTTCAACTTGGTAAAGTTCGTACTTGATGCAGATTAGTAGATGATTGCGCACCCCATGTCTTGACTAAATAACTCATTTTCTTTTCTTGCTCATTAGTTTATAGTTCTATATTGCAAATTGTTAGATGATTAGCTTCTTCTATCTACAAGTAATCACCTCCCTGGATTTACTTTCAGAAAGTTAGGATGGGGACCTTGGGATGGTGAAGGAGATTCGGTGTGCTGTTAAAAGCGGTGCTGCTAAAAGCGGTGCTGCTGATTGCTCTCCGATAAATTTTGTCATGATGTAACTCATAATAAAGCAGTAAGGTATTTTGAATCTTTGATGCCTTCTTGGACTATCTCACTTCTCCCTCCATGCACCAGAAGGATTTGAAAACAATGACATCATATACTAATTGACAATCTCATATTCACGCATCTTGCATACTCGCTTATTTAGCTACTTTGCACTTAAATACCATGAACTATCACCCCTCTGGAAGCTGGTATAAAATAACCTGTACGATTTTTATAGGCACATCGCTACCTTGGACCTTTTTTTTGCAACTTGATACCCTGGCATGGCGACACCATCAACAAGACATTTTTTCAAAAGACCATATTTCTGTTCCTTATAAAATGAGGAATAAACTTCAAATTTGTTTAATGTTTATTCCTTTTCATCAGTATCCCAGTTTTTACATCAAACCCCTAGTTTCTTTTCCAAATATTACATTCTAAACCTTCGTTTTAACCAAAAATACTATTGACTTTTTCCTAACTACAACCTAAACCCATCTTCTTAGTCAACCCACCTTTTCCACCCTAACCCCATCCATAATTTGGTCTTGGGAGACACATAAGAGCGGGCGGGGAAGGGTGAGACTTGGGCAGCAATGTCACTGGGAAAATGAGATTTTTAGGGGTACAATGGTCTATATCTATCATCAAGTCTGATGGACGGCTAATAGAGGCTACTTAAGTGCAAAAGCTTAGAAGTTCATGGTATTAAAGTGCCTAAAAAAGTGTAATGGAATTATGTTGCAGAAGTGATAATTGAAGGTATTTAAGTGAATATTAGCTATTTTAAAGGTAAATTGTTGTGTAAGCTGTGCACATTGCTATACTGTAGACCGTCACCATCGCAAGTAAATATGTTATGAATCCCTATTAAAGGATATACAGGACTGATCAATGCGCCAGGGATGTGTACGCATTCTGGCTGTGCGAACATTGTCTTTCTTTTGTCATAATCTATGTTTTACTATGATGTATGTTATTGAGAAGTACTTTTTACCATGTTTATTGGGTTCTTGATAACCACAATTGTACTTGGAAGTGTTGAACACTTGGAACTTTTTGTTGTATCCTGAGGTAATTGATATATTTCTTTTACTAGTGTTCTCAACAAGTAGCCTAGTGTTTCTCTTTTGATATTAAGGTGCACAATCAGGATGCAGTTTAAGGACATGGAGTTGTAGGAAAAGATGGAAATTGCATGGAGATGGTTAAAGGTCCATTCTTAAACCATTCCACTTTCATACAATTGTTTCTTAAGTTTCCGTTGGCATGTTTAAGGTTTCACACAGACACACGAATAATTGGCAAGATAATTGCAGTGTAAATTTTAAATATAGAAGTTTGCAGTTTTATGGTCCGTATTATGTAGCTATTCTTGTAAGTACTTAACATTTTCATTGTAGTGTTTGGGTGAATTTTCCTCTACAATATCCAAGAACGAATGCACATACAAGAATTATAGGTTGGGGTTCATACTTGGTTGATAAAGTGTTTGCATCTTTGTGGTCCTTTATTTTGGGTATAGTATAGTCGTATTTGTACCTGCATTAAGTTGTAGGTAGTATTTCTGTATATCCATTAAGTTCTGCAGTTGGAGTTCAGGAGAATCAGGAGCATATCTTCAAAACATGGGGCTCTTTAATTAGTTTATAGTATCCCAGTAACTCAACTCAAAAATCTGTGTTAACCTTACTTGCTTCATGATTCATACTTGTGTCAATCTCATTCATCTACTTGTTTTCCTTGTTTTAGTTTTGCTCTAACGAGAAAGACGAGTAGATATTTTCTTCGCAAGCTGGGTGACTCCTTCAGTAACTAGAACATGGATCAGAGTATTGAGCAGGTTAAATTCTACTTAATGTGTCCGTCGGAGTATCCGTAATATTGCCCAAGAGGTGGTAAAGGAGTTAGCACAGAGAAATACTAAGGAAACTTCTTAAACGCATAGTAAGTGGCTCATGTTTTGTTTTTTGTCTGTTAATTTCATTGTGATTTTTGGAATAATATAAATATTTAACTCTCAAATCTTACTAAAAACTCTAGCATTTTGGTGGGGGTTGTAACTTTAACATGGTATCAACGGAATCCAAATTTGAATTCTAGAATAATATAAATATTTAACCATCAAACTCATGAAAAACTCCATAGCTTTGGTGCAGCGACAAGAACTTTAATAGGGATTATCAATTCTAGAGTCTAGGCATCTCATGCAAAGGGAATAGTTTTCCAATATGAGCATTAAGAATTGGGAAAATAATAGTATTATGGCCTTTGTTTGGCTGTTTCGTTCGAGTAATAAGTGACTTGCAGTGTAGTATGGGAAGCTATATGCTGAACTGTAGAGATTGATGTGCTTCTTCAATTTTACATACATGGAGGTATAAATGCAGACCATATGTTAATCTCTACAGTATGACCCTCAATCTGAGCATGACTGTTTTTGATATATTCATAGTCGAATGGTGGACAATGATGCCAATTAGGGAACTTGTTGATTAGCAAGCAATTCATTCAGTACCTTCTTTTATTTCTACTTGGAGTGATGGCCCCTTGAATTGCTTGCTGGTAGGTGACAGTGATGCCACCTGTGGGACACATTGATGATTGATGATTGCAGTGGCCTGATCTGGTTGCAGCTTATGAAAATTAGGGCTTTTTCTTTCTTTCTTTTAGAAGAGGGAGGTGGGAAGGTCTATGAAAAATTGGTTTTGTATAGTTTCATTTCAATTCAATTCATTTATGTTGTTGCATTCAAGCATGATAAGCTATAGCTGTCTTGACAGTCTGGTAGGCTTAGGCTTTCCTGGTGGGGCTATAGAATAACAAATTGTTTTCCGCGGGGCTTTAACAATTTAAAGATTTGTAATGGGTGAGGCCGATGAAGTTTCCCTATAGCAGCGTCCCACCAGGTACCCAATAAGTGAGGAGCGGGCTATACACATTTCATCCTTTACTTAACACATTTCAAATACTCAACACATTCAAATTTAACTAATTTAAAATTACTAAAATTCTAAACATATCCTACTACATTACAATTTTACCCTTTTCAATTATAACATAAGAACTAAATTCTAAACTATCAAAATCCTAAGCATATCCCATCAGGTCCCTCTTCCACACAACCTATCCGGTCCTTTTTCTACAAACCCTAGTCTTCCATCATTGTTCGACACACTTTTGACGTGGAGCTCTCGGATTGTTCGGCCATCAAATAGTAAATTCAGAAGAATGATTCACCTCCACAATGGAAAGGCAAACCGTAGAAGATCAATGTGATGAGTGATTTTAATCATGTTCTTACTTTTTTTTTTTGTTTAAATCGAACACCAAAATTAGTTGAAACGATCCTTTATTTTGGTTGTGAATTATTGTTTGTGATTCGAACACCATAAATTGTTGTTCAAACTAATTTAAATTGGAAAAAATTGGTTGTATTCGCGAACAGGTTCGTCCAACCATGGTCGAACATATAGCACATTGTTCGACCCACGACGGTCGAACGAAAGGCCGAATGTTCGACATACTGTGGTCGAACAACATTGAAACTGTTTGGCCCCCTTTGGTTGAATAGTATTTACTCTGTTCGACTACACCTGGTCGAACAAAAGACTGTAAGTTCGACCACTTCTGATCGCACAATGATTGATCTGTTCATTGCATTTTTTGTCGCACATTAGTTTAGTTTTCTTTAATATTTTGTTATCGTCTTCCCTCGTTAATTTTTAAGTGTTGATATTTTGAATAAATCTTGCAGGAGTGACATATAGGAGGAGACCTACCGCTTCTATAGGAGGCTCACAATCCAAAAATATTCGAGCTCGCCTTCCGCTATCTCCGCTATCCGATCGTCTAACCAAACGATCATATTATGTCGGTTTTCTACCATATATGTCAAACTCACCAACGATTCACGATTTTCAAATATCTCATCCGTCCGAAATTTTTCTGAGAAATCTATTAGTTTATACATGTGATTGATGATGAGGTTCAAATCCGTCGCCTAATGTTCTTTCGTTTGGTTAATAGTGCTCAATTCGGTGTCATTTGAAGTATTTTTCAGTAAAAAAAAATACAAAATTCATGTAATAAATACATTGTTCAACAAGAAAAACATGATGGGAATGAAAGAATTCATTGTCGACCAGACATGACCAAACTCCACATCAACAGTTCGACCAGTACAAGTCGAACACTATTTGTACTGTTCGGTCCACGTAAGTCGAACACTATATGTACTGTTTGGCCCCTGTAAGTCGAAACACTATATGTACTTTTCGGTCCCCGTAAGTCGAACATTCACTCTAATGTTCGGGCAGTTCAGATCAAACGGACAGTGCTCCATTATACCTGTATTGGTCGTGCTCATTGTGGAATTTTTTTTTTTAGTACACTAAATCTTTTCATACACTACTTAAAACCACAAAAAATGTAATGATAGAACTTATATTGTTCTTTCCAAGTGTTTTTTGAAGTTCCCTGATGTTTTTTTCTTTACAAAACAATGTATGATTTTTTTGGTTTAGAGTGACTTTTAAACTTTGAAAAAGATGAAGTCTATTGGATATAAGAGACGGAAATTTAATTTTTGGGTGTATTTAGAAATTATATTATGTGGGGGTGTTTGGAATGTAGATAATAATGTCTTTTAATATATATTTATTTTTTATTTAATTTAATATAGAATGTGTTAAGTAGATGATGAAATGTGTATAGCCGGATCCAATAAGTGAAGAGGTCAACGCCTTGCTAATGATAGGGGTGGGTATGTAACAAAAGTTTGTGCAGGGGATCAGGGCAAAGTTTCAAAATAAGAAGTATAATGATGCTTAGACATGATTTAAATGAAGCACTACTTCTCTTGTACAATTTTATTTGAGATACTTTTCTTGGCTCTGTTTGAAAGTAATGCAGGCCACAACCAAGGGCGGGGAGTTAGACCTTGAGAATAATTTTTGAAAAAAAATTGCATACAACACACAGAGGGTCCACTGACCAATGTGTTCTACGTAGCTCCATTCATGACCACAACTGGATTATATATATATAAAATGTTGGTTATTAAAGGGTTGGATTTTTATTTTGTATTTTAGTCCTACATTGATTAAAGATTAATATTATACTTTTATTGGGTCGTATAAATAAGGTATTTGTCTCCCACTATAAAATTACACTAATAAGATATCTTCTCTCATATTTTCTTCTACGTTTATGTCATGTTCCGGTTTCCATAATACGAAATCCAGATACAATAATACATTTTCAGGCTACACATCTGTACAATACTATTGGTATCATATCTGCGATTGTCGCCTGTAAGTTCTAGGATAAGTACAGGACAATAAGGCTACATTCTAAAACATCCATATTTATACATTTCAATATTTACATCAACAAGTCTTTTCCTAAAAAGTTTAATTTACATATTCAGTCACAAAAGTTCTTAAATTGATTTATCCCCAAAAGTCGTCTTTCATTATCCATCGACCTCGTCGATGCTAAAAAAAGGTAGTGCTTCTTCTTCATTTTATTCAGTTTCTAGTGAACAAAAACTAGGTCGTCAGAATGACTAGCAAGCCCTTATGTCAAAGACGGTCATAAAGATAAAATAAAGTTGATGTTCAAAGAAAAGTTAATTAGAAAATGAATGAATACTAATGAGAAAATTTTAAGAAATGTTATTTTTGAAGAATTTATAATGTAAACTTGAAATATGAGTTTTATAACTCTAATTAATCCTATTCTAGTGTCCAATCACAAGTCACAATCACAATTCGCAGTATAAATATTCCTATATACAAATACAAATTTTACAGAACGCTATCGGATCACCGTCAACACTTATTGTCCCGGCAATAATTCTATTTACCTGGAATAAGGCAATTTTCTGGTGGATGGTGCTTAGATTCCAATTCCCACATGTGTTTTGACAGTATTGTGTCAACAACATTAATATTGAATCACATAAAAATGCGATAAACACATGATATAAACAATTGTCGAATTTTTTTTTCCAGAAAATTCGGATCATGTGAAAATAAGATTAGTTGTCGAATATCTTAAAAAAATCAAGAATTCGAAACAAAGGTCAACATTGGACATATACAATTGTCGAATTCGATCTCATTCGAAATTTGGATCCAATGAAAAATAAGTGAGTTAAGCCTCACTGCGGTCATCGTATGGCCATACGTATGTCGGAAACTACTGATTAGTTTTTAAAATAAATATTGCTGAGAGTTCGACGGGGTGATCCAAATGTATTTTTCAAGGAAAAAGTAGAACTACATATAAATGTTCATGTATATATAAATATTAAGCTATAATTTATAGACATGATCAAATCCATGAACAAGGGTCCTTCCATAAAGGAGTATAATATGTATTTCTTAAAATCTACTCTATATGAGCTCTTGCTTATATATATATATATATATATATATATATAGACACACACAAGCACAAGCGACTATATTTACAAATTTTATTAATCATAACTAATACATAAACTTATATACTTGAGCTTTCCATAATTCACAACCTATTTATTATTTCCTAAAGCATTAACAAATAAAATTTTCACGCTCATGCACAAGATTAAAATTTAGCAACCACCAACAAATCCTTGTAGTTATTTATTATGGTCATACCATATCAACATTTATATGCTACACATTCAATTCATTCAAGACTAGAAATTAGAGTGGTATCAATTATACCCTACTGTGTCCAAGTCTTAGTGTCCATATTCCATAATTAATATTAGGAATAATATAAATTTCAGAATAAAAATAATAAAAATTATTTTCAGAAAAGTTCAAGTTTGGGCTCATGAATATTTGACAAATAGCCAAATTTGAGGATAATTTTGAGCATAAGGAGAAAGGGCTTGCCTAGTCTTGGTTCTTGATTGAAAGAGATCATTGATTTCCTTACTTTCTTCCCAATTGATAGTCTAAAACTCAAATTAACAACATATAATCAAAATAAATTCTCATTTTAAAAGAATCTGACCTAGATTCAAAGATTGGGAAAAGTTATACCTAAGGAAAAGTGGTAGTGGTAGAGGTGGTCTGGAGGAGGTCGACCGGAAGGGTCGTTGACGAGGGGTAGCTGACGCTGTCGGCGGCCGACGGATCACCACAGCAGCCCGCAGCAGCAGCAGGTAGAGGGAAAGGAGAGAAGAGGGATGGAGAGAGTGTGAGGGAGAGAGTTGAGAAATGAGGAGTCGGACCTCCCTCCTCCATTCTCCATATACAAAGTCCAATCCTCCATTTCCAAAGACCCATGATTATGTTTTCCTGGATGAGTCATTACTCTTCTTCTGAGCAAATGACAGGTATTAAGTTTGTGAGAATTCCCTAAGGGTCTATTTGTAATATTTTTTTTAGATTGGACAATTGCAATGTTGCTTCAGTGCAGAAATGCAAAAAGAAAATTAATAACCATAAATTTTCAACTAAATAATATTCATTTTAGTATATATATATATATATATATATATATATATATATATATATATATATATATATATAGGGTATGATAGTTTATTCTAACATGTTATCAGCACGAAGCTCTAACGGGAGAAAATAAGCGAGAGCATCTCAGTGAAGTCGCCATTTGCGGATTCAACACTTCAGTAATAGTTAACTCTGATAGCACTCCGATGTTAATAGCATATAGATCTCTCGGAAAGAACGCTTGAGTTATTCTTTCTTTCTTTTATATATGTTAATACATTCAGATCAAAACCATCAGAGATCTGATGACCATGAACATGAATTGTTTGGTCTATATATAACTTCTGGAACATCATTGTTCGAAGCCTACCATATGTGATATTTTTGAAAGACTTCTTGGACATAATCATTGTTCGAAGCATACCATGAACATCTAGTGTTTGGTATTTACCTAAGACTTCTGGAACATCATTGTTCGAAGCATACCATGAACAAGATTTGTTTGATATAAATAGACTTGTGAAACATCATTGTTTGAAGCATACACTATGAACATGAATTGTTTGATGATTTACCAAGTTCTTATGTTAACTTGTTATTATTGATCTTATACAGCAATATGTCGAGCCTCACACAGCCTGATTTCAAGCCTCTAAACTTAGAAGGCCAGAACTTTCTCAACTAAGATTGGATTCTTAATTGCACCTTCAAGCCAAAAGCTTTGGTGACGCAATTGTGGTCGATAAGCCAATATTTGCACAAAATAAAGCGAAGGCTTTTTTTTTTTTAAGACATTATATTCATGATGATCTCAATGTAGCGCCTCGTTCCTCCTATTCGAGGAGCGCGGCTAAGAAATACAAGATGGTATCGTTCGATCGGGATAGATTGAAACAAGAACTCGTCCTCGTTATGGATTTGCTTCTTCGAAATCGATTCCCATATTCAGTGGACCGTGCCCCCGGGATCGACTTAGCGGCAGAGTTAGGAGGGACCTCTCCGCTGTTATCTTTTGTTGCCTCGGATTTCGTTGTCGCTTGTTGATTTCGTGCTTTGAGTTGGTTTTCGGATTTGCTTGGGTTTTCTTGAACGATTTCGATGATTTCATTGTTTTCGTTCATTGAATTGCACTTCTAATTCCGAGATTGGAAAGAGTGGAAGAGGTATTGATCAAGTTGTTCGTGCAATGCAGGTGAACGAGCAGTAGACGGCTTACGAGCGGAGTCTTGAAGCGCCTCTTTCCTTCTCCCTTCCAACTATCTAAGTGAGTGGCTACCATCCCGATTAGCTAGCCCTGCTTCCAAATCTTCACACCTAAAATCTTGCATTCTTCTTTGCCCCGATCAAACGATACCAAGTAATAATAAAAGATACCAAGATAAAAAGGGAATAGACTTGGATTGTATTGCTTGTCAACTAAACTTGTGAATTGTTATCTTATCGTATGCTGGTTCATTGTAAATGTTCTATAAATCATGCTATGTATGGATCATACCTTGTATGCACATAATTGTTCATGGAGGCTATGCAAAAAGAATCATGCATTACTCGTGTTGCCTCAACTGCATGAAGTGATAATTTAAAGTAACATCGTGTGTTCGATCATGGACAACTTGTTGTCACCCTCACATTTCCAGTTAAGGGTTGTTTGGTAATTGACACGGAAATTTTATTTTTAGGAGGATTGTATTTAATATTGTGCATGAATAATTAATTATTTGTTTTATTGTTTAGTGTTTGATTAGACGTAGTATTTATTTTAGACTTGTGTAGTGGACCTAACCTATTTTATTAGATGCATGAACCCAACATTTGGATAAGTTTAGTTTGGGCCCATTTAATTAGGCCCATGGATTAGGAGGTTGGATTTAATTAGTGAACCATTAGACTAGAACCTTTCCCCTTAATTAATTTTTTCATGAGAGGCCCCAAGGGGTATTTTGGACATTATACATTGCTTGGAGAGGGGTTTATGACCAGCCATAATTAGGAGGAGAGAGAGTGCTCTCATTTTATTTCTTTCCCAAATTTCTAGATCTACTTTTTCCCTCTTCCAATTTTTCTCCATTCTCCCATCAATTCTCCATCAATTCTTCTCAAATCTCTTTCTAAATTCATCATTGAGACCTCTACACCAAGGATCTACAAGCAAGGAACAAGGAACAAGGAGGAGGAGGCCACGATCTACAAGGAGAGGAGCTACTTTGCATTTGGAGACTTTTCATTGGAAATCCATCTCCCAATAGGTACATTTCAGTTTTTTCCCTTCTATTAGACTCTAGATCTAAGATTTTACCATGAGAAACCAACCCACATGCATAGGTTATCCATAGGATTTGGTTTTGGGATGATCGGAGACCTACGGTGGAAGTTACGTGCATTTTGGTGCCAATTTTGGGGGAATTCCGAAATTGACACATGTTGTGTTTGTCAATTGGTCAATTAGACCAAATTGACATATGATTGTTTGTTTGTGACTAGTGTCGTATCCACAATTGGATACGTGTAGGCCGTACCTCGTCAATTTGACGAAACGGGTTAATTTTGGGGGTTTTCCTCCGACACGGGGCCTTGTGCATATCGCATTGAGACACTGACACGTAGACACACTAATTACTATACGTGTTGTTCATAATTGGTGTATTGGACTTGCTCGTATCCTCCGGGATACGTTTGGTTGTGTGTTGGAGCCGTATCGCACACGTATCATAGAGCAAGTGTGATACGGGTGTGATGCACCCCATGTGTTTGATGTTTTGTTTTTCTCTTTATACGCGCATGTGTATTTATATATGTATAACCTATCTATGTATTTTATAGAGTATATAATAATATATTTTGAGTTATGTATTTATGTGTATCTATAAGTGGGTGTTATATGCTTCATAGATATGTATATCTATAGGTGTTGGTTTATATATAGATATATGTGTTGGCTCATATGGTTATATGTATTATGTGTGTGATTATATATGTACATAGTAGTGTTAGAATGTTGTGTAGTATTGTGTGCCTATGTGTGTGCTTGAGTGAGTGAGAGGGACTCGACATTTTTAGTGAAGAGCAGCTCGAGGGGCAGCCAACTACTCGGGGAGCAGTGCACTGAAGGATGCATTGTGCATCAAGGGATTAAGTTCAGTCAACTGAAGGTATCAGGCTCCCACTGTGCATATTACCTAGCACAGCACGAGCAACAAGAGGGAATCGAGCCACAGCAGTGCTAGCAGCAGCACGAATCAGTAGAGCACTGTGCAGAGTATCTGCACAGTTGCAGTTTCTGATATGCACTGTACAGTGCACTGCAGTAAGAGAGTTTAGCAAGTAGCAGACATGTATCACTGCACTGTGGTGATCAGTGTGCTTTACAGTACACAGCAGAGGGGAGTCTTCATGGCAGTCTCGAGCAAAAACTAGTCATTCAACAGGGAAACATGCAAAAGTAATACAATCCAACAGTGACCCATATGTGTGCAGCCTCGTACACAAGCAGCAAGCAGCAGAGGGAGCTTCTCGAGCAAAGCCAATTGCACTGTGCAGCATCAAGCCAAGTAGCATGTTGCTGCAGCAGCCAATGCCAGCAAGTGCAAGCATCAATGCACAACGTGTATCGGGTTTCCACAGTGTGCAATGCCATGAAGGAACTCAGCACAGCAGCCTTCAGTGCTTGTGCAAGTCTTGCACAGACACTAGAGGCAGTTCAACTGGAGAAAAGATGCAGCAAACCTGAAACTGAGCATAGTGACAGTTTATGTTCAGATTTTTCTTGTGCAGCAATGCACGTTCAGTGCGATCTACAACAGCAAGAAGCAGGCAGTGCACAGCATCCACAATGTATTATACACTGTTGTATCAGCTGTAGGTGCAGAGTATCAGAGGTGTGCAGGGCAGCCCCAACTGTAGAGTGTGTAGCACGAGCATGGGAGATTCATGCACAGTCCTGCAGCATTGTGTAGCTGCTGTGCCTATCAGTTCCCAGTCCCCAGTTAGGCAACAACTGCTGCATTGCATAGCTTGTTGTCGGGTCTGGGGGCAAAGGGATTATAGTGTAGAAGAGGGTATGGCACGAGTGCAGTGTTTGTGCACACAATGGCAGCAGATAACTGTACTAGTGAGAGCAGTATCAGTTTCAGCAAGGGGGAAACATGGCAGCAGCTAGTGCAGACCTCGTGCACAACTCCCTGCAGCAGGGATGCACAGCATGTGCAGGAGGCTTTAGTATCTACAGCAAGGAAGCTACTCACTGCAGCATGTTGTAGTATAAACATCAGCATTCACTGCACTGATGGCAAGGTGCAGCAGTTTCAGTATCAACCTTAGCAAGCAAATGCATCACTGGGAGCAAAACTGAAGCAACAGCTATAGCCAACACTGCAGTCAGTAGTTGCAGCAATGCACAGCAAGTCAAAGAGGATCACTGTGCAGTATCTGAGCAGTATCTGTGCAGCCAGTGCACAAATTGGTTTCAGTATCAGTGTTGGTACCAGTTTCAGATTGAGGTTTTGGTTAGTAGTTAAGGTATAGGGTTTAGTTATTAGGTATGGGTAGCTTGTGAGTGTAGTGATTAGTAGCCAGTGAGGTTCAGTATCATTGAAGTCAGTAAGCTTAGTTCAGTCACCAGGTATTGAAGTAATGGTTAACTAGTTGAGTTGGTAGTGGTTTAGCGACTTAGATAAGTTTGTGTATTATTAATAGTTAGTTAAATAGTTGTTAGTTGAGTTTATGGGTAGTATAGTTAGTTGCTTATAGTCAGTATCAGTAGGTATCAGTTTAGTTCAGTTGGATTTTTGGTTTAGTGGAGATATTGGGTTGTTAGTTATCAAGTTTTGGGTTATGGTTAATAATTAGTTAGGTCTTATATTTATATGTACTTATTTATGTAATTAGTCAGTTATGTATTTTAGTATATAGTATTTATATCTGGTTAGTTAGAGATGTGTATGGGTAAGTTGATAGTATATGGTAGTTAGTGGGTAGGTATTACATAGATAGCTATTTTAAGTACTTAGTATATATATTGTTATAGTTAGCATATGAGTTTTGACTTTTGAGGTATCGTATTTCAACTGTTTTGTTATAATATTATAATATTTGGCTTGTATACATATATAAACCTATTTTTATATTAAGAAAACTTGCGTATCTTAGGATACGGCTTTTTGAGAGACTTTTTGTATCGTAGCTTAGCTAGTATAGACTAGTTTCATAATGTATTGACTTAGTGACTTAGTATTAGACTCTTGCAACCTAGATTTCATCGGTTTGACTTAGAAATGGCCTTGTGACCTAGATGTTGACTAGTTTAACTTAAACTCATTCCAACACCTTATATTAATGCTATATTTCATCTATAGGTTGTGTGACACCAGTTCGGACACAGTTTGACATTCATTGCTTGGACGACAGGCGAGTACATTCTCTGATAGTTTCCATTAATTGTTAATTACTATAATGCAAGAATTTAGAAATATTTTACATGACTCTTGACACATTGGTACACGGACTAGTATACACATGGATCAGTCATGGGATGTTACATATATATTGTTCATTGTTTCTCGTGTTCTCAATGTTTAACTTAGACAATGTTTCGTGTTCAACATTCATGTTTAATTTAGACAATGTTTCGTGTTCAATGTTCAATGATCAATGTTTCGTGTTCAAGGTTTATGGTTTACATGGCCTTGAGTATCTTGTATCACAACGTGTCATGGTTGGATCCATTGTACTAGTTGGGGGAAAGGGGAAATGTTAGCTAGGTATGTGATCAAATCCTAGACAATGTTTCATGTTAACTTAGACAATGTTTATCCAACGTTAAAGTAGACAATGTTCACCCAAGCCGATCACATATCTATCTAGTATTTTAATCACTTAGTATAGTTACAGTTCTTCACCACATTGTTCATTGTTTACCTGTTCTTCCACCATAGTTGATATTATTCATTGTTTCTCGTCTTGTATTATATTCTCTATTTCTGTTTATAGTCATTATCAATTAATTGGAACTGCTATTGGGTTGTACTTCGCTCCATTCCTGACTGGAAAATATTTTTCAGATGAATGGTTAGAGAGGATGTGTCCCACTCACTATGGACTGACAGATGGAGTGTCACCTGAGGATAGTGCCAGAGACTGAGGCCTCTTAGACTTCCATACATTGTAGTAGTTTTCCTATTTTAGACATTGGTTTGTATTATTGTTTGAGATCTGGAGTTGTGTTGAGTTGGAGATGGTTATGTGATGTATTGAGACTTGTATTTCTTATTCTTTCTATTCTATATCGTGCGTTCATCTTCCTTCAGTTTTATATGTGATTGAGTATTATTTGGTATTGAGATGACATGGCAGTATTTATATACTTTGTGTGAGATTTAGATAGTATAATAGACCAAGACAGCGTTTTACCGCCGATTCTGCGGCGTAGGCTGGACGTACCCACGTACTCGTGCCCCTATACCGGGTGCGGGTCGTGACACTTGTGCACAAGGGCATAAGTTATGCGGACGGTCGCTGGGGCACTGGCACTGGTCCGATCTGGACGAAACTTCGTGTGTAGTCAATCGTGTGCGGACTGGATAGCTTGCAACGCATCGTGTGTTTATCGTGTGGCCATCGTGTGTTCTCGTTGCATGCTATCCTTGTCATTGACTAGTCCATTATGGCAATCAAGCCAGTGATCCTCGTGTGTATTTAAACCTGTTGCAAACTAACTTGTGTCTTTGTGGCAGGGAAGGCATGGTAAGTATTGTGCAGGTAGTTCAGACGGACAGGTAAAAACCACCGAGAGGTGGCAAGTTCATTTTCAGTAAATTTTATATGTTGATTACTTGTAAATAAACTAAGGCAAGATAGAAAACCACAAAATATGCATGCTTCATTAAAACAACGTGTTGATTGGTATAGTTCGGTTAGCTCGCATTCACCAGTATGTTTCGACATACTGACCCTCGTTGAAACAGGTTCCCCGTACTAAGGCGAACCGAACGTAGAGCCGAAGTCGTCTTCTCGATCCAGTCCAGCTGTAGGCGCATCCTGATCGTGTCGCATTTTAAGTACTTGAAGAAGGAGCTTGCAACTCTATATACACAATGCAGCTCTGTGGGAAAGTCGTCCTCCAGCCCGGAGGTCTTTATCATTTTGAAGTTTAGTAAAGGGATGTAATGTACAAGACTGCTATCTCATTTTGTGTCAACACTTTTGTAAGCCCGTGCGGCAAGTAGCTGACTCGTTTCAAGAGTTTGTAATAGATGTTCATTATCAATAAAGAGAACTTTTTCATGTTTCAAATCTGTGTTTCAATTTATCTGCGTACTCTGAATATGTGCTCGTTATGCAAAATACTTTAGCCATGTGCGGGCGCAATCCCAGGCCCGCACGACGGTCACGATTTGGGGGACGCCCCAACGATTCCACGGAATCGGGTCGTGACACTCAAGGTTGGGTACTTAACAGTCAAGGACCCCTTGGTGCTATGGAATTCTCTAGCTGAGAGATATGATCACCAGAAAATGGTTATACTACCAGGTGCACTCCATGAATGCTCAATCTACGTTTCCAAGATTATAAGACAATTACAGCCTATAATTCAGCTATGTTCAGGATTACTTCACAATTTAAGTTATGTGGTGAAGAAGTGATAAAGCATTCCATGCTAGAGAAAATATTTACCATATTTTATGCGACTAATATGACTCTACAACAAACGTATATGGAGAGAAATTTTAAGAAGTATTCCGAACTCATTGATGTCTTACTCGAAAATAATGAGTTATTAATCAAAAATCATACTGGTAGACCAATTGGGTCTGCACCAATTCCAGCTGAAGTAAATGCGACTAGTACTCGAAAAAATGTGACCAATACTAGGGGTCAAGAAAATCACAGAGGTAGAGGGCATGGACGCCGTAGAAGCCAAAGAAATGGCTACAATATGGGTCCAAGGAACGATACACAGTTCAAAAATAAAGAATTTAATCCTCGAAGAAATAATGCCCAAATTTTCAGTCCAGCTGCTCCAACTGATATTTGAAAACGTTGTGGAAGAGCTGGTCATTGGATGCGGAACTGTCGTACCTCACAAAAAAATGGACGAGTATGAAGCCTCAAAGGGTGTGGAGACTAATCTCATGGAGGGTACAACACACATGGATTTTAATAATTTTTTCCAAGTTAAGGATGGAAACGCAATTTCGGAAGACCAGTTCAATGCCATGATAGGCGAAGTCAATGAATAGTTATTGTATGCTTATCTAAGTTTATTTACTTTTCACTTTAAATAAATTGGTCATTATATGATCAATAGTCTAGGTATGGACAATGATGATGGCATATGCTTGATAGATAGTGCAACAACTCACACTATATTGAAAACTATGAAGTTGTTCATAACATATGTCTCAAACATTGCCAAGGTGACCACCATTGCTGGACTCGTACAGATTGTAGAAGGTTGTGGTAAGGCCGATGTTGTATTGCCAAATGGAATACACTTCGTCATTCGAAATGCATTATTCTCTAGTAGATCTAATAGAAATCTACTCAGCTTTGGAGATATTCGAATGAACGAGTTTCATGTTGAACCATGAACGATGATAGAAAAGAGTATCTTTGTATCACCTCTAATGTTGGAAGCTATAAGCTCATATTAGAAAAGTGCAAGTTAATCTCCTCGAGGCTATATCAAACTACTCTGAAGGTGTTAGAATCTCACCCCATCACTAGCAAAAGGCTAAAGGATCCAAGGAATCTAATCCTTTGGCATGACAGATTGGGTCATCCAGGATCGATTATGTTGAGAAAGGACATCAACAATACCAATGGGCATAATTTATCATACCAAAGTCTTTCCTTTCCTACTAAACAATTGTGTGTAGCTTGTTCACAAGGTAAACTCATTACAAGACCTTCACTTCTCAAAATAGCTTCTGAATCACTATCATTCCTTCAGAGAATACAAGGTGATATTTGCGGACCAATTGATCCTGCTAGCGGACCTTTCATGTATTTTATGGTTCTAATAGATGCTTCTAGTCGATGATCAAATATTTTCTTACTCTCATCTAGAAATGTTGCCTTCTCCAAGCCACTTTATCATTTAATTAAGCTTAAGACTCATTTTTCTGACCAATATGTTATAACGATTCGACTTGATAATGCTGCTGAGTTCACTTTTCGTACTTTTGATGATTATTGTGCTTCCGTAGGAATAGAAGTTGAACATTATGTCCTTCATGTTCATACCCAAAATGGTTTAGCAGAGTCCTTGATTAAGCATTTTCAGCACATAGCAAGGCCTTTACTCATGCAATCAAATTTATCCGTTTCAGCTTGGGGATATGCCATATTACATGTTAAATTGATCATTGTTAGGCCAACTGCATATCATGAATTTTTACCATCACAACTTGTGACAAACCATCAACCTAACATCTCTCATTTGCGTAAATTTGGTTGTGCTGTTTATGTTTATATTTCCCCTCCTCAGCGGCGTTGTTTAGGAATTTATATTGGTTTTGATTCGCCCTCAATCATTAGATATTTGGAACATTTAACTGGTGATGTTTTTACTGCTAGATTCGCAGACTGTCATTTTGATGAGACTAAATTTCCGCCGTTAGGGGGAGATAAGAAAGAAAAGAATGTTCTTATAGATACATTCGCCACAAATAAACGACATGAATTATCGTGGGATAATTCCACTATGTCTCATCTAGATCCTCGTACTAATCAATGTGAAACTGAGGTAAGAAGAATATTGCATCTACAGGAGATTGTAAATCAAATGCCAGATGCATTTACTGATGCAGCTAAAGTGATTAAATCACATGTGCCCGCTGCAAATGCGCCAGCTCGAATTGATATCTCCGTAGAAAAAAAAAATAGCAGAGTGACTAATGAATCTACTGCACGCCAGAAGCGTGGTAGACCTATAGGTTCGAAAGACTTTGTTCCTAGAAAGAAAAGATGTCCAAGTAACGTTCTTAAGGAGGTTACACATAACGCTCAAGAAGAGGTTATAAATGATTGATCCATACTCTCTGAAAACCCAGAAGATGTTGTTGTCTTAGAAAAGCCACAAGCCCAAGAGGAGGCTCAGGTACCTGAAAGCAAAGAGATCTCTATGTCTTATACATATACAAAAGAGGTATGGGATCGCAAAGATATAACAATAAATGAGATATTCTCATTCTCAGTAGCTACTGAAATATCTAAGGGCATTGATGACACTGAACTACGTAGCATTGATGAATGTCGACAAAGAAAAGATTGGCCAAAATTGAAGGATGCTATTCAAGCAGAATTGAATTTTCTTAATAAATGTGGATTGTTCGGACCTATAGTACAAACACCAAAAGACGTCAGACCGATAGGTTACAAGTGGGTGCTTGTAAGAAAGTGAAATGAAAAGAATAAAATCGTTCGATTTAAGGCACGATTAGTGGCACAAGGGTTTTCTCAGAGACCCGGGATTGATTATGAAGAGACGTATTCTTCTGTAATGGATGCAACAACGTTCCGTTATTTGATAAGTCTGACAGTTGAGAAAAATGTGGACATGAGACTTATGGACGTTGTAACAACCTATTTATATGGTGATTTAGATAGCGATATCTATATGAAATCTCAGATGGATTTAACCTACCCAGCTCAAAAGCTAAGAACATGTATTCCATAAAGCTAAGACGTTCATTGTACGATTTGAAACAATCTGGAAGGATGTTGTACAACCGTCTTAGTAAATATATGAAAAATGAAGGATATGAGAATAATCTTATATGTCCATGTGTCTTCATAAAGAAATCTAAGGAGGATTTCGCTATAGTTGCAGTATATGTCGATGACATAAACTTGATTGGGACAAGACATGAAATCAATAAGACTGCAAACTATCAAAAAAAGGAGTTCGAGATGAAAGATCTCGGAGACACGAAATATTGTCTCGGATTACAAATTAAGCATTGCACTAATAGAATTTTAGTGCATCAATCCAAATACACAGAAAATATATTAAAACAGTTCAATATGGATAAAGCTCATCCCCTTAGCACTTCAATGGTTGTTCGATCTTTAGATATCAATAAAGATCCATATCGTCCTAAGGACGACAATGAAATGATGCTAGGACCTGAAGTATCGTACCTTAGTGCCATTGGGGCATTCATGTATCTATCACAATGTACAAGGCCAGAAATATCATTCTCTATCAATATGTTGGCTAGATATAGCTCGACGCCAACTCGTAGACATTGGAATGACATTAAACATGTGATAAAATATCTTCGTGGAACTACCGACATGGGATTATTTTATACTTGTGGTTTATCTGACATCGCGAGTCTAGTTGGCTTTGCAGATTCAGTTTATTTATCTAATCCCCATAAAGGTCGTTCACAAAATGGATATGTGTTTTTTAATAGCAATGCAGCTATTTCTTGGCGTTCAACAAAACAGACAATGGTTGCTACCTCCTCAAATCACTTTGAAATATTAGCTCTCCATAAAGTAAGTAGAGAATGTATTTGGCTGAGATTGTTGATTCAACACATTCGTAGCTCCTGTCACATTTTTTACCACATATACTCTAACTGTTATTCATGAGGATAATGAAGCATGTATTGCACAAATTCAAGGTGAATTCATTAAAGGAGACATGACCAAGCACATCTCACCAAAGTTTTTCTATACTCATGAGCTTCAGAGGAACTTTGATATTGACGTCCAACAAGTTCGCTCAAGTGATAATCTTGCAGACTTGTTCACCAAATCGTTGCCAAAGTCAACTTTTCATAAACTAGTTCATGGAATTGGAATACGACGTCTTCATCAGCTGACAGTTCAGGATCAACATCATCAGGGGGAGTAATTGTTTTCAGGGGGAGATACATTTTGTATAGACTATAACGCGTTGTACTCTTTTTTCTTTGTTATGGTTTTTTTTTTCATTAGATTTTTTCTGACAAGGTTTTAATGAGCCAACATTAAGTGTGTCCAACACATATCTAAATCATCCTAAATATTGTACTCTTTTCTTAGCATAGGTTTTGTACTAATGGATTTTTTGGGCAAAGTTTTAACGAAGCAATAGGCTTAGAGATGGTGGTCATCCAAATGGGGGGTGTTATAACGTGGGTTACTAAAGGGTTGGATTTCCACTTTGTATTTTAGTCCCACATTGGTTAGAGATTAATATTACACCTTAATTGGGTTGTATAAATAAGACATTTGCATCCCACTATTAGATTACACTAATAAGATATTTTTTTTCCTATTTTCTTCTTCAATCTTCTACGTTTATTCTAACTATATATATATATATATATATATATATATATATATATATATATATATATATATATATATATAAATAAGGGAAAGGAAATTAGAAATTTTCACACGTAGAAATAGAGTTGCACTATTTAGCACGAGAAAGAATTTTGACAAAATTCTAACCAAAGAAATCAAACGTCGGATGTAATAGCTGATTTCACATTTCAATTCTCCTAAAACCCAATTAAACATAGATTAAAAAAAAGAATAAAGTAAATTTTCGGTACTCTTAATTAAGAAAAAAAACGTCATTAGTAAGTGTATATTCTCAATTGAATTTTAAAAAAGTGTCCTTGCTAAGGGCGTTTTATTCATATATTGTTGTGAAAACGTCTTTAGTAAGGACGTTTTTGTGTTGAAAAAAAAGTCCTTACTAAAGATGTTTTTGCAGCAGCATGTGAAGAAAACTTCTTTAGCAAGGACGTTTTTTGTGTTAAAAAAAAATCAAAAAAGGCACCTACTAAGGGCCTTAGCAAGGATGTTTTCTTTTATTTTCTTCGTTTTACCCAAAACAAAACTCAAAAAGAAAGTTTGAATAATCGTCCTTAACAAGACCTTTTTTTTATCACATTATGCGTCCATATTAAGAGCATATTCTTTTCTGTTCTCCATTAATTTAGTGTTCAACTAAAACGTTGACGTTTGAATTCCCTCGCCACAAATATCCTAAATTATTTTATTTCTCTGTAATTTCTCTAAACTTTAATGTTTTGAGTGAAAATGTTGGGAGAAAAAAAATATGTGGTTCAGTGGACTATCACTTAAGACTAGAGGTGCAATCAAAATGTTTATGATACTGGTATAATAGTTAAATCAAAAAAATTCGTTCAGAGCAACGAAAATACTAAAACTTCACTCAAAGCATAAAATTTTGAAAATATGCAAAACATCGTCAAAATGTCCTTTCTAAGGACGTTTTACGCTTTTCAATAACATTTTCATCCAACTTCGTTAAAAAAAAACTCCGTTAAATTTTTTTTTTAAATAAAAAAAATAGGAAAACGTCCTTTGGAAGGACATTTTTTTAGGAAAAACGTCCTTCCTATGAACGTTTTTCTTTTTTTATTTTAAATATCTCTTCTCTCTCTGTCTCACTCTCTCTCTCCTCTCACTCACACTCTTTCTTTCTTCTCTCTTCTCTCTCTGTTAACTCACTCACTCACTCACTCACTCACCCACTCTCTCTCTCTCTCTCTCTCTCTCTACTTTCTGTCTCTATGTGCTAACTCTCTCTCTCACTCTCTCTCACTCTCCCTAATATTCTCTCTCAGGAGAGGAGAACAGGAGAGGGACGAGCGGGAACAAAAGAGGAGAGAGAGTGAGAGTGAGAGAGAAAGAGAAGAGAGTGAGAGAGAGAGAGAGAGAGAGAGTGAGTGAGTGAGAGAGAGAAGAGAGAGAGAGAGAGAGAGAGAGGAGAAGAGAGATGAGAGAGTGTGAGTGAGAGAGAGGAGAGAATAAAAAAATAAAAACAAAGGGAAAACGTTCTTTGGAATGATGTTTTTTCTAGAAAAAACGTCCTTCCAAAGGACTTTTTTTTTTTTTTTTTTTTTTAACGGAATTTTTTTACCTAAACGGCATCGAACGGAAAAGCGTAAAACGTCATTCGTAAGGACGTTATGATGCTATTCTTAAAAAAAATTAAAATTGTATGTTCTGAGTAGAAATTTTTATATTTTCGTTACTCTGAACGAAATTTTCCGTAGTTAAATGGTTATGCCAATTTTGATGAAACAGTATGCTTATGTGCTGCCAAGTGTTTGTGAAGATTGGCTATGAGAAGCAATAATCTCAGTTATTACAACAGGTCGAGTGGACGGGGGCGATGTTTTTGGAGATGTACGTCTATTCATTCTTGGACTAATTGGCAGCAACGTTTTTGGTGCTGATGGCTACGGTGACAACGAAGATTGTCAATGCAAGTTGAAGTGTGTTTGTTTGTTTGTTTTCCATTGTAAATGACCTCTTTTTGTCTACTATCTGCTGTGTAAATAGGTTCGATAGAAATGTTAGTATTTGGGTCCCCTAATCTCTTCGTATTCGGATCGGTATCCGATGGGGACATATATGGAGCAGATTGCGCTTCTAAGAATTTTCTTCATCTCATGGGGGTGGGGTGCTACTCGAGCTTGATGTTAAATATGACCAAAGCTTGGGTGGGTGGGGGCTACATGCTCCTACAGCCGTCTGTGCTAGGCTAGGCTAGGCTAGGCATGTCCTTCATTTGTTAACAGCAAATGAGCATTTTCCCTGTTGTTGCTTTTTATGAGGGACCCATCAAGACAGGCTTTGCTGCTACAGAAAATTAATTGCATAAAAGATATTATATTTCATAAAAGGCATAAAGTTTAAAATATTTATGTTAACAGCATACAATTGTCCTAAAATAGAACATAAAAACGATAGTACGTATTAAAAATTTTATATAAACGTGTTACTTCTTTTTTTGGAACGTAACTTACAAACTTACATTCTTTTTTAGGACATAAGTTACTAAAAATATAATTAAAAAAATATTAATTCTTGTCGCTAGGTAATAAAGAAAATAATCTAGACGTTGAAATCTAGTAATAAAAAAAAAACAACAACATCAACTTATGTCCTTATTTAGGACGTAAGTTTACTAAGTATTTATTTACGCAAATAATTAAGAGGAATTAACATTTATTAAGGAGAGAAGTGAATTATGTCATTTTTGGCGTAAATAGAATATATGTCCTAAATTTTGACAATTTTATACTATTTCTTTATTTTTTTACAAATTTTATATTTTTTTATGTAATAAATTTAAATTTGAATGTTCTACTGTAATTTTCCGTTGCTTCTAACAACTTCCCAACTGTATTTAATTCGTGCATACGGCTTCGTACCCCCATCCCATCCCCACCTAAAGCGACCAACCACCTCAAAGAGATCACGGAAAGACCTTTACATAATCCAAAAGCAAATAGTAATTATCACTGCATTAATTATTTTGTTTTAGTACGTCTGGTCTCGTTTCATATTCATATTGATCGAAAGTACGCTCAATTTATGTATAAGTATAATACATGTTTTCTTTAAATTATTTTCACCGGCAGGACCACTCTTATGACCTCTTTGTAATATATATATATAAAGAGCTATTAGTGTTCATTTTTCTACATTAATTATACACATGTGGACCAATAAAAATAAAATATACTAGTGCACATGGGTGTACATGGAATATGAAAGTCTATTCCTATTGGTCCATATATGCATAGTTCATGTAGAAAAATGAACACTACGACTCATATTTATATGAAAACGAATTCGGAGTCCTCCGGAAGAGTTTCGTCGAAGCCATGTCCCTCTCTTTCGTGCGTCGGATCGGAGGGTCCGCTCGCACGTCGGCTCGATAAAACGGACGAGGGCGCACAGGACTCCCCCGCGGACTCACGATCCGGATCCGAATCCTCTCCCTCCCTCCCCCTCTCTCTCTCTCTCTCTCTCTCTCTCTCTATATATATATATATATATATATATATATATATATATAATATTGATATTGATAGCTCATTTGCTCTGTGAATTCCTTAATTTTGCTATAACTTACATGTATATTTAAATGGGCAGAGAAAACATGTCTCCATCTGTGTCTCAACCAGCTCCCATTTTTAACCAAGATAATCTAGATAGATAAACATATTACTAATTAAAGCCAACCTACACTAGTTATTTATCCATGCCATTACTACTGACTGGGTAACAACTTATAGTAAACAAACAAACAAACAAGCAAAGCTGATTGCTGCATAAAGCCTGGCCAATAAAAACAGGCTTCACTACACACTTATTACAGTAACCATATATGCACACACTAAAAAAAGAAAACATATATATAGTTGTATCTGTATCACTAACAAATTCCTATAATAAATAAACAATTTACACAAGAAAAAGAAAGAAATAAAGAGTAAATATGTATATTCTCATGGAAATTAAATAAATTAATAAAACCTCAGTGGCATGGCATGGCATCTGCTAGATTGTCTTTGTTGCAGTAGTAATCTCTTCTTCTTGCTTCAGCTGCTGTTCTTCTTTTAATTTGATGGAGTTGAGTTTTTCGAGCTTAAGACCAGCTCGGAATCGAGCAATGAACATTTCGGCCTTGTTGTTAACATCTGGACTTGGACAGAAGTGTTCTTCTCCTTCCTTCCCATCCTCTTTCACATTGATCTCTTCGCAATCGTTACTTGGCGGAGGCGGAGGCGGAGGAGGGGGCATTGGGATTGAATAATAAGGCATTGAAGGACTAATCCTCTCTCGCTTTCTGTGAAGATTGGTCGGCTGAGATGGCCGCAACGGCGAAGGAGGCAGTGGATAGCTACTGTGACGACTACTCGGCCTATGCCTTCTCTTCTGGACTAGATTTTGCGGCGGCAGAGGAGTAGGTATCGGGATTGGCGACTCTTTCTTTTTCGCTGGAGGAGGTGGTGGCGGTGGAGGAGGAAAGGAGTGGTTGTGCCTCCTCTTGCTCCCGCTCTTCTTAAACAGCTGCTGAAACATCGAAGAAGCCGGCGGTGACGGTGGAGGAGGAGGAGGAGGCGGCGGCGGCGGAGGAGGAACTGATCCGGCGTCGGTGGCCGACTCGTCGTTGTAAATCTTTTTGACCTTGCTCTTTTTCTTCTTCTTCTGGTAGAATTGCGCTAGAGCGGCAGCTATATCCTTGGCTCCGCCGCTCTTCTTCCTCTCCAGTCTCTTGGTCGGCACGTGTACTGGGGACATTGGCGGCGGAGGAGGAGGAGGAGGCGGCGGCGGCGGCGGACGCGTGGGTTCTGGTTTAGGATCGGCAATTTCTGGCTCCGGCGACGGAGGGGCCGGCGTGGATTCCGGTGGTAGATCGGTCTCTTCTGGTGGCGGAATCTTCTTCACAGTTCTCCTCCTCGGCTGCCGAGTCATTGGCGGAGGAGGTGGTGGCGGAGGTGCAGTAGTTCGGGATCTCTCCGGCGGAGGTGGAGACGGCGGCGGCGACGACTTCCGGATCTCGAATGTGTCGACCGGAATGGTTTTGATTTCAGAATTGGGGTTAGGGTTAGGGTTAGGGGTAGGGGTAGGGGTAGGATTTTCCTTGGGTTCATCGTATCGGTAGTGGTACTGGTACGGGTACGGGGACGGGGACGGGGACGGGTGGTGGTGATCGGTCGACCTCCGGTGGTTGGTCCTGTGCAGCTGGATATCGTCGGAGAAGCGCCACGTATCGGTGTCGGGCGGTCCCCACCATGCCTCCTGGCGGAGGTCCGGATAGGAGCTGCTGCTCCTCATCCTCCGCAACCCCACCGTTCTATTCTCCATGTCGGAGTGAACTTGAGCCTGAGGTGGAGGTGTAGCTTCTTCCTCCCCCCAGCGGCGATGAGTCGGTGGGGACGTGTCGGCGGCGGGTTGTTCAGTGTCGTTGTTGTTGTTGTTGCGGGAGAAGAGTCCGCAGAGAATGGCGAAGAGAACGAGGAGTAGATTGATCGCGTCCCATCCGTTCTTGATCAGGCTCGGGCGGAAGCCTTTGAAGGAGGAGGTGGAAAAGGAGGGGAGGAAGAGTGCGAGGAATATGCCGGGAAGGAGGAAGAGGAGCAGTGGTCGAACGCCGCCGCCATTTCGATTTTCTCCTTCCATTTCTTCAAGGTATGCAAACACTTCGTCTTCTTGTTGTTATGCTTTTGAGATTAATTATGATTGTGGATGAAGGGTTGGCTTGGTTTTCTTTTGGGTGGGGGTCGAAGAGAGAGAGAGAGTGGTAGTTGGTTGAGCTGAGAAAATGAACTGTTATTTAACGGAGAGGGGCCTGGTTGAGCGAGGGGAATGATTACGTGTGTATGCATGTAAGTTAATATTATTATTACCCTAATAATAATAAATAATAATAAATTTTGTTTAAGTCTTTGGCTGTATAAATCATTCCTTGATGCCCAAGCTACCTTGTTAAAGCCTAGTATGAAAGTATCACGGTTAGTTACATCTTAATGGGAGTGTTGGTGTAGTAATCCTGACATATTTGTTGTTGGCGGTGGACCGTAGTCTCTCATCAAGCTGTTAATTGGGCTGAGCGGCCCGGAGTCCGGCCTGAACCGGCTCAATCAAATTCGGCAGTCAACGGACCAATCTGGTCCGACCCATAGGGGACCTAGGTTCGAATTGGGTCTCGAAAATGAGATTGATAGCCTGGTCCAGAACGGACCATTGAAAAAAATCGGATCGGACCATTAATAAAATATTGCCGTAAAATTTCTCTATTGACTATTGGTAAGTTTTTTGCAATTTTTATTTTTCTAAAAAAAAATTCTTTTTCACTTTTTAAAACTAATCGGGCCAATCCGGTCCTGAACTGGTCCGGACCACCCCCAAACCGAGTACAGGTACGGGCTGGGTTCATTCCTATAAGTCTTTAGGATCGGGTTGGCCCGCCCCGCTTTCCCTCCGATCAATGTCCGACTCACTCCAGACTCGGTCAACACTGAACTCGGACCGGACCGACCCGGCCCAATTAACACATTGATAATTCATTCTAGTTTCAGGTTAGGATTTCAAAAATAAACCCACAATCCTCTAAAGGTTTGGATATATGAATCCAAAATCTGACGAGGAGTTCAAATATTGACATATTTGGTAAACAGGAAATGATCATGGATTCAAAGACTTCATGAATTTGGAACCAAATTTATGAGATCTTATGTTTGGTTGGACCTTAGATTTTGAGGTATTTTCACATCCTTTTCTCCCATATGAATTTGTGAGAGAGATTTGATTTTCTTTTTAATAATTTTATTGTTCTTTAAATATTTAGTTTACATCAATCAACAATTAATTAACTAATAACTTAGTTATTAATTAATTAATATTTAGTTAATATTTTAAATATAAATATTTTATTTTTTTATATAAATAAATAATCTGTACCCTTATAATGAGGTTTGAAAACGGCTCAAAATTGAGGTGTCTAAGTCGTTTGTAAATACTCTACTAACTATATTTTTTAAAACAACTAATTATTTAACTACATAATATTATTTATTTACAACTAAACAATTCTAACTCAAGTGGTTAAGATGGGAGTTATTTTTCTTGTTTGCTTGAGTTCGATTTCCAGGAACGACAGTATTTATAATAGTTTCATATTTAATTTTTTTTATGCACATGCAATGCACGTACACATTATTAGTATTAATAAGTTGTTAGAATATTTAAATAATATAAATAAATAAATAAATAAAAATTTACTTCTTGTTCTTTTTTCTTCGGCAACTTTTTACTTTTTTTTCCATAACTACATTTAACTAACTTTCAAAATAATTTAGTACAGAACCATCCAGATTCTGAAACCATTGTGGAAATTGATAAGAACCCAAAAATCTTGTAGGACATAGGTTTGGGTGTTATTATAACCAACCTAAACCCAACCCGTTTATAGTCCCTAATTTAAGATAAATAATTTAAAGAGAAGGATATGAGTGTATGAAAAATTGTTGTTACACTCCCTCCCTAAATCCTATTACTATAATCCAAGAGAGATGAACTGCTTGCTTGCTGGTTTTGTCACAAAATTATGTTGAGCTGATAGTTTGGTTTGGCATAAAATTAATCATGGTGACATCTAATTAGACTAGTGTGCAAACAAAGACCTGTTCCTCCTCACTTTCTGAATAAGAAAATGGATTACACGACGATGGACCGCGTTTTGCTTCAATCTTGACCGTCAGATGGCAGAAGAATGATGGTATGGGGAGCGTGTGGGTCCCATGGGCACGCCAACCACGTGCTATTTATTTTATTTTCTGTTTGTTCGTAAGAATTAAGAATTACACTGTCCCTAGCTTTTGCAAGTTATTCGATTATGAGTGAATGTTTTTATTTCAATCAGTTTAGTGCATGAATAGGAATTACAAATTATATTTAATCCCCAAGCTTTAGGCCCTTCTTTTTTCCTCCCTACCTTCTTAAAATTTCTTGATTTTTGAGAGTTAAAAATATTAATAAAAAAGAGAGGCTTCAGTCATATATATATGTTTGATGTGCTGAACATTCAATTAGAAATGTGCCACGAAATAGACTTTCGAACCAATGAGTAATCTCATGTCCTTAACCAACCATTTGCCAATAGCTGGAAAAGACGATCCTCATTGTCGGGACAAACTTGATAAACCAGTATATTCAAGGACTGTAAACTTATTCAAGCATTGCTCTCTTGTACTAGACCTCTACTCCATATCACCACCCGAACCTTAACTTGATTCAATCATCGGAGTTAGGTGCTAGGATTAAGCAAAGTGGTACACTACTGCATGATGCATATAGAAACGGGAGGGGAAGGGGGAGGGGGAGGGGGAGGGAGGGACCATGATTGAATGAAGATCCAAAGCAACAATGACTGAAGCATAGATCCAGCATGAAAGAGAGGGAGACAGACGTAGCAGCCAAGCATACGTTTCCACTCACCTCCAGCCTCTCCTCTCTCTCTCTAGCCTCCAGATTTGTTTTTCCTTCACAAGAAAGCCCCATTCCTGGAGTTGGCGTGCTCTCGACCAATTATACTAACATCTTAATTTCCGCAGTTTAACATACATTTAATCACACAAGTAACATGACTAGCAGTGGATTAACATGAGGCCCAAGTCCGATTAGCCAGCCAGCCAGCCTTTCCTAACACGCTTCTTCCACCTACACCAAACCATAATAATCCATCGATCGATCCACCATGCCAACTGCCCAAAATCTGAACAGCTAGCTAGCTAGCTAATCGACTGAAATTGCGTGCCCATACTATATATAACTATGAAGAATAGGAAAATGACTCCCAGAGAGAAAAACAAAACAAACAAACAAACAAAAAAACTGGGTCTGTAGCAGGCTTGCCGCGTTCTACGGCTTTCTCGCTGATATAATTTGTCTAGTATTTGACTAAGCCTAATTATTTCAAGGAATGTGGCTGAAGTTATAAATGTACCTCCTCTACTCCTGTTCTATTAGTGGCAAATAGATGGTGGTTTAGTACATCTGGAGCTAGACCCACCCCTTTATCAAAGAAGAAAAGTTTCTGGGGAATGGTCTGTCTTCATATGTAAGGAGGATTAGACCTTGCTTGCAAGTATTTTTCCCAATTTAGTTTGTGCAGTCTCTCGACAAGCAAGTTTGTATTTTAAGACTGTAACCCAAATTGAATGATAAGCACGCTTGGCCTGCGCGTTTCTGTGCGGTTTACAACCATCATCATCAGCAATTTAGATTATCAAAGCATCAGACTTTAATCACTACGAACGAAGTAGTCGCACGAGAACAAACAAAGCTCTAAACCCCGTAATGTACATCAACTGAAAACTTTATGTCCTCACATCTTACATGTAATCAAACCCTCTATTACAAATGACTCGCAGAAATTTAAGTTTTATGCAGAAGATAACACTTATAAGAAATTTACCAACCAGGTTGTTAACATAATTGTCAATATTTACAACACCTGCAAAACTTGATGGTTAGACTATTCCTTCCGTGATGTAGAAGAAGAAAAGTCCGTGTATCAAACTGTCGTATGTACAGAAACCAACTACACATATAGCGTCATGGATGCCATAGGCCCATCGACCTGCTGGAGAACAGTAACCCACCAGGAGTCCTCACCACGAATTGTTACTCCAGTCATTAGAGCCCCCCAACAAATACCATCACTCCCGCACGATGGTGAAGGAGAACTTTGACAACAGCTGTGGAAGTCCAGATATAATTGTACCATAGGTCTACAACATACAGCAACTTAAAATTAGTTCATGACTAGGTTGCTGCATAATACTAGGGAAACTTTTACAATTAATTACACACCTTTTCGTTGTCGTACAGCTGGCACAATGGAACAGCGAGTAGTCTCATGTTTTTGGGCACAGCAAATTTTTGCGTCATCTGCAACCTAACTAGGAAAAGCTTTGTGCATTCCTTAAGGAAGAAAAGAGGAGGTGGTTAACAGGTATCATGACAAGGACAGGTTGAAACAAAAAATCGCAGATACCTTAGCTTTACGTGGTAGATATGGACATGGCAAGGTCTCAAAATCGGACCTCCACCACATTCCGATGCATTCCCCTATCTAGCAAAAATGATAAGAAGGGACGATTTAGATGCATTTCTTTGATTTAGTATAACAAATAATGAATACTTATAAACATCAATAGTTACCTCCCAGTCACAGCTTGAGCCACTGCCACTATGCAAAAGCTTACTAGAGAGCTTCCGTTTCAACCCTCCAATATCTGTAGATAACACATAAAATCCCAATTGAATCTCCACTCGAGTACTAGACATACCGAGCTATTGACAAACAAAAAAAAAAGATTCAGCAACAACATTGTTCTAGCGAGAGACCCAAGGGGCACTAGCTGGAAATTGGTTATACTTGACCCATGTTTCCATAATATAATTTTGACATGAAACCACGGTAACTCTTAGGGTTTGCTGTTTTGTATGGAAAAGTAACGATGCTTTATTAACACTAACCTGATTCACCTGGTCGTAGGCGCCCTCCAGGAAGCTTAAAGAATGAGTTTCTCACTTGCAACAGCAGCACGTGAGGCTGTTGATATAATTCAACCTGTTTCACAAATCGCAATAGGTCTTTACGATATAGAAACTATGACAATTAACTGTCCATATAGCAATGTAACAAACATACTGGAATCTGGAATACCTCCTAAAACTTGTGCTGTGTGGATACGGGCAGGGAAAGCCTGATTCGGCATGGTAGATGTATTTCAAGGCAGCATAGGGAAAAGAAACAGGTTACATGGACAAGGAGAATTCTACTAAAATACGTATTAGTACATAATATACTGAAATGTAAAATATGTCCATGTGTGTCGTGATATGCAGGATTAGTTTCAATACTTTCATATCCTTGTTTGTATATATAAGCTATAGGAAGTGTAGAATATTTTGGAGTTCTATATTTTATTCATAATCTCTTAGCTATATATATATATATATATATATATATATATATATATATATATAGCCTTACAATCCTCCATCTTACATAAAATCTCCTAATACATTCTAATATACCAACACTCCTCCTCAAGATGGGCGAAAGATATTCACTAAGCTCATCTTGTCACATCCCCTAATCATATCTACAAACTAAGTCCCTTGGTCAGACTGTCTGCTACCTGATCCTTGGTTGGAACGTAGCCTAGCTCCAGTAGTCCACTGTCCAACTTCTCCTTGATGAAGAACCTATCAATGTCGATGTATTTGGTCATGTCATGCTGCACTGGATTGTTGGCGATACTGATGGCTGACTGGTTGTCACACCACAGCTTCATCTTGGCTCCTTGATCCAGTTTTAGCTCCACCAGCATACTCTTCAGCCTTAGCAGCTCTGCAACTTCCAAGGCCATAACTCTTTACTCTGCTTCAGCTGTCGATCTGGCCACTACTGACTGCTTCTTACTCCTCGAAGAGACCAAGTTGCCTCTTACAAATATGCAATAGCCCGAGGTAGACCTCATGTCATCAGCACAGCTAGCCCAGTCAGAGTCACAGTAGCCCTCGATGCTCACGTGATCATTCTTCCTGAATATCAGCCACTTTTCGGGGGCACCCTTCAAGTATCTCAGAATCTGGTACACTGTGTCCATATGACCCTTCCTTGGGTCATGCATGTAGCGGCTCACCACACTCACTGTAAAGCAGATATCATGACGTGTGTGGCTCAAATAGATCAACTTGCCCACCAGTCTCTGGTATCTGTCCCGGTCAACTGGATCTCCAGCCTCAGCACCCAGCTTGAACCTCTGATTGATCGGCGTCGCTGCAGGTTTGCATCCCAACATCCTTGTCTCTGTGAGAAGGTCCAACGCATACTTCCTCTGAGAAAGAACAATCATCTCTGCTTCTCGAGCAATCTCAATCCCAAGGAAGTACCAAAGAAGGCCAAGATCCTTCACCTCGAACTCCTTGCCAAGCTTCCCCTTGAGTCGGACAATCTCCGGCTCATCATCTCATGTGATAATCATATCGTCCACATACACCGCAAGCATGGTGATGTGGCCTCCACTCCGATGGAAAAATACAGTGTGATCAGCGTTGATCTGCCGATATCCCATCCCTATCATCGTCCTCCTGAATCTGTCAAACCACGCTCGAGGAGACTGCTTCAGTCCATAGAGGAACTTCTTCAACCTGCAGACCTTGTCCACTGTTTATCAGTGCAGAATCCTGGTGGTATCTCCATGTACACCTCCTCCACTAGATCCCCATGAAGAAACGCATTCTTCACATACAGTTGGTATAGCTTCCATCAACCATTCGCTGACAAATAAATCAGGGTCCTGATGGTGCTCATCTTTGCCACTGGTGCAAAAGTCTCGTCGTAGTCAATGTCGTACGTCTGACTGTATTCTTTTGCCACCATTCGAGCCTTGTAGCGCTCAGCCTGTCCATCTGGGTTCTGCTTCACAGTAAAGACCCACTTGCATCCGACTGTCCTATTCCCCTCTGGAAGTTTTACCAGTTCCCAAGTGTGGTTCTTCTCAAGAGTCCCTAACTCCTCGTGCATCGCCGCTTTCCACTTTGGATCGTTCTTGGCAACCTGTCAATTGTTAGGTACAGTAATACTATCCAAAGACGCAATTAATGCTCCATGAGAAGAAGAGATGTTATCATATGAAACAAACTGAGCAAGGTCCCAACCATATCTATCAGGAGGATTTTCCGCATTGTTGCGAGTGGTCCTCCGTACTGATAATGGTGTAGGAGGGGTAGGAAGAATGATATCACCTAAACAAAAATCTGGTGGTGGTGGTGTATGTGTCTCAGGAGTCGAGACGGACGCAGGCAAGGGACTTGGCACTGGCACTATAGGTAATGGTCCTGCAGTTTGCTTCCCTTTCCTGCTGTAGGTAAGTAACTCCCCCTGAGGCGTGGGCCTAACACCTCTCATCTCCTCCCCTTGTTCCTCCTCTCTCTCCTCCTCAACCGCCGTGAGCCTGACACCTCTCGTCTCCTCCCCTTGTTCCTCTTCACTCTCCTCCTCAACCGTTTCTCCATGTCATACTCCTAAATCGGTCACCAAACTCTCACCAATCTCCCTCTCTCGTCTCATACTCTCAGCGTCAGGTGAGTTGCCCATGGATGAGGTTCCCTTCTGACGGTGCTCAAGTTCCCTGAAGTAAACATCCATGCTCACAAACATCTTATCCTCTACTGGGCTCCAGCACACGTACCCCTTCTGAGTCGCCGAATAGCCCACGAAGAAACACTTGACTACTCTAGGGTCAAGTTTTTCAACAGACGGTCTGTTGTCCTTCACAAAATATATGCAGCCAAACACCTTCAGCGGGAGTATCCCACTATTATTTTCTTGCAATATCTCACATGGAGACTTCCATCCCAGTACTTTCGAGGGCATCATGTTGATCAGTTGAGCTGATGTCAACAATGCATGCCTCCACAGACTCTGTGGGACATTCATGGCGAGCATCATGCTCCATGCCACCTCCAGAAGGTGTCTGTTCTTCCTTTCTTACACTCCATTCTGTGCTGGTGTGTATGCACAGGTTGTCTGATGTTGTATCCCTTGGGCTGACAGGTATTCCTCAAGTGTTTTGTTGGTATACTATGTCCTATTGTCAGACCTCAGTACCTTTACCAGTGCTCTGTACTGAGTCTGGACATGTTTATGTAAGTCCCGGAAACAGGCAAATATATCACTCTTATTCTTCATCAAATACAGCCAGGTGACACGAGAGGAACAATCAATAAAAGAAACTAAATACTTGTAACCATTCATATTAGTTGTGACGCACGGCCCCCAAACATCAGAATGTATAATATCAAAAACAGAAGAGCTCCTATGATCCGCACTAGCATATGAGCTCCTAGTAAGTTTGCCTAAATCACATGCATCACATACTAGATTCTTCTTATTTGCTTTCTCATAAATAGACGGATACAACCTACTCAAAATACCAAAAGAGGAGTGCCCCAACCGCCTGTGATGGAGTATCAGTGTATCATCGGCACTCACTTTCGGTCCTCTCATTCCAGCCCTCTCTACCATAGACATCAATGCCGAATCTAGCCCTTCCCGATCCAGGTACCACAGTCCATCATGCCAAGTGCCAGTCCCAAGTCTTCGTCATGTCTCCTTCTCCTGGAAGATCACCTTAGGAATATCAAAAGAGACAATGCATTTTAGTTTGAGGATTATAGAACTAATGGACAAAAGACTGACTAGAAAAGAAGGAGCATGCAAAATATTGGATAATTTTACTAAACTTGTACAATCGACAGTACCCTTACCGACCACTGGCTGAAAAGTACCATCGGCTGTTTGAATATTGTCCGCCGATGCTAGGTGAGTGTAGGAAGAGAACTCACTAGCATTCCCTGTCACGTGTCGAGACGCATCCGAATCGACAATCCAGTCAGACGATCTAAGGGAAGACATAAATGCAAGGACGAATGAGTCGTTAGTACCTTCCGACGGATGGACATACATGGCAGCGTTTTCTCTGGCGAAGACTGAGGTGGACGCCTCCTTAGTCCGACTCCTCCTGTCTCCATTGCTTGACGCTCTCTGCTTTCTCCTGAGTACCTCCAGCATGCCCAGCAGTGTCAGATCCTCCTCAGTATAGGCACCATCAGTTTCCTCCTCGCCTTCTGCTACCAGCAGGTTCGTCTGATAACCTCCTCGACCACCCCGTCGACCCCCACGACCACGGCCACGTCCTCCAAACTGTCCAAGTCCACCACCCGAATCTCCCTCATTGGGTGGTTTGGTGCAAGCATACCTCAGATGGCCCACCTCCCCGCAGTTGTAGCATTGTCGGGGTCTCCCTTAGGTCATGTGCCGCCTGAATTAGCAACCGCCGGTGCTGCTTCACTTCAGGAGGACCACATGTCCCTGCCTGCAGCTTGATGCGAGTCTCCTCCTGGATCATGACCGAGATAGCCTCCTCAAGTGTAGGGATCTTCAGTTGGGCTAGAAGTAGTGCTATCATATGAGCAAACACTGCGGACAAGCCCTTAAAAAACTTCATCGTCCTCTCATATAGACATACATCTCTCCTTACACTTCGGGTCCTCACAGCTCGTCCGATCTGAGGAGTGATCGTAATCCAACCACAGACGATCCAACTCCGTGGCATACTCATGCACCGTCTTCTCTCCCTGTATGGTGTCGTCAATCTCCCCCTTGATCTGGAAAACCCTCAAGTTATTTCCCGCACCATCGTAGGTCCTCTTCAACTTCTCTCATACGTCCTTTACTATCTCAAGGCCATCCACTGTGGCGGCAATCGACTGGACTAAAGAATTGAGGAGCCAAATGTATATCACCATATGAGTGGACTTTCACTCGTCGCGTCCTGCCGAGCCCTCATCCGGCTTTGTCTTATCTCCTGACAAGAAACCCTCAAGGTTCTTTTCTGCGAGGGTTCTCCTCACCCGTCGTAACCAACTCAGGTAGGTGGTCGGTCCATTAAGCTTCAGATCGATGGAGGGAAGCTCCAACTTTGCCGGTGTTCGTGTCGCGCTCTCACCAGCCGACAGTTTCATCAGCTTCATCAACGTTGCGACCTCCGCATGGTCCAACTTATTGATGATCTCCTCCATCGATCCTCCTCTTCTCCGATCACCTCACACCCGTCCCACGATTCACGTTCGTCCTCTTCGTCCTTTCCTAGTCCCGATAATGCCTCTCCTCCATCGGATCTAGGCCTTCGATGTCAACGTCCGGAACAACCCGCAAGAGACGCCGGAAACCGCGGCAGAAGGCTCATGCGGGCTCCGCAGGAGTCGCGGCTTCGTGGTGGTAGCAGAAGTGTGGTGACGGCAACGGTGGTGGTGGAGCGACAGCGGTGGTGGCGGCTAGGATTTGTGGCGGCTAGGGTTTGTGCTCTGATACCATGTAGAATATTTTAGAGTTCTATATTTTATTCATAATCTCTTGGCTATATATATATATATATATATATATATATATATATATATATATATATATATATATAGCCTTACAATCCTCCATCTTACATAAAATTTCCTAATACATTCTAATATACCAACAGGAAGAAGCAGTATCATATGAAATTCACTTGATTTGTTAATAACCTTTAGGAGGGAAATCCAATATTGAGAAGCAATGTTCTAAAAATCACTATGCAGGTTCGGTGTGGAGGATAGGCGTTCCTAGGCCGCTTAGGCACCTAACAGTGGCCTCTGAAATACTGCTATGACCATGTTCTATATGAAAAATTAGGCCATGGGACTTAGGGGAATAGTGTCATAGGGTCTAAGGAAATATTGTCATAGCCAAGTTCTTCCTAAAAGTGGCCTCTGGAATACTGTCATGGCCAAGTTCCCCCTAACAATGATCTCTGGAATACTGCCATGGCCTAGGGGTAGTATTTCAGAGGCCACCAAGTTCTCCCTAACCGAAAAGGAGCTTTTCGGTTCGGCCTAGGGACGCTTAGCTCCTAGGCGTCCGAACAGGTCGATTTTTAGAACACTGTTGAGAAGTGACTACTCAACACTATAATATTGGTGCTGGTCTACCATGGTAACTGCTTCAAAAGGACCAGACAATGATAATAGCCATGTCATCGACAAGCATAATAGTAATACATTGTGACAACAAAACAAGGGATTCATCGGTGCTACTAGTAAAAACTAAAAAGTTTTGTCCATAAAAGAAAACTAGGATATGCTTTCACGAATTAACCGTGATATTCCATTTAATTAGTTATGTAAATAACAAACCTTAAAATATAACGACCGGACAAATAAATGCATTGCTCTTATCTATAGCTAATCCTAGAAAACTGGGATAAAGACTTTGTTGTTGTATTACTCAAATTTGTTTTAAGTAAAGAATATCTTGATCACAATGTTTCTCAAACCACTCCTTCCAAGTTCTTAATCAACATATTCAAAGCAAAGTTCCGCCAATATTTTTTTTTTCAAGTTCTTAATCAACAAGGTTTCAGGTTATTTGATACCATGCTTGAGTCGCACATAGAGAAAAATCGGCCACACAGGGTTTAAGTAAATACTAGTCAAAATCAGTGAAATCTAATGTTCCAATAAGGTTTTTGGATAATTCGTACATTGTGTAGGCTCTCTTTTTTAGGATAAAGCATTCGAGCAAACAAGGATTCTGGCAAGTGCAGCACTCAATTGATGCCTATGAATATAATTTAATATAAGAATCATAGTCAAAGAAATTTAGGAATACATCTGCACAGATGAATATTTGAAAGAATTGGTAACATGTAATTTAGAAGATATATATATATATCCAAAAATCGGTTACATAAGATCATTTCAAGACTGCATATGCATTGCGTAAGCAAACCTAAAACAACATAAGAGGGGCTTATTATAGTACTTAGACCGCAACCTTAACCGTTTCGTTGATCTTGGAAGAAAGTGTAAAAGGAGATTGTTGGTCCTAGCGTACCATTAGAATTCAGTCTATAAGATACACATGCAGGACTTTTTTACCAATGGGGGCCAAATTAAAAAATGAGTTCTAGAGTGATTTTTTTTTCCCAAAGGAATTACAATAAAGTATGTTTACTTTTCCCCTTTAGGTACAATTGTTTCCAAATTTATGTGAGTTTCTTTTATATGGCAAAATTTTATTTGATTATCCAAAATCTAGCTTATTTGTGACCTTATAAGACTTGATTAGTGTATAACCAAATTAGATAAAGATACAAATGAATGCTTAACCAAAATATATAATTTCACAATGTCGAGGTTGTGAGCTAGACCAACTTTATCGTTGGTGAGTAAAGTTACGTCTTCTTTGATATGAATAAAGAGCAATATTCAAACCAAGTTCGAGCTTCAGATTTATGAGCTGAGCTTGTGAAATTATTTAGCCAAGCTCAAAATTATCGAGCTGCCAACTCGTGTTTGAAACTTGTGTTTAAGCTTGAGCTCGACTAGTCTCGTAACAACTATACTCGCCTTGAGAGAAGCTCAAGAATGACTGCACTTGAGCTCATCATACCGTGGGTTGAAGTACTTCGTTAGTTGAATTTGTTCGTGATCAAGCTCATGAGCCAAGCTTCATAGAGTCAAACTTCAAATCAAGTTCATTTACGCATTCAAACTTGGATTGTTAATAAATTAGAGTCGAGCTTTTATGAATCTGAGGCACCTCCAGTTTGCAGCTGCTTTCCTCACAGAGTTGAGCTAGTCTAAAAGTTACACACACACGTTGGTGTGCGTGTGTGTGCGCGCACACACACGGGAGAACAAAATTCAAAACGTCATGGGGGCCATGTGTTATTGCTCCGGTTACAAAGTTTGTACAACGTACGTAGAAAACCGAAAATTACAACAACTTGCAAGAAAAGAAAATTACAAGCGACTTGTAATACGAAAATATGAAATATAAAACTTGTAAGAAATTCAACAAGTTGCTACTACAACTCTTGTTACAGAACACAAAAAGAATGAGTAGAAGAAGTTGAGAAAGACGACTCGTTGGGATATTCAAAACCATAGTTGCTCAAAGCAAGATTCGATCTATTTTTCGTCGATCTGCTTCCAAGAACCAATAAGTTTTAATGTAAGAACTTCTGGAACGCTCACTTGTCACTCAATATCTTGTATGGATCTTGAACTCCCTGGACTCCTCAAAATTTGACAGCACCTTGTTGCTTCTTTGTTGCTACTAAGGCCTCTCACGCAGCATAAACACTCTTGTGTATTTCGTCACTCCGAAAAGAGAACACTTTGAATATATAGGAGAGCCACCCCCTTAGCAGCCTACTACCCATAATGGACAATGAATACAGAGATAACTAGCGTCCAGCGCACGCACAAACGCTGCACCAGCCCGCAAAAACGTGCACAGCGCAAATGCGCCCCACACAACTCACGCAACCGTGCAACTCCAGCGCAAATCGCGCAACAGCTGCACCGTGCAACCACCAATGCCATCAAAGCACCACTTTGCGTCATTTGCCCGAGTGGAAGTCGCATAGCTCCTAAGAAAAATCCCAAAAAGAGTGACAAAAAATATAAATGTTTCTTTGAGGATTCGAACCTTGGACCTCTAGGAAAAGTAAAACACCCCACCATCTTAACCACATGGGCTACCACACCCCATGTGCAAATGTCAATACAAAACAAAGTATTATATAGAAATACACACTTGGGGTTCTTTCCAATGTAGGACTAAAAACCTAGTGTCCAAGTTCAAAACCCCAACACCATGGCCCCCTCTCCCATTGCAAGTGTAGTGTACACAAGGTATAGTAAAAGGAGAACCTTAATCCATAAGCTTGGAAGACATTTTTACTGTATTGCGTTTTTGCTATTTTCCTCTTCCTATCCAACAGACTACGATGAACTTTGGACGATAACTCCAGTCTGGAATCTCTATGAAAAATGCTTCAATAACATCTTTCCTAAAACAACTAGAACTTGCATGCACACAACACACTTGACACAACTAGACCTTGTTTCAAACCTATGTTGCACGAATATAGATAAGGATACGGTATGGATATTGGGATACAAACATTCTTAGATTAGTACAATAAGTAGTCACCTATGTTGCACAATCGAGACACGGATATGGGTACAGACACAGTACTGATAAGAACACCATTTTCTCGTCTCCGTACTGTATAGCTTAATACCAATCCGCTGAGGCACCAGGCATAAAAGGTAACATCCTCTAATAGTTGTTACTCGATCTATATTCTAAAAGATGTTTCTTGGAATATCTTAAATTCTTAATGGTTGACATAATAATAGGTAGCTTAATAAATAGAAATTTGCAATTTGCAGATATCATACGACTTACATATCAAAGAATCAAATAAGCAAATCATGCTGTAGATAGTATCTGGTGATATTTTTTTTGAGATAAAATAATTAGAAAGATGTCAAAAGCTATTGAAAGCTTAAAAGCAGAAGCACAACAGAAAGGTGGTACTAAAAACTCATCATGTTGGATCTGTGTAAACTATTCAATCTTCACTTAAGATGAATTTGAGCAGTTGGTCATCAGCCATATTACGTCATTCAATACAGTGATACATCTTATGCAAGAAGGACAACTGCCAAGATGGAAGACTTTATTTCTACATGTTAAAAATGTCCATTATTAGGGTAATTTCCAAGGACAACTGTCCATGGAGTGAGCCCCCTTGGCCATGGCCTTGACTATGTCTTCATGGCAAGAGAGATGAGGTAGGATGTGTGTAGGATCAAGAACACCCACAGTATAAGGCTTGGAAAAGCCCCACTTCGAGATGTGCTCCTTCACTCAAGCTAGCAAAGGGCAACCAGCAAGAATTTTAGAAAAATAGCGTTCTTTAATTGCTCCTCACCAATTGTAGGCTGATGGGATGACCCTGATTCCAGACTTCCTGGTACAACTCTGTGAAGTGTGGTCTCAAGGTGATGTCCCCACACTAGCTATTCTACTAGAATCAGATATGGTTGCCATTATCAGTCGCAAACTTAGAACTGGTATATACATTCTTGCCGTTATGCAAACCCTTTTACAATTCTGATTTGTGTATTATCCTTGCATCTTTTGGGAGACCGCAGTCTCCCATCTTAGTGATAACAGCAGCAATGGATCTGCTCCAACTCTCTTTGCCTGTAATATCCATGACTGAGACCTTGTTGTAGTTAATCTTGAGGCCTGACCATTTTTTGAAGCCACATAAACTTAAGGATAACCATCTGTGTAGGGTCCTCATTCCTGAAAATGAGTTTCTTCAGCATATTGAATATTAATACAATCCCTTTTCATGTCTGCCTCCAAGACCAGATGTTTTGACAAAGCTTGACTATAGTGTTTAGCTCATTAATTGCAATGCCCTGGTCCTTGCGGCACATTGGGATGTCTTGTTGGCTCGAAGGGTCTAGTTAGACTTGGATTCATGAAGAAAAATAAGTCAAAAATCTACATAATCGGGACAGAAGAACAATTTATGGTTGGTGGTTTTGATCCTTGTCTCCTTTACCTTCACACTTTAATAAAAAGAACTCTTATTAGTATTTGTTTCTACATTCCATGAGATTGTTAATACTAAGTAAAAAAATTAAGATAAAAGAGAATAATCTTATTGTTGTTAACTTACTGTATAGAATTATGTAATATTTTATTGTTGTTTGAATTGAGAAAGAAGGTTTGGGATCATTGAGTCGCCAGTATAGAAATTCTTAGATTGAAAAGTAGACAAGTGTGGTAATTCATTGTTTGGGAAGCATGGAAGTATGAGCAATTGCTCGAAGAATGTGGAAGTATAAAAGAGAATGTGTTGCATAGTTATTTCAAGTTCATGTTATCATGCATAATATGTTTTAATAGCTAAGTTGCATATGCATACATGATCATGAACAACTTGTGCACAAGATTTTAGTTCTTTGAACGGTATCCGTGACCACGGAACCAATTTGGTTTAGGATGAACATAGATAACTGATGCTGACGTACAAGAAAAAGTAATTCGGAACTTTCGGTGGAATTCGCTACATGTACTGCAAAGATCGTCTTACCATAAATAGTCAAAAATTGTGTCACCAATGACCATCATATAGCTAGACTATATGTTAATGACATGTTTGTATGTTTACACTTGGTTGCAGGGACGAGCTCGTAACACATACACATAATATATTATGAATGCTAACACTTGCTTGCAGGGACAGACTCGTGATATATCCCTGCAAACACGAATTAGCATTATATATATATATATATATATATATATATATATATATATATATATAACCGACTCTAGAGAAAGTAAAAAGTTCACATAATAATTTTTACTTGTTCTCATATGATTACCGTGTTGGTTTAGATAATCGGGTTGAGACCGCTCACCAGTGTATTATCCAATATGCTGACCTCCCCCCCCCCCCCCCCCCCCCTCTTCCACAGTTACGACCGTCATATAGTTAGGCTGCATGCAAATGACATATGTTTGTATGTCCACTTGGTTGCAGGGACGAGCTCGTGACACATACACATAATATATTATGAATGCTAACACTTGCTTGCAGGGAAAGACTAGTGACATATTCCTACAAAAACGAATTAGCATTCAAATATATATATATATATATATATATATATATATATGGTGTGGCCAGCCCACACTTCCTAAGTTGGAAGCACCAACTGCGGGTGGGGGGATTCGACATGTGCCCTTCCGGCCAAAGGCCCCGGTGTGTAGCCAGGTGAGCTACACACGCCCACTCAAATATATATATATATATATATATATATATATATATATATATATATAACCGACTCTAGAGAGAGTAAAAAAATCACATAATAATTTTTACTTGTTCTCACATGATTACCGTGTTGATTTAGGTAATCAGGTTGAGACCGCTCACCAGTGCATTATCCAATGTGCTGACCCCCTCCTCTATAGGTACGAAGTCGCTTGGACATTCCGAGACGTTTGGAGCTCGTTTGGCAACTTGAAGTTATTCTTCGAAAAGATGTTATTTTCTAAAGAACATAATTTATGAAACATTATTGATTGTATTAGTTTTATGAGTTAAGCCTTGCGATATCGTTCATTGTAATAAGATTCACTTTTTGTAGTCGAATTGTTCTTTGGCCTAAGAGTCATAACTCTGCTGGAAATTATCAATAAAGAGAATTGTTTTCATACATCTTGTGTCTATCAACTTTCTTTCTTATTTTTGCTACAAATGACTTTGTTTCTGAGATGTTTTTATTGATCGTGTTTGTTCTTGCATTGTACAGGTACAATTTATACCTGTACGACATCACATCCAATAACGATTTTTGATTTTGCAAAATCAGAACATGACATTAATTACTAGAGTGAATTACAATAGGGAGTAGATCGTGATGTCTTAAACCACATTGGCATCATGGTCACATATGTAGAGGATGGTGCAAGAATTTAGAGATCACAAGGACCACCAACCTCAATTTCAAAAAGAGAAGACTGTAAGCCCCATGATTTTCAGTAATTATTAATTTGAATTTTTCACAATTTTTCGTAATTTCCTGGGATTTTTCTGTAATTAAAACCTAGGCTTTGATAATTAAATAATTTTTAAATGCTGTTTATTAATATTAAAATATTATGGAAATAATATTTTATGGTGTAAAATGGAAAACCGGACATAGGATAATTTTTCGAAAATTTATTGGACTCCGAAATCAGTTTTAAAGCCCTAAAAACCCATGAAGAATTAAACCGAATTAAACCCGTGCCAAACGTCCAACATCCCCGTGAGAGCCGAAGCCAAGCCCAAGGAGCGTTGACCCAGCCCAAATTCTAGGTCAAACCCTAGTCCAAATTTCTGTATGTATAAATACATACTTTTCCTAGTTTTTCTCCACAAACAAAAAGAAAAAGAAAAAAAAAGGAAAATCCCAAATTCCTAATCCCTAAAAAAATCCCTAATTTCCTAAACCTAACCCTAACCCTAGCTGTCAGCCGCCACCCTTCCCTGACCTCTCTCCGGCCCGACTCCGGCGGCGCACCGCCCGCGTCCGCCCTGACCAACGGTGCCGGCTCCGGCCAACCCCGCACAGCACAGCTCCAGCGCAGCCCCCACCCGCGGCGGCTCCAGCGCAGTCCTCCCCCCCCACCCGCGGCGGCTCCAGCACAGCCACCCACGGCAGCTCCAGCGCAGCCTTCCACCCGCGGCGGCTCCAGCTGTGCGGCTCCCCCTCCGACGGTGCATCCCCGCGCAACCTCGCGGTGCAGCCGGCGGTTGAGTTCCCTCCGGCCAGTTCGAGCACCCGTCCGACTCCGGACCACCCCCAGCCACCCTGTCATCATCATCATCACCACTCGGCACCACCCGAGCGTCGCCCGCTGCCCTAACTCGGACACAGCAGCGTCCCCGTGACCCGGACACGGCAAAACCCTAACCAGGACACGAAACGGACACTCGGACACGTGAAATTCAGACTTCACGGAGCCCTGTTCAGGTAACGTTTCCTCTCACCTCGTAACTCCGTTTCCGATTCCCTCTGTTGCAACGCATAGACTGTGTAACCCTTTCGGTGCCCGTGCAACCCGCTCGGTGCATCGGGTCCTGTGGTGATCGCGAACCGCGATCCAAAAACAGAAAAACCAACACCCCGTTTCACCCCGGAACTGACTGCGCCCCGCCAAACGGGACAACTTGGTCGCACGTGGCCTTTACCGAAACGTGCGCGTCGTTGATACGGACGTGTGGGATTTCGCAGAAGTTGATTTGGATGTGCGTGCACACCGGAATCAACGCGTATCCGCCGACAACGTCTCGTATCCGCCTGTTCTGTAACACATCGTAACTTTGTGTACACACGTCGGATCGAAACGAAACTTGCGCCATTGGACTCGTAGCAATATGCTAGTCCTGTGACCCAAGTTTGGTTCGATTCTGAGAACGTTGACAAAATCGCGTATCGTGGACCCCACAGGCTCCACTTGACGGACGATTTTGTGATCGGCTCATCGGAATCCAATTCTGGAAGTTCCGTTGGGTTCGTCTCATCGTTCCTGACTTGTTGACACTAATTTTGGCGAATTTGGAGACCTTTGACCCTGACACGGTTATCGGTGCAAAGCGGTCCACATGTGGATCCCGCTTTGACCAGAAACTGTGATTTTCGGCCTTGTGTCCAAATTGGACTCAAGGACAGGCATTTCTAGCTATTTGATATTTTCTGAATCTAATGGTGAAGTTTATTTCAGCAACCGGAGGAGTACCTGCAGATCACACTGAGACCAGAGCTACAGTTGGAGCCAGAACCCCAGGCAAGTGTACCTCGCCAAACTTGCATTTCTTGTTAGTTATTTCTTTGACTATATATATATATATATATATTTGTGCATGCTTGACCTAGGACCGTGTGACTTACTTAGCGTCCGATTATTAGTCGGGTGCCAACTCCGTACGCGGCGTTGTGTATTGTCATTTAGACATGGATACCGAGACCCTATATTTCTCGTACTTGTCCTATCAAGTACATCATAACCCAGGACACTTGACACTATTCATGAGACAGAATCTTCCTGAGATATTCATGGTGATTCTGTATAGGATACAGGTTTTATGACATAGACATTATATTCCTAGACATTATATGACTTACTGCATTAGTTATGATCCTGCGTGGCATGGACGAGACGTTGTGTACATGAGACGCATGATTACATTGGGTGGGGAGAGACACACAGGCTACAGGTTGATTTTATATTATGCCGGCGTCTCAGTCTTTCGCTGAGCTAGACGACCACATGATATCACTGCTACCGGCTCCCCGACACAGAGCTTGTAGTGGTTTCAGCCTGAGTTCTAGTGCTGCTCTTATCTTGCATTTCACTTAGCTGGTTATATAGTTTACACTATTGAGACACACAGGCTACAGGTTGACTATATTGTGCCGGCGTCTCAGTCTTTCGCTGAGCTAGACGACCACATGATATCACTGCTACCCGGCTCCCCGACACAGAGCTTGTAGTAGTCTCAGCCTGAGTACTGGAGATGTTCTCACCTGCATTTCACATAGATGGTTACATATTTACCCTATTTATTCATTTATTCTATTTCAGTGCATTGTTATGGCTTATATTTTCTGTACCTTGCTATGTCCCCTGAGGACCTGGATCCGGATTATGTCCCCAGGATTAGCAGAGGAGATACACCCAGAGTTATACGGTACAGGAGCATTAGCAGGAGCAGGAGCAGTACCAGATCCATTCGACGATTGATCACCGAGGTTATCTTCTGAGTATATACTGTTCCATACTCAGTATTGGCTGTAGTTATCTTTATTCTTGTAGCTTGACAGATGTATCAGACTCATTGTCGGGTTATTCCCCGAGTTTATATTATATTGAGATTGATCTTGCTTTATGATTCTGATATTGTTATATTCATATCTGTGGATGAGATTAGTATATCTAGACCCTTACTGTTGTACTACAGCTTAAGTACGCCCCGATGGATCCATTAAATTGGGTTTGTCCATCGGTGTGTGCTGCTGGCCATTACCACGTGTCTAGTCCCTCAGTATTTTGGGATTGGGGCATGACATGATTTTTGTGGTGGCCAATGCAGGTCAACGACTAAATTGTTCGGTTTCAACTTAGGGACCGAACAGGCCTGCAATAAGATAGGATAAGTTTTTAGGATCTCATCCACTTGCTTGAATCGTTCTTGACATCTGTAACGGATTCGAATTAATTTCTTGACTTGCATCCTGCCTTGATTCCTGTGCGCCTCTTATTGTTTATTTTGGTTGTTACTCTAAATTTGTGAAATTATGAGATTGGTAATTAGAACTCGACAGTTTAAGTTATTATTGTAGATTATGACCTAATGATTACCCCTTAGCTTAAGTCACGTAATTAGTACCCCCACCTCGATACAAGTTAGATCCCTTACCCTTGACGGCCAGTAACTCTTCTATCCTCACTATCGACACTTGTCCTATATAGCACTAAGACTAAGACTTAAGACGACCATGACCTATGTAATATAGGAGGATACCCTAATAGGTACCAAGACCCCTTCTCGTAGACCTTAACAAGAGTTTCCACGGTATCCTTAAGACGAATCCAGTATTAGTTTATTGTTTTAAGTTGGGTAGTATACCTCACAACATAGTACCACCTAGCCCTATTGACCCATTGATGAAGTGAACTAGGATGACACAACCTTAGACTTGCACAAGAAGATAGTGTTTATTCAGGCTGTAGAATTTAGAGGTCCTTGCCCCTATTTGGTCGACTAGCGACTTAGACAAGGAGGTTGTGTGATAACGGTAGAGATTGTAGAGTCTGTTATTATTATGGTTGCTTGTTTTTTTTTTGTGAACTTGAATAATTTGTACATCCTTTCATCATCATCTAGCGTACTTAATTTTGTTGTACTTGACTTATGCTGCTATTCTATAGCCTAGTTTTGCGAGCTTATTCTTTATCGAGCTTGTTCATGACATATGTGTTATTGGGGCCTGATCAACCCCACTAATACAAGTGTCTATTCGGAATCAGTGTATTACGGTTTGATCAACCTTAGTGCATTTTGGTTCGCACTTCGCACGACTACTTTACGTGGATTGAGATATATAGTTGACTAGTATACTTGCCCTCTAGATATGTCCGAGCATATCGTATCAGTTACATAACTGTACTAATACGAGCATGCGAACAAAGGATTACCAGAATAGGATTTCAATCCACCATTGTCTTGACAAATCCCATTTGAATTCGTTAAACGCCTTGATCCTGATACTTCTATTCTATTACCTTACCCTTGAACTCTTTATTATTGATCTTCGTCTTCCCTTATTTTGGAAAGACGAAACCTCGTGCTTGGTATAAGTTTGATATATAGACAGTACTAGATATACCCCACAGGCCGGTTGCATTGTTGATGACCCTTTTATATATGATTAAGGGAATATCATAGGTGATATGTTTGGTTAAAGACTTGAGGATTCAAAACCATGATTAAATAAGTTGGGGCATAGCTTCATTAGATGTATAGCCTTAGATGATAGATGGGTAAATTTTAAGTTGGGTAGAGACCGCAATGTTCACTTGAGAGGAATCCTTTAGACTGTAATCAAGTGAGATTGGATAGAGAGAACCCTACCATATTTTAATTTCGAGGACGAAATTTTTATAAGTTGGGTAGATTGTAAGCCCCCTGATTTTCAGTAATTATTAATTTAGATTTTTCACAATTTTCCGTAATTTCCTGGGATTTTTCTGTAATTAAAACCTAGGCTTTGATAATTAAATAATTTTTAAATGCTGTTTATTAATATTAAAATATTATAGAAATAATATTTTATGGTGTAAAATGGAAAACCAGACATAGGGTAATTTTCCGAAAAATTATTGGACTCCGGAATCAGTTTTAAAGCCCTAAAAACCCATGAAGAATTAAACCGAATTAAACCCGTGCCAAACGTCCAACATCCCCGTGAGAGCCGAAGCCAAGCCCAAGGAGCGTTGACCCAGCCCAAATTCTAGGTCAAACCCTAGTCCAAATTTCTGCATGTATAAATACATAATTTTCCTAGTTTTTCTCCACAAACAAAAAGAAAAAGAAAAAAAAGGGAAATCCCAAATTCCTAATCCCTAAAAAAATCCCTAATTTCCTAAACCTAACCCTAACCCTAGCTGTCAGCCGCCACCCTTCCCTGACCTCTCTCCGGCCCGACTCCGGCGGCGCACCGCCCGCGTCCGCCCTGACCAACGGTGCCGGCTCCGGCCAACCCCGCACAGCACAGCTCCAGCGCAGCCCCCACCCGCGGCGGCTCAAGCGCAGTCCTCCCCCCACCCGCGGCGGCTCCAGCACAGCCACCCACGGCGGCTCCAGCGCAGCCTTCCACCCGCGGCGGCTCCAGCTGTGCGGCTCCCCCTCCGGCGGTGCATCCCCGCGCAACCTCGCGGTGCAGCCGGCGGTTGAGTTCCCTCCGGCCAGTTCGAGCACCCGTCCGACTCCGGACCACCCCCAGCTACCCTGTCATCATCATCATCACCACTCGGCACCACCCGAGCGCCGCCCGCTGCCCTAACTCAGACACAGCAGCGTCCCCGTGACCCGGACACGGCAAAACCCTAACCAGGACACGAAACGGACACTCGGACACGTGAAATTCAGACTTCACGGAGCCCTGTTCAGGTAACGTTTTCTCTCACCTCGTAACTCCGTTTTCGATTCCGTCTGTTGCAACGCGTAGACTGTGTAACCCTTTCGGTGCCCGTGCAACCCGCTCGGTGCATCGCGTCCTGTGGTGATCGCGAACCGCGATCCAAAAACAGGAAAACCAACACCCCGTTTCACCCCGGAACTGACTGCGCCCCGCCAAACGGGACAACTTGGTCGCACGCGGCCTTTACCGAAACGTGCGCGTCGTTGATACGGACGTGTGGGATTTCGCAGAAGTTGATTTGGATGTGCGTGCACACCGGAATCAACGCGTATCCGCCGACAATGTCCCGTATCCGCCTGTTCTGGAACACGTCGTAACTTTGTGTACACACGTCGGATCGAAACGAAACTTGCGCCATTGGACTCGTAGCAATATGCTGGTCCTGTGACCCAAGTTTGGTTCGATTCTGAGAACGTTGACAAAATCGCGTATCGTGGGCCCCATAGGCTCCACTTGACGGGTGATTTTGTGATCGGCTCATCGGAATCCAATTCTGGAAGTTCCGTTGGGTTCGTCTCATCGTTCCTGACTTGTTGACACTAAGTTTGGCGAATTTGGAGACCTTTAACCCTGACACGGTTATCGGTGCAAAGCGGCCCACATGTGGACCCCGCTTTGACCAGAAACTGTGATTTTCGGCCTTGTGTCCAAATTGGACTCAAGGACAGGCGTTTCTAGTTATTTGATATTTTCTGAATCTAATGGTGAAATTTATTTCAGCAACCGGAGGAGTACCTGCAGATCACACTGAGACCAGAGCTACAGTTGGAGCCAGAACCCCAGGCAAGTGTACCTCGCCAAACTTGCATTTCTTGTTAGTTATTCCTTTGACTATATATATATATATTTGTGCATGCTTGACCTAGGACCGTGTGACTTACTTAGCGTCCGATTATTAGTCGGGTGCCAACTCCGTACGCGACGTTGTGTATTGTCATTTAGACATGGATACCGAGACCCTATATTTCTCGTACTTGTCCTATCAAGTACATCATAACCCAGGACACTTGACACTATTCATGAGACAGAATCTTCCTGAGATATTCATGGTGATTCTGTATAGGATACAGGTTTTATAACATAGACATTATATTCCTAGACATTATATGACTTACTGCATTAGTTATGATCCTGCGTGGCATGGACATGAGACGTTGTGTACATGAGACGCATGATTACATTGGGTGGGGAGAGACACACAGGCTACAGGTTGATTTTATATTATGCCGGCGTCTCAGTCTTTCGCTGAGCTAGACGACCACATGATATCACTGCTACCCGGCTCCCCGACACAGAGCTTGTAGTGGTTTCAGCCTGAATTCTAGTGCTGCTCTTATCTTGCATTTCACTTAGCTGGTTATATAGTTTACACTATTGAGACACACAGGCTACAGGTTGACTATATTGTGCCGGCGTCTCAGTCTTTCGCTGAGCTAGACGACCACATGATATCACTGCTACCGGCTCCCCGACACAGAGCTTGTAATAGTCTCAGCCTGAGTACTGGAGATGTTCTCACCTGCATTTCACATAGATGGTTACATATTTATCCTATTTATTCATTTATTCTATTTCACTGCATTGTTATGGCTTGTATTTTCTGTACCTTGCTATGTCCCCTGAGGACCTGGATCCGGATTATGTCCCCAGGATTAGCAGAGGAGATACACCCAGAGTTATACGGTACAGGAGCATTAGCAGGAGCAGGAGCAGTACCAGATCCATTCGACGATTGATCACCGAGGTTATCTTCTGAGTATATACTGTTCCATACTCAGTATTGGCTGTAGTTATCTTTATTCTTGTAGCTTGACAGATGTATCAGACTCATTGTCGGGTTATTCCCCGAGTTTATATTATATTGAGATTGATCTTGCTTTATGATTCTGATATTGTTATATTCATATCTGTGGATGAGATTAGTATATCTAGACCCTTACTGTTGTACTACAGCTTAAGTACGCCCCGATGGATCCATTAAATTGGGTTTGTCCATCGGTGTGTGCTGCTGGCCATTACCACGTGTCTAGTCCCTCGGTATTTTGGGATTGGGGCGTGACAAAGACTATAGATCAGAGCCAAGCTCGATCAAATAGGCACATTATCAACATAATACTCTTATATTCAACCTCAATTTGCCAAGCTATGGACGAGATCTAGAGTGTATCTCGGTCATGTAGACGCAAAATTTAAAGATTTCGTAGCTTTTATAATGTTAGGGATTGGTAGTTAAAACCAAGATTCGCAGTATCGGAATCGGTATCCGATTTTTTCTTTGAGTATCAGGATCGACGATATTGATAGTATCGACGGTTTCGGATTGGAGTATCGGATTTTTTTTATATCAGAAGCAAATAATTATTAAAATTTTAGAAAAAATTATTCTACACATTTAGACATAATTTTAAGTATTTTCTGTATTGTTTCTTAGTAGTTTTAAAATTGAATAAAATAATATTTTTATCCATTTAGGCATAATTTTAAGTATTTTATGTGTTTTTTCTTAGTGGTTTTAAAATTGAATGAAATAATAGTCACCATTATCGATTGGTTTACCTGCGATAGATAAGTTTTCTACTTTTACAACCTTATTGTGCTTTTACACCCTTGTTGAATGGTTTTTTCCGTTCAATTTTCTTTGTCGAATTGACTGGAAAAGCGACCCCCAATATCAGTATCGGTCGATATCGGATCGGGACATGCCAAACCGTATCGGCATCGGCTGTATCAGATTGATATGGGAAGATACTGCAAACTATGGTTAAATTAAGGAGCCAATAGGTGTCCTGCACGCAACAGTTAAAGATTTCTCTGGTTTTGTAATGTTAGGGATTGCTAGTTAAAATTAAGGAGCCACTAGGTGTCCTGCTCTTTATTGTAGTGGTTCTCTGTACATAGTTGAGTCACTTCATAGTGAAGAAAACATATTAATGCTGAATAAACATTATTCTTAAACCCTTGAGACTATAACTTCAACCATCTTCCATACTATTTCTAAATTTATATCCTTTTCTAATGGATTCCAGTGTCTTTGCCCTGGCACTTAAAGTTTACTTGGAGGTATTCTCATTAGGGTTAAGCTCATTAGGATTAAATTGTTATCAATCCCAATTCTTGCTCACCATTAGTAGGACAAGTAAAATAACAAATGTGTCAGTCTGAGCTCACTCAGATTAAACTCCAATTTTACATATTTCAATCCATCAGGCTATGTCTGAGGATGGTCAAATAAGTTGTCAAAGCAATTCAATCCAATTTTGAGCCAATTCTCCATCAAGCCACTCATCAAAAGTATTTCCAGTAAGCATATCTCGAGTACACTATGAAAGACCCTACCACTACACCATAACTCATTCATTTGGATAATACTATTTATATTATTCCACCATATGCTATTCTTCAAAGAGAGCTGGATTTACGCACAATTATATTTTAAAAAAAAATCGGGGCAAAGGTGAAGTGACTGACCAGAAGAACTCCTTCAACACAAGTCCTCAACCCATGGGCAGCATAGCTGTATATATATATATATATATATATATATATATATATATATATATATATATATATACAAACAAAAACCCACAAAATTAATTACTACCATGTCATAAATTATGATGACGATGATGAGAGAGAGAGAGAGAGAGAGAGAGAGAGAGAGTTTGGGAATCAATTACTTTGATCTCATCCTTTGAATCCTATTAGTGAAGGAATCCCCCTCCTCCTTATCAGTGACTGCTTCTTTGGATCCAAAGTAGTAATGACTCAGTGGATAAATCACTACCACCGTGCTGCTGTTGCTGCTGCTGCTGCTGCTGCTGCTGTTGATGTTGCTTCCATTCTCCATAATAACAAAGCAATTCCGGTAGAGAGAGTGAGAGAGGGGATGAATGTTGTGAGAATGACGAGCAAGACTTTTAGTTAGTTTTGTGGGGGAGGCGGCAGCAGCGACGTGGTGAGCCCTCGAAGAAAGGTCCAGCTGCCTGCTTCTCAATAGCTTCAACCGACAAAATTCCGGTCCGACCGGAGGAATGTGCTCTGCTCTTCTTTCAAACATTCTCCTGCCTAAACCCGGTCCACTAAAGAACGAGTTTGCTCTCCGTACTACTATACTTTTTGTTATCAACCCTTTGTCAATTCTTTCCAATTAACTACTCTTCGTTTACATTTTGAATGTTACTTCAAAGTTCAAACATATTTTTTCCTTCTTTCTCCCTCCCGTTCAGCAAAATAAATAAATAAATAATACTTAGTTTTGAGTAGCAGCTTGGAAATATATAGAAGTTGAAAGTTTTTAAATGCAAATTAACCTTAATTCTCGATTCCTCTGGATAACGAGTTCTTTTTCAACAGTAAAGGCTTGATCTTAATCAAGATATTGTAATTTTGGACGTGCAACTAAAAAATATTATTAATCTTTTATTATCTCTTTGTTTTAAAAAATTATGATTTTATATATAATCAAAAATTTATTCTCTTTTGGCTTTTTTATTTTTCTTTCTTTTTTGTACATTGTTTTGCTTCTCTTCCCTCTATTCATAGAGTACTCAAGCCTACATTAGATTCCTAAAAACCACTTTTTTATTTTTAATTAATTTTTTTTATCTCACAATAATGAATAAAGTAACTTTAGGTTGAAGTGGAATAGTGAACATCAATCATCCAATTCAAGTTTTAGTGGATGAACCAAAAAAAAAAAAACCATTTTCCTGGTACAAAAGAAAGGTTTGGATATAGCTATGCTCTTTGGCTTGTCATAAACTTCTAGCAAAGTTTTTATGGATCTCTCTTTCAATAGCCGACCACATTTTACTATTGCTCCTCTTTGAAGCAGAAGCAGCTAGAAGACCCAAGTCCTCAATAAACAATTATTCAGTTGGATAAGATATTGACCCAAGTCCTCAATAAACAATTATTCAAGGGAATTGTAATTGCCAGGTCTTTACAATATCCACGAATCTTCATGATGGATTACCCAACTATCATTAATTTATTACCGTAATTTATAAGTTCTCTTATAAATTATAGATAATTTTGGTAATCCACTATAAAAATCCGTGGACATTGTGAAACTTCCTCGGGAATTACAGTTCCCTTATTCAATTGGATAAGATTATGATGGATCATCAACCTGCACTGTTTGACAGCATCCCACTCTTCAATTAAAAAATGGGCCTCAATTTCTTCTTCTTTGTACAAGGCTTCAATATGTTAGTGACTCAGCTTTTTTGTTCACTTTCCTCGTCCTTAAAACCAATATAGTTCTGGTTTGATAATAAGGATGGGGATAATAAATTTGATCAATAGGCTCAAAGTAATGCAAGAAAAGATTTCCTTTACTTCAATTTGTGCAGTCACTTAAAACATTATACTGTCCCAACTAACATTGAATATTACATTAAGTACTGATGATAACAGGTTAAATCGTTTGGTTAAGACCAGTTCCATCTCATTACAAAAGAAGAAAGACATGTTGCACTTCAGATCCGTCTTTTGAACTACTAGAAACCTCCAACTTCTAATTGTTGGATCCTTCATGGGAAAACCCTACAAATCAAACATAAAAAAAAAAAAAAAATCAATTATACCATCTGACATCATTACAAAGGGGAAAGTTAAAACTTCAAATCAGTACCCAGCTCCACACAGTAGAAAAGGACACAGGATTAGCAATAGTTATGGCTTGGATTTCTTGGACTTCTTTGAAGGCGGTTTTTCAGCATCAACAATGAAAGATTGAGCTTCAATACTCTCACGAGCTTTGTGCTTCTTAAATTCTTTGGCCTTTTTCTGCAAATAAAGCATGTCTAGTGAGGCATGAAAGGCACTAAAGTTCATCAAATCTTACTTATGCACTTCTTGATCTAATGTCTGCAAGCCCTAAAATAAAATGAAAAATTGCATGGCTTCTGCAAAACATTAGCATTAGCAATGGTATAACAGTTTACGAGAAGCATCTTAAATTATTCAATAAGCATCATATAACTATGATCTTGATTAGACAGAAAATATATTTTATCTTTTATACCTAATCAGATAATGCCTTCTTTTGTTGCCGCCAGCTTGCGGCAGTATGCTACAAGTCTTTCAGCTATAGATTTCATTCAACCCCACAAGAACCAAATAATATTTAACTTCACAAATCCCCCCCTCAAACTGAAATATATTACTTGATCCTGGGGGACTATTTGGGCTAGCACGGTAAATGCCATATAGCAAATCTGCCCTTGTCCCTCATGATGACAGAAGCCAAGGGACTCACTAAATTTCTCTTTATAGTTATGTGACCTTATAAGCATACAAACCACTCCGTATATATACACACAAAGAGAGCCCCTCCCTTCCTGCTTCAGCTTCCTCCCCCCTCTCCTCCCAGCTTCAGTACCCACCCCCTGTGTTCTTAGAGATTCGGGAAATGCATGCACAACCATTTCTCATATAAAACAAGGTTATGCCACCAAGGAAACTACATATTGGTTCCATACTAATACAGATATATGATATATACTCCTAGAAACATCTACAAATGGCAAACCTCATTTTGAAGATTTCTCGCTCATGCTTCAAGTAATTGCAAAAATAATCATTTTTCAAGATAGATCACTGAATATAGATGAGCATAAGACAAGTTTTTTTTTCTATAATAATAACCAATGAGCACTACCTTCCACTTTTGCATGTTGCCATGTTCAAGACCACTTCTGGTGTCGAGTAGCAAAACCATAAGATCCAACTCCTACGCTAAACCCCTCTTGACACTGTCATCTCTTCTTTCATGTGCACTTACAATCCCTTCCAAAATTTATAGATTAGTTATTCATACTCCTAGTTTTTTCTGTTATTCCCCTATGTTTATGTTTGTTGGTTATCTAATATTAAGAATTCATGAATGCCGCTCCTAGCTACAGATCCTATGCTTCATTTTGCTTAACATCCAGTGCTGCACTGTACACATTTTCATTGTTCAAAATATTGGTTATGGGGCAATCTGGAGCCCAGATTTTTTCATACAGTGTCTCGTAAACATCCACCGACATGTTGGGCAGATGGTGTATCCGATTTCCATCGGTCATGAATACAATCCCTAGATGTGTTGGGGCTATAGTCATAGGACATTCAATACATAGAAATTCTATTCCAATGAGTTGATCCATAGGGAGGATGTTCACTAATTAGCTATTGTCAGTGAGGAAAAACAATGCAAAATAACTATTTTACAGTAACCTACACTACATTTGTGCAGCTTGATCTATAGAATGTAGCCAGCAACCTTAAAACATCATATTGGAGGACAAACTACATATACTACTTATTCAGGTGTGCACAAATAACTGCTTGTATAAATAAAACGAAAAAGATGTAGAGCAAAAACAATGAAGCCTTTATCCCAACCAAATGGAGGAAATATATTTGTGTAGCTGTAAAGGTTCACTATAGTTGTTTCCTTAACTTACTAAAAGAAACAAAAACTTGTTAGTCACAATTTATCAAATTGGATGTATTTTTGTCTTAGTTTTATAAAAATGAAACCACGACGAAAGATATAGATAACTTAGTACTAGACCCAAATCTCTCTTTATAAAAAAGGGCAAGCAGGATTCATAATAAAATCATAAACAATATATATCTACGACATGGAGTTTCTATTTACAATAATGTACTAAAACAAAGGTTTTTTAAGGATTTAAGTGCATAAATAATTCAAACGGCCATTTTTCCTACATGATGATTAGAATAGAATATAGCACATAGATACACTAACACTTATCAGGAAGTAAATGGATGATCAAGCTACCTTCAAAGATGCAGCCACGTCAGCCACCTCACTATCATTATTATTGGCTTTTGTAGTCTCAGATAATTGGATGGAGGGCTCCTGTAGCAAATCAGATGGAAAAGTAACATTAAAATTTGGAGAAAAGAATATACAAGGCATATGCATCCCAAACAAATTGTTGACTGAACCTTTGGCGGAACAAAGGCAGCCTCTCGCTTCCTCTTGTTTTCAACTGTTTTTTCAGCCTGCTTCTCCAGCTTCTCTTGCCACTTTTTTGATGACTTCTTTTGGTCGCTTAGGAAATACTCACCACTTTCTAACTGAAGGTCAATCTGAGATTCCCAAGATTACATATTTTTAGCTTTTAACCAAGTTCATATTGAAAGGAACATATTCAACAAAAGAATAGTGTCATTTTTAAAAAAAACTAAGTCAGAGAATTGGTAGCCTGAAGGCAACCATGTTTACTCCTAGTCCTACATGATCACTCTCCTGAAACTCATGAGTAGAGACGACAAGATCTAAATGAGTAGATTTAGTTGTCAACTTACACATCCTATGCTGAATCACAATATTATATTCGGAATATATATATATATATATATATATAGGGTAAACGGGATATGAGCCACCTATATGAGCCATGCACATGTGGACCAATAGGAATGGATTCCTACATCCCATGTGCACCCATGTGCATTAGTACACTCCATTCCTATTGGTCCACATGTGCATTGGCTCATGTAAGAATATGAGTCTATGACTCATATCCCTTTTTTCCATATATATATATATATATATATATATATATATATATATATATATATATATAGGACCAGATTGGCGATTCTGAATCAAATAGACTACCAAATAAATACACGTGGATCTCACCATTTTATACAAGAACATGAGAGTAAAATAGGTGATCCACAAACGCATTGTAATTTTAAAAATAAGTTGTGTAGCAATGATGACCAATATAGATGTGATGAAGTTCGCCTCACCTTGCTAGGTGGCTGAGGAGGAGGGAAAGGAGTATAAGGCTTTTTCTCTTTAGTTTTGACTTTCCTTTGTTTCACATTCTTCCTGATTAAATGAATCAAGTAGCAATGAGAATAACTCTTAAAGACAAAGAGGCTGTCATTCAGAAATAGCAAAACTATATATGATATTACTGTTAACAGATGACTTAAGTTCCTTACTTTTTGAACTTCGGAAGGAACCTATCCCAGTTCTCATTGGCAAGTGCTGGATTCTTGGCAAGCTCTCGTTTCATCAGGAGGGTCTGTTGTGGAAAGTAGATAGCATTATATAAGACTCTAAAACTATATCCAGATGTACATGATCATGTAGTAGCACGCGGAAAATTCACCTTGATGTGGTACACAGGATGTTGTACATTCTGGATACAATCTTCTACAATTCTTCGGACTTGTTTTAGGCCCTTAAATGAACCCATAGCAGCGACTGTGTTTCCCTAGCAATTTGTCAAAAAACAGGTGGATAAAGTCATCAGCATGAAGACATAGTAAACAAAATTATAGTAAATCAAGTAACAAACGATCAATACCTGAACTAGAACATAACAACCTGTCAATATCTCAATAGCCTGCAGCATTCATAGACAGCCTGTGAGCTTAAAGAAAGAGAAAAAAATTCAGAGAACAATATGCTCATATTCATGTTATATAATTTGGGCACGGAGTAAGGATCTTGTCCAATCCCCCATCCAAGTCTTGAAACTTGGAAAAACACCCTTCTCCAGAAGCAAACACAATTCTTAAACACCATTGTACACCTTTAGATGTCACTTGTCACCATGTTTGTTGTTTGTATGGCTTGTACTGTTCAGACAATGATTCATACCTTGAGAGTAGATAAGTTGGGGCCTAAAAGATGTTGTCTTCGTTTTACGAACCGTTCCTGTAGTTAATAACCATATCATACAGAGATAGTTCACATAAGTAACACAAAACAGATAGAAAGAACAAAAGAAATTAATGTTACAAAGATTTGCATCCCTGGTCGCAACTACTTCACAATTTTTTACTAGTACTACTATCAGGTGGTAACGTCCAGATATAGGAAAATTTTGATACGCTTAAGCCGTAGGGTTATTGAATAGAATGCATCTTAAATGGAGACACAAACTACAATACTCATAACTACAGAATCTAGATCTCTAATAAATTTAGCTTCCATGCTTGGAGACTTGTTTCCCGATCTTATCAAAAAATTCCAATTATATTTTGTTATCGTTATTCGACAACCTTCTAAAAGCACTGATACCACTTCTCTACAAGAGCCCTAGCAAATTCATTCGCAATTAATAGTATACTAAACAAAGAAAGCTTCAACATTTAGATAGTGAATCTAGAAAATGCGACATCCTGAAAGATTACTTGTCTAAGCATAACTATTCGACAGATATAGTCTCGCGATAATCTCAATGTCCAATTCTCAAGGAGAGAAAAACTCTATGTTCAGATCTATAAAAGATATTGTAAAGATAAGTAAGCTTGAAGTTAACTATCACTGGCAACAAAGTCACAATTCCATTGATCTGATTCACCACTAATATCGTTGGCACTTGGCAAACAAAATCACAACTCCAATAATCTGATTCCTAGTAGTTACTGCTATCAGTAGCCTAAAAAATTGTCACTATCACATTCATTGAACATAATCTTCCGAATAGATGGGAAATTTTTGAGCAATGAGTCTACAAAAGGGAATTGATGACACCAGAAATGCATCTAAAAGTTAGAAGTCTTTGACTAATTTGTAACTATATGGAAACTGTAAACAGCTCACATGACAGATTTACTTTCTGAAGAAGTACATGAGGGAATATTTAAAGCACCAAGCTCCTTAGAATAGACAATTACAGAATCAAATAGGAACCTACTATAGTACTTGTATAGCCTCCTTTGATTTGCAATTCTCCATAGAAAGGGACCGTGCAAGTTGTACGCTTCTCAACTTTATTTATGTATGTTATGGGTTTTCATTGTGAAGTGTTTACTTTGATATGAACCTATAAGAAATGTACCGTTAAATTTTTTTTTACCTCGAAAAGGAAATGAGGATCTAAATACAAAATGAAATAAAAATCAGAGTTCATTACCTTGTTGCGTATAAGATTACCAATCTTTATAATATCGCATTGCATCTCATCATTCAGTATCTTGACAGCCTACAACATCAAAGAGAGTTAAAAGAGCTCTAAAAGTTCGAACAAAGGAGTGTTCCTACCTAAACACAACGATGAAATACTTCACGAGTTAATATATCAGTCCATAAGACAATAAGGTAAAAAGTTGACTATGAACAAGATCATTAAACAATGTGGAGATGGGACCCAAGCATCAGATTGATATTCTTTCAATATGATTGATCATTACAAAATCTGTGATGCATCTACAATGGAATCAACACTTGCATAACCGAATAACATTGTGCTGAAGTAACAAGCATACCTGAGGTGCCGGGACACTCCGAGATAAAAGTTTTATGAGATCTCTAGCTTTTACAATGATGTACGGATCTCTAGTTTTCCTAGTCGTTGAGACGGTCATTGATCCCTCATTCTAAACAACAAGAGAGTTTATCAAGAATGGTTAGAATATCCTCTAGAGCAAGGATCGCCTTCAGTGAGTAGGGCGCAAGTTAAAGTAACAAACATTCATCATGCAGTTCTCATATTAAGGATTTGCTAATTAAGTAACCAACACAATCCAAGAATCCCACATCGAGAGAAGAGTACAGTGCAATAGAAAGAATTAAGTTTGTTGTTTACCAAATTGAGTTCGCACGAAACATCGTACTCTTTTAATGCACGTTTGACAATTGGCCATGCTTCTTGCAAATATTTTTCTGTAGGACAATAAAATATGATAGGATGTCAGTACAGAAAACATACGAGTGTTTTAGTAAGATACATGCCATACAATTTAAAGTATAGTTTTCGTGCTAAAAAATTGCTTATGGAACTTGGGGGCTGTTTGTTTTCCTCTAAGCAATCATGTTGCAACATTTATTGCAGTATTTAAAGCATTTCGGGTGTTCAATTTGATGCAAGTAGTACCAATTATGTAAGCTGCAAGACCTCCCCCAAAATGTTACAGCTTCTGTTGCAAGCTGCCAAGATAACCACGACACCACTTACAACAACATCTATTACATCATTTCCTCTCCTCCCACCGTTCTACGTCACAAAGTCCAAGCAGTGCATAATCTTTCTATTCATATCAACTTTTAACAAGCATCCCAATTGCATCATTCCAAACACTGAACTTGAAACTTCCTGCCATTTTCTAGGTAGGTTTCTTTATGGTTGACAATGTATGACTATGAAAAGCCACTGGTCATGTAATATTATAACATTAAGTTAATTGAATGAAATTGAGTAATGAGATTTGGGTTTTATTATGTTCACTATAATGTATTTCCATATAATAGACACTATTATTAAATTGAATTTTGAACTAAATAACAAGTCATACCCGTCTCATACCAAAATTAAAAACAAGAAGGGTACATTGTTCCCAATCTCATACCATGGCTCAGTACATACCACATTCCTGGCAACTATGAAACAACCTACGCCGCATGGACACGGATACGACGAAATACAGTAAGGACACCGTGATACGGACATGGCACCACATTTGCCGCGTCCTAGTGCGTATTGTAGTTACCAGGTCGTGTCTAATACGTGCATATCCATTACGACATGGCCCACATTTTTGGATTGCCCGTGCTTCCTAGGATATAATCCATAGTTTAAAGTATCGGCCGATACCGATCCGATACGGCCGATACCGATCCGATACGGCCGATACCGATACAGTTTGGCATGTCCCGATCCGATACCGACCGATACCCGATACTGACCGATACCGACAATAGAGGTCTTTTTTCAGTCAATTCGGCAAAAAATTTTGAATTAAAAAGACCAATTAGAAAGGATGTAAAAGCATAGTAAGGTTGTAAAAACATATAAAAGAGGAAAACTTATCTATTGCATATAAATCAATCAACAAGGATGACTACTATTTCATTCAATATCAAAAATACTAAGAAACAATACTGAAAATACTTTAAATTATGCATAAATGTATAAAAATGTTAATAATTTACTAATAGTTGTTTGCTTTTCGATACCAAAAAATCCGATACTCCGATCCGAAACCGCCGATACTACCGATACCGCCGATCCCGATACTCATAGGAATGGTCCGATACCGATTCCGATACCGATACTTTGAACCTTTTATATAATCCAACAATCCCATAAGGCCTTGCAGAACTTTGGTACTTACAAGAGCAGACATTCAAATTCAACATAACATTTTTTTTTCACCGGTAAACCCATTAGCACTGAGGTCGATCCCGGCCAGCTGCATTCGCTCTGGAGCAGCCCTTCCGGAACTGGACCATCCAACAGATTAGTCCCGGCCCTCAAAACCCTAAAATTGGTCAGACCACAGAACTCCGGGAGCTCCCCACTCAGCTTGTTCCTCCCAACATCCAAAACCTCCAGATTCCTAAACGAGGGTTAGGGTATGGCGGGAGGCGAGGGGGCGGAGAGCTAGAGTTCGCCGGAGAAGCCGAGGGCGACGACGGCGGTGCCGTCGGGGTCAACAAACGAGTTTTCGAACTATATGATAACTTATACAACAAAAGTATTCATCGATCGAGCTACGCATCAAATGCAGCAATATTCCAAATTAATAACAAATCATCCATAGATCAAAGGAAGGATAGAACGATCACCTCTGTACTCCGGGAAGAGAGTGGAGAAGGAGCTGACTTCGAGCATGCCACCATCGTTCCAAGAGGGGTCGAACTTCTCGACCTTCCAGTGGTCGATGTTGGGGTCGTCGTCCCATGGCTTGGGCTTGTCGTGCTTCCCCTTGTGCCTCTTCTTCTTCCCATCGTTCGTCTCTCCGCCTCCTCCAAACCCAGCGGCTAGATCTTCATCCGCCATGGCTACGGCTTCTTCGAACTCGGGATGGAAAAAATTATAGTTTTGGAAGTGGAGAGGAGAATTTCTTCGAGAAAATTTAGGGTTTTTGTTGTAGGAAGAGGTTCCTTCGAATAGGGTTTTCATTTAGTGCTGTCTTCAGAGTATGGAATCCGGCCCAAATCAACGGGCTTCGTAATGGGCTACAATTGGCTCAGCCCATTGTAAACAATCTGTCTACCAATAAAATATACAAGATCCACCGTTCACCTCCACTGGTCCATATGTTATTTAGTACTTACTCTCTTTTAATTTATTACTACTATAAATTGGCTTTAAAACGGATAAAATATGAACCGTTTAAATCGTATGTATATTCACTACTAAATAATAACAAACAAACAAAATTTTTAATTCTAATCAGTTAATCCTCCACTAAATAACAATAAAAAAAATTTCTAACTGTGGATGTTGTAACACCCCGTTCCGTTCTAGCGGACTGCCGGCTCAAACGGCAAAAGTGCAACAGTCCCGACCTGTTTTGCCTCAACCGAGAAGCAAAGGATATCCAGACTTGTCCCTACAGGAATCCGGCTTAGGCTTTCAGAGGCTCGCTTGACGTATCGCTCTACCGAGGCAAATCATCGCTAAGGTGGGTGGCTACGGTGAACTTGTCTTTGCTTAGCCAGCACACATAAAACATGGATATTTCATGCTAGTCGCTAGGTGAATCACCCTCTACATGCTAAAAAGAATCCAACGCACCTAGCTAAGGGAATAATCCCAACTTGTATTGCTTATGCTAGAACATGGAAATTGAAATATTGATTATATTCAGACCCTCGCATGCCAAGTCCCCTAATGATCTAACTCTCGGTTTACCTTCGGGCCCGAGCAAACGTGCTGCTTATGTTCCTTAGAAACGCATGCTTGTCTGCTTGTATGTTGCCTTATTTTCATCCAACCCCGGAAGACTACTAAGTAGTCGTTCCGTGCATGAATGAACCTGCAAGTATCCGGGACCGTTAGGTCACCAGGCAGCCCCGAGCCAGGGGATTGCATCATGTCAAGTAAAAGAATTATACTCTTGTGGCAAGACTCATTCAGGTATTCGGATCTCTGCAAGTCTCCCTCGAGCGGGCTTACATCAGCCTAGTAGACTGTGCATATCCAATGGCTAAATGAATCAAGATCCAAGTATCTCGTGTACTCGTGTACTCGTGTTCCAGTGCACTCGTGTTCTTGTGCACTCGTGTTCTCGTGTATCTCGTGATAATTGAAAGACCCAATGATTTGCATGTCGCGGACAACTCGGACCCGAGGTATTGTTCCACGGACGGTCATCGGGGCACCGGGGCCGATCCGATCCGGATGGAGCTCGTGTGTAGTCGTCGTGTTCGGGACTGGGTAGCTTGCAGCGCATCGTGTACTCTCGTAGCATGCTATCCTTGTCCTCGACTACGTCCTAAATGGCTATGCCAGCAACTCGTGTTCATATAGATAAGTCATCCTCGCTTAGCGGCTATCCGTCTGTGAGTCACTGCATCGCATCAACAACAACTGAACACCTGAACGATCTTGAAATAAATACTCGTGTTTGCATATGTTATGCTCCTGAATGTTTATACTTGTCCATGCTTGAATTAATAATGTTTGCCTTGGACAGGGAAGGTAAAATGGTAAGTTGGTAAGCCTCGCCGTGTTTTCTCTCATGTCGCACGGTGCACTGTCACACGAGTTAGGCTATTCAAATATTGCATGAAACTGATCCTAAGACAACTAGAAAGACTAACTTAACAGTTGGTGCACGAAACATGTATTACGTGTTTGGATTTGTTGAGCGGGCGAGTAGCCTCCCCACCAGTGCATTCAATGTACTGATAATCCACCAGTTTGTATCCAGGGTGCGGGAGAACCTCGTTCGGTGCGGATGCCTCCTTCGTGCGTGCTAAGGTGTGGAGATCACTCCGAAGCAACGGTGCATCCGGAACAGAAGCACATATACAAGACATAATGTTGTGAATATCGCATGATCATCGCCTGTACAATCATTCCACAATTGTAGCCACTTGGCACGCTTTTACTGTTTTAGGAGAGAGGCTTGAGCGACTTGTAATCTCGGCCAAGCGCCGCCTGTAACACATGTTTATATCAATAAAAGAGCTTGCTTTACTTCAACTTGTGTTTCAATGCTTCCGCTATATTGTCGACTCAGTGAACCTGTTACCGATCGCCTATGCGTTCATGACTCTGCTGCACTCGGACAATCTGTGCGACTATGTGGCTTAGAACTCTTATCGCCAACCAATGGACCACGGCCTTGCACGGGCGTGGCTCACGCTCGTGCGGCATCACGTCCGGATGGGTCAAAGTGATCATCCCGCGGGAGCGCTGGCGACGGTGATTTCCGCCTAGCGGGGACGGCCGATTAGCCTGCGGGAGATCGGGGCGTGACAGATGTACCTCCTCATGTAGTTAAAAATAAAAACATAAATTTTAAATTCTTCTAACTATCTTAACATATGATAATTCCTAAAATATATTAAATATTTAAATTAGATTTAAACGAAATATATGATATTATCTAATTAAATACATATTCAGAAATCTAAAAATATATCTATAACAAATCATAATAAAATATATACAAATCATATTTAGAATATTTTAATATAATTTAAATTTTATCTAATTTTTCAATAATATTATAGATTTTATACGTACAACGCACGTGAACACGACTAGTTATTATAACGTGACTTAAAAAATGACTCAACGTCTAAGTTGTATGTATATTCTCAATTATTAATATTAAAAAAATAAAAACAAATTCACTATAGCATATGTTATCCTCTCATGTAGTTTGGAAAAAAAATTACAAAAATTAATATTGTTACGTCCCGCTTCCCAAGATACAGTGAGCCGGGTACGTAACTACATTTTCAGGCTACGCTCCATACGAATACAACCGTACCCGTATCAGCGATTGTCGGTTGTAATACTCTAGGATGGAATGCAAGTCATACTAAAACACTTTTATTACTACAAATAATAATTATACAATATGATTGAAGTACAACTGTACGAGTCTTTACAACAAAACCATTAATATACATATTTTCAGCTAAAAAAATTTATTTGTTGTATTCCCTGAAAACCACTTGAAGATTACTCCTCGACTTCGTCCACATCATATAGAGGTAGCATTTCACCAGGAACTTCGTCTTCCCCTAGTGAACAATATTAGGTCGTCAGAACGACAACAAGTCCTCGGTCAAGAACGATAAGAAAAATAAAATATGACATAATATTGTGAGAAATGAAAAATGGAATAACTTTTGCATAGAAATTAGGAAAAATAGGTTTTTCCTATCACTCTAAATAATTACCTAGCTAATGTCCTTATAATGTCTATTAAGGCAAACAATATCATTCATATTTCACTATCACAAACACAAACAAATTTCCTAAATAATGATGCAAATTGGAGACCAACTCTTTGATATTGATAATATAATAAAAAAACGAGGTTTAGAAATATTGGTAATATTTTCAGATATTAAAATTTGGTTAACTCCCAAAAATTTAAAACTTTCGGCATAGTCTCCTTTGTATTTCGGCCTCCGAAAATTTGATATTTTAATATACGAGACCCTGAGCAACCCTCCGTAGAATTCCTGAGTACACCGACCCCTTCAGTGGAACAATTCTCAACACCGGTAATCACGTAGTTATATTTATAATTAATCATAAATGAGAATTTTAAATCATACTTTAGCAAGCAAGCGTTTTTTTTTTTTTTTTTTTTTTTGCAATTGCCTTCATTTGTACCATTTAAGTCCAAAATTATTGTTTTACAATTGCTATTTAATCTACTAAATCAAATAACCACAATTGTTAGAAAGCTCATAATACACAATTATTATTAACTAATAATTATTTGTAAAGTATTGTTTGAAAATATCACATTATATAACTATAGAGAACATTTAATCTATAATCTTGACTTGGAATTCAATACTAAGATTACCCTAATATTCGGGTGTCTATAAATGCTTAAGTTAACTAATAATGGTGTAAGTTATGCTAGCAGTCACATTCCTTAAAATCTGAACAGATTTGAAATATTTCAAGTACTAACTTAAAATATTCTTTTTGTACTTCACATGGTATAATCTACGCCATCTAGACAATTTCTATATAGAATGCTAAGTCGGCATGAAGCAATAGATTGAAACTTCCTTATAAGACACAGTAGTCTAACCTTTGTTATGTAAGTATACATACATATTTAATTTTCTTTTTCATATGTATTAGAAAATAATATAGACCAATTTCACTAGTTATGAATACACACAGACATATGTCATAATTTCTACCGTAACTCAAAATTCACATCATATCATTTCACATACCATACTATAATCTTTGAATTTTCGTATACCGTATATTGTGTCTCATATCGCCTTAAAATCAAGTTTATTTATTAACAACCAAGATCTTGATGAAGCAAATCAACAACCACTTTATGTTCATGCATATCATTTTCATATTTAATGGCCAACTCAATTTTACTTATCATATATACTAAATCAGAATTTAAACTCAAAATTAAGCAAGATTATGAATCGGTAATGATATAATTGAAGTAAAAATTGGAGAAATTGGGTTGAGGACTTGCCTTTCTTGTTGATGACCTAGGATTTTTTTCTTTCTCAAATTTCTCCTAAATTTACAACCTTATTTTGAATGATAAAATCATATATATAAATATATTGATATAAATTAACCTAAATTTGAAATTTTAGAAAGAATTTGGGGAAAGAGGAGTATATACAAAGGTTGAAGTAGAGGAAGAAGGAGGAGTTTGTTGGAGGAGATGACCGGAGGAGTGAAAGGGGGGCCGACGGCGATTGGTGGACGCGTCCGGCGCGGCAGCGACGCTAGGTGCGGGCGTCGGGTCCGGCAGCGGCGATAGCTGATGCAGGAGTAGCAGCGGCATACACAGCAACAGTAGCAGCTGCAGTAGCTGTAGAAGAAGGAAAGGAAGGAGATGGAGAAGAATATATGGTAAGGGTGAAGATACTGGTGAATAAGTAGGGGTGAGTTGGTTTATTGAAAAATGGAGAGAAAAATAGAAGTTGCCATGTCTTCATGTTGGAAATAGAGAAGATTGGAGATGCCTACATATGTAAAGGAGAGAGATGAGTCATAGGGAAAGGTTACAGTTTAGAAGCTGTTGGTTTCTCTTCCCTTCCCCTTGATTTGGTTATACCCATTTAAGCCCCTCCAATTCTTGTATTTGCACAAATGTCCAGTTTTGCAAATTAAGTTACAAAATCTCTCTCTCACACACACACACACATATATATATATATCAAATGAAGTAAAATAAATAAAAGAAAAAATATTGCAGCTATGACACTCTAAATTCTTTAGAAAAATTTTATCCTCGAAATTTGAATTAACAATTAATGTATACGTATCTAAAAGATAACTAACCTTGTTCGGCAAACAAATACGGATACTGGTTCTGCATGTCTTCTTCTTTCTCCCAAGTTGATTCTTCTGGAGAGTCATTGTTCCAAGCTACTCGAACTAATTGAATGATCCGATTCTGAAGTATCTTGTCTCTACGATCCAAGATTCCAACAGGTCATTGCTCGATGCGTAGAGTTGGTCCGACAGTGAAATTTGAATGATATAATATATGATTTGGATCCAGTACATATCTTCGGAGTTGAGACACATGGAATACATTATGTACTCCTTCTAGTGTCGGGGGTAGTTCTAGCTTATAAGATACTCTTTCGACTTTCTCTAGTATATCAAATGGTCCAATATATCTCAGACAGCTTTTCTCGAGTCCCAAATCTAATTGTTCCTCTAGTTGGCAAAATCTTCAAGAATACATGATCACCAGGTTAAAATTCTAATATTCTTCGATACTTGTCAGCCCACATCTTCTATCTATCTTGATCTGCTTGCAAATAATTTCTTATTGCTTTGACCTTATCCACTATCTGTGTTACCAATTTTGGATCCAGTAATTGCCTTTCTCCTACACATGTCCAACATACTGGTGATATACACTTTCTTCTATATAATGCTTCGAAAGATGCCATCTTAATACTGGCATGATAGCTATTATTATAAGAAAACTCTATCAAATATAAGTGATCGTCCCATGATCCTCCAAAATCTAATGTACAGGCCCTTAACATATCTTATAGAGTTTGAATTATCATTTCTGACTGACCATCTATTTGGGGATGGTAAGCAAAACTGAATTTCAACTGAGTACCAAGGTTTTCTTGCAAACTTCTCCAGAAATACGAAGTAAACCTGGTGTGTCTATCTGAAACTATACTTACTGGTACCCCGTATTGACTGACAATCTGTTTCATATACATGTCTGCCAGTAGTTATGTTGTCTGTCCAACTCGGACTGGTAAAAATCGAGCTGACTTAGTGCGTCTATCTATTATAACCCAGATAGCATCATTACCCTTTTGTGTCTTAAGTAGCCCTGTCACAAAATCTATTGTGATATGCTCTCATTTTCATGGGTATTGGTAAGGGTTGAAGAATACCTGCTATCATTTGGTGTTCTGCTTTCACTTGCTGACATACAAGACATCTTGATACAAATCTAGCAATCTCTCATTTTATTCTATGCCACAAAAAAGTTTGTTTCAAATCCTTATACATTTTAGTACTTCCTGGATGGATGGGATATTGAGAGTTATGAGCTTCTGTCATAACCTCTGTCCTTAAATATCCACTGGGTACGCACAATCGATCCCCAAATCTTAACGATCCGTCTGGATGCTTTCTCATTCCAGTCTGAAGTCCTTCTGTTTGTGTCCACACTTTATGGAGTTTATAATCTCTTTGTTGAGCTTCCTTGATTCTGTCTATTAGAGAGGACTATACTTGTAATTTTTTCCATAAACCTTCTGATATTGGATATATCACTTTGATTCTCTTCTTCCTTAAGTCCTCAAGAATTTTCTTTGGGGTATTCATAAAGAATGACATTGGTCTTCTGCTCAAAGCATCTGCCACTTTATTTGCTTTACCCGGATGATATTCTAATTCCATATCAAATTTTTTAAGTAATTCCAACCATCTCATTTGCCTCATATTAATTTTCTTCTGAGTAAACATATACTTCAAACTTTTATGATCTGTATATATCTTGATTCTTTCTCCATAAAAGTAATGTCTCCATAGTTTAAGTATAAATACTACAGTTGCGAGTTCTAAATCATGAATTGGATAATTTCTCTCATGCTGCTTCAGTTGTCGAGAGGCATAGGCTATAACTCTTTCGTGCTGCATTAATACACAACCTAGCCCTTTACCCGACGCATCACTATATATCTCGTATACTCCTGACCCAGATGGTAATGCTAGTACATGTGCTGAAATCAATCTTTCCTTTAGTTCATCAAAAGCTGTCTGACATTTCTCCGTCCAATTAAACTTTTTTTCTTTTCGGGTCAGTCGAGTTAATGGTTATGTGATTCTCGAGAAATTTTTCACAAATCTCATATAGTATTCAGCTAATCCCAAGAAACTTTGAATTTCTGCTACAGATTTTGGTGTTGGCCAGGATTTAACATCTTCTAGCTTCTTTGGATCAACTGCAATACCTTCTTCACTGATAATGTGGCCTAAAAATGATATATGATCTAACCAAAATTCACATTTACTGAGTTTACCATATAATTGCTCATGTCTTAGAGTTTGCAATACTATCATCAAATACTCTTCATGTTCTTCTTCATTTTTCGAATACGTAAGAATGTCGTCAATGAATACAATCACGAATTTATCCAAATATTGATAAAATATTCGATTCATCAGATCCATAAATATAACAGAAGCATTAGTTGCCCCAAATGGCATAACTAGAAACTCTTAATGTCCATAACGAGTTCTAAAAGCTATTTTTTGAACATCCTCCTTTTTGACCTTTACTTAATGATATCCAGATCTTCAATCAATCTTTGAGAATACATTGGCTTCTCCTAATTGATCAAATAGTTCATCAATTTTGGGTAAGGGATATTTATTTTTGATTGTTACCTCATTTAATGCCATATAATCAATTATCAGTTGTATTGTCCCGTCTTTCTTTTTCATAAATAGCACTGGTGCACCTCATGGCGAAGCACTCGGCTGGATAAACCCTTTTGATAATATTTTTTATTTGCTTGTTTAACTCAGCCAATTCTTCTTTGTTCATTGTGTATATTTTCTTAGCTACATGTGCTGCTCCAGGAAGCAGATTAATAGAAAATTCTACTGCTCTATCTGGTGGTAATCCTGGTAACTCTTTTGAAATACATCTTTAAAATCTTCTACTATTCTTGGAAATTGTTCTTCCTCTGGTTCATGAAATCTTTCTCGAACTGGTTGTTCAAATTTTTTCAGTTATTTAACATCAAATTCTTTATGGTCTCAAACACATTTTCATATTTCTCCATCAGTGAGTTGGAATAAAACCTTCCATTAGCCACAATCTATACTAGCTAATGTCTTGGCCAACCAATCTATTCCAAGTACTATATCATAATTATTCATTGGAAAGACTAATAATCTTACCCGAAAAACTCCACCACCTAACTTAACTGGACATGCTCTACAAACCCGACTAACTTCTACTGTGCCATTATCCGTAAGAATTTATAATTTCTTAAGTAATTGTTGAGATTCTATTTCATGTAGAGCTATAAATGTAGATGCTATAAATGAATGGGTTGTCCCAGAATCAAATAATACTGATGCTGGACAAGAAAAAACTAGGATAGTAAATGTCACTACTTCTCCAGCTAGTTCCGTTTCATCATCATCCATCATGAATTCTTGTTCTTGCTTCTTCTTCTTTCCAGGCTGAGGCTGTTTTGCCTTCTGAGCCTGTTGGAATTGGTAGGCTTGGAATGCGAAGGGTGATCTTCGTTGGTTCCCATAAGTCAACATAGCTTGAGGTACCGGTGCTTGTATCAAAGGTCGAGGACCATTTTCTTGAAGTACGGGCCCGATATTATTCCCTCGGAACGTGGGTCGTGGTCCCTGCTGCGGGTTTTGCATTACTGGCCCTAAGGTTGATGGTTGTGGACACTGACCAACCTGATGATTATATGAACCACACCTTAAACAGAGACCCATGAGTTTTCTATAATTATTCCTCGTGTGTCCAGGTTTTTGACAGAATTTACAAATCACTAGTCTTCCCGAAGTACCAACTTGAGGGTGTTTAAATGGTCCTTGCCATGGGTTCCTCGAGGATGAAACTCCCATCTCCAAAGTCCTCTTCTGAGCTTGAGATTGAAATGGTTGCTCTTCATTCAACATCCTTTCCTGTCTTCGTGCAACTTCAGTTACTTCTGGATATGTTTGGCACCGATATGCGGTGACTCTGCTCTTTAGTTGGCTCCCTAATCATTCCAGGAATCTAGATACCTTGGTTTCCTCATCGGCTATCATACTTGAAGCAAAACGACTTAACCTGAAATTTTTTGTAATATACTCGTCTATCATGTGCTTCCCTTACTTCAAATGAGTGAACTGTCGTTCTAACTCTATTCTAGCCAATTTCTGAAAGAACCTTCCTTCGAACTTCTTCTTGAACTCTCCCCAAGTTATTATCTCATCTGAATCCTCTGGGTGCTCTGTACTCCACCGGTGATCAGCAATATCTTCCAACTGGATTCGGATAATGGATACCATATCCTCAGGAATAACTTTTGCTGCTTTTAACAGTCCCTCTATGGTTCTAATCCATTGACCGGCTTCAATCGGGCTTTTTGTTCCCTTAAACTTGGGAGGATTGAGATTTCTAAAATCCTTTAATAATCCATCTTTAGAATTGACAGATGTCCGCATGTGTTCCAACACTGTGGCAGTTGTGGCTTGAGACATATTTGTGTGTTGGCTGTTAGATTCCAGGACCTGCTGGAATAATCTGTACATATCCTTAATAGATGGTTCAGACTGATCTTGGGATGATGAAGCATGGGATTGGTCATGATTATACATTGTCCTAAAAAATTCAAATGCAAATTTCTCAGGAATGATCATGATTAAATCGAGGTTCAAAGATAAAGAAAGGATCTTGTAAATCGTAAGAATATTGAACAACAATGATTTGAAAAAATATATTGACCAAGGATAAGGCAGAAGCATATTTTATTCACTCATAACCAAAATGTGATACAAAATATGCTGTTAGGGGTACTAGTCATCTTACACGTAGGCATACACATATATACATACTATTTACATTCTCACACTTCCTCCCTTCCTAACTTATATATATATACTGTTTACAAAAAAATACACAACAGACAAAAAGACCCTTTACATATACATAAGATCCCTAGTCCAGTTTTTCCATGATATGGGTCCATACCAGGTTAAGGATTGTAACTTCAGGATATAGTTCTTGGAAGTCAATCAATGTCCCTTCATATCCCTCTATTTTGGGATAGTTATACTCGTACTCTGTGTCCCACACATAGATATAATAGGTCCCCCTCTCGTGATCTACTTCTACACCATCTTCAATATCTCTAATAACATGGCGCATAACTTCATAGTGTACTTCATAAAGTGGTATATGGTACCAGTCTGGTAATTTCCACAGCTCCCTCACATATTGCTGGTAACCATATAAAGTGCGATCGCTTCCATCCCACCATATACTTGGAAGAAATAGATCCATAACCTACATTCATAATATCCTTAATTAAGAAATCAATATGGCAATAACTAGATTAAAATACAATCCAAAAAATTATCTTCATAATACCATTGATCCCTTCTTCCAATTACCGTTACTGCCTATCTTAGGGTACTTCCAAATAATTCCTATAAATGTGATAAGAAATCCAGGTTTAACCTATACAAGTCCCTGACTTATATCCTATACAGTGTTCTTTTATGTTAATCTGGACTTACATCTTATCCTAGATTCTCTATCATTCACAGGCCTGTATGAGCCACCACTAAAATACGTGTCACGTCCCGCTTTCCTAGATATAGTGAGCCGGGTACGTAACTACATCTCCAGGCTATGCTCCATACGAATACAACTGTACCCGTATCAGCGATTGTCGCTTGTAATACTCTAGGATGGAATGCAAGTCATACTAAAATACTTTTATTACTACAAACCATAATTATACAACATGATTGAAGTACAACTGTACGAGTCTTTACAACAAAACCATTAATATACATATTTCCAGCTACAAAAATTATTTGTTGTCTTCCTTGAAAACCACTTGATGATTACTCCTCAACTTTGTCCACATCATATAGAGGTAGCATTTCACCAGGAATTTCGTCTTCCCCTAGTGAACAATACTAGGTCGTCAGAACGACAGCAGGTCCTCGGTCAAGAACGGTAAGAAAAATAAAATATAATATAATATTCTGAGAAATAAAAAATGGAATAACTTTTGCATAGAAAGTAGAAAAAATTAGTTTTTTCTATGACTCTAAATAATTACCTAGCTAATGTCCTTATAGTGTCTATTAAGACAAACAATACCATTCTTATTTCACTACCACAAACACAAACAAATTTCTTACATGATGATGCAAATTGGAGAACAACTATTTGAATACCCATTTTAACTAGTTTTTCAACAACAATCCTGTAACCAGGGATCAGGCTGTGGCAAGCAGGATGGTACGGTGCTTAGGATCTGGCCCTCTCACATCTAGTGAGTAAAACATGATATAATATCAATTTACCTAATCGAAATAGGTATATATATATATACATATAATTTTTAGGAACATGTACAAACACATGACAGGTAAGTGAGCTAAGTCTCACACACTCAATTCATAAGGACTTACGAAAGAGCTTAATTACTGATAAGTTTTTTTTTGTTATTATGTTACAAAATTTCGTTGGTGGTATTCAAGTTGTTATCCCCCACCAAATACTTTCTAACCTAAAGCTACAAACAATTCCTATCATATTATCTTAGTAATTTTCTGTTATGTATATAATTTATCAATATGCAAAAATGCATTTGTCAAAGTATATCAAGATACAAGATTTCCATTTTGTTTATAATTTTCAAGAAACATGTATCATAATTTAATTTTATCCCAAATTCTGAATAATCATAAGTACCCGGATTCCTTTCAATTTATACAATGCATATAGTATCTAATTTCTGATTTTTAAGTCTCAGTTTACGTGGCTCGTGTCCGTGGCCTACGAGTCCTAAACTTTGGTTAATCGTCCCCTAGTTAAATAAATTTTTATGTTGTCGTAGTCCGTCACTAATATAATAAAAAAAATGAGCTTTAGAAATATTGGTAATATTTTCGGATATTGAAATTTAGTTAACTCCCAAAATTCTTGAAAACTTTAGCAGAGTCTCCTTCATATTTTGGCCCCAGAAATTTGACAATTTAATATACGAGACCCGGAGCAACCCACCGTAGCATTTCTGGGTACACCGACCCCTTAGGTGGAGCAATTCTCAACACCGATAATCACGTAGTTATATTTATAATTAATCATAAATGAGAAGTTTAAATCATACCTTAGCAAGCAAGCAAGCAAGCCTTTTTTTTGTTGTTGCAATTGGCCTCATTTGTACCATTCAAGTCCAAAATTATTATTTTGCAATTGCTATTTAATCTACTAAATCAAATAACCACAATTGTTAGAAATCTCATAATACACAATTATTAACTAATAATTATTTGTAAAGTATTGTTTGAAGATATCACATTATATAACTCTAGAGGACATTTAATCTATAATCTTGACTTAGAATTCAATACTAAGGTTACCTTAATATCCAGGTGTCTATAAATGCTTAACTTAACTAATAATGGTGTAAGTTATGCTAGAAGTCACATTTCTTAAAATATGGACAAATTTGAAACATTCCAAGTACTATCTTAAAATATTCTTTTAGTACTTTACATGGTATAATCTACGCCATCTAGACAATTTTCATATAGAATGCTAAGTCTAACCTTTGTTATGTAAGTATATATACATATTTAATTTTCATTTTCATATGTGTTAGAAAACAATATAGACCAATTTCACTAGTTATGAATATATACAAACATATCAAGCTTAGCTAGCGCCATACCTGTAGTAGGGATCTAAAGAATCCATGCTTCCCCAGCCCCGGGGCGAGACTCTATCATAATTTCTACCGTAACTCAAAATTCACATCATATCATTTCACGTACCATACTATAGTCTTTGAATTTTCGTATACTATATATTGTGTCTCACATCGCCTTAACATCAAGTTTATTTATTAACAACCAAGATCTTGATGAAGCAAATCAACAACCACTTTATGTTCACGCATATCATTTTCATATTTAATGGCCAACTCTATTTTACTTATCATATATGCTAAATCAGAATTTAAACTCAAAATTAAGCAAGATTATGAATCAGTAATGATAAAATTCAAGTAAAAATTGGAGAAATTGGGTCGAGGACTTGCCTTTCTTTTTGATGACCTAGGATTTTTTCTTTCCCAATTTTTTTTCAAATTCACAACCTTATTTTGAATGACAAAATTATATATATAAATATATTGCTAGAAATTAACCTAGATCTGAAATGTTAGAAAGAATTTGGGGAAAGAGTAATTTATACCATGGTTAAAGTAGAGGAAGAATGAGGAGTTTGTTGGAGGAGTGAAAGGGGGGCCGACGGCGGTTGGCGGACGCGTCCGGCGGCGTCCGGCACTAGGTGCGGACGACGGGTCCAGCAGCGACGATAGCTGACACATCAGTAGCAGCGGCAGACACAACAACAGTAGGAGCAGCTGCAGTAGCTGTAGAAGAAGGAGAGGAAGGAGATGGAGAAAAATAGATGGTAAGGGTGAAGATACTGGTGAATAAGTAGGAGGTGAGTTGGTTTATTGAAAAATGAAGAGAAAATGAGAAATTGTCATGTCTTCATGTTCGAAATGGAGAAGATTGGAGGTGCCTACATATGTAAAGGGGAGAGATGAGTCATAGAAAAATGTTACGGTTTAGAAGCTGCTGGTTTCTCTTCCCTTTCCCTTGATTTGGTTATACCGATTTAAGCCCCCCAATTCTGATATTTGCACAAATGTCCAGGTTTGCAAATTAAGTTACAAAATCCCATATATATATATATATATATATATATATATATATATATATATATATATATATATATATATATCAAATGAAGTAAAATAAAATAAATAAATAAATAAAAGAAAAAATATTGCAACTATGACAAATATCCTTTTTAACTATCCGAACATATAACAAATCATAAAATATATTCAATATTTAAATTATATATAAATAAACTATATGTATTATCTAACTAAATATATATACAAAAGTTTTAAAACAATTTTTAACAATATTAATTTAAATTATATTTTAATATATTTTGATTTTTTTGAATTTTTAATTAATATATATATATATATATATATATATATATATATATATATATATATATATATTTTACATGCAACGCACTTGTGGGGACTAGTTGTTAGATATATTGTGTAGTTGCACCCTGTACAAATAATTATATTAATTTTTATAGATAATCAAATAAAATCACAAAAAAGAAAAATCAAATAAAACTAAGAGATACATGAATTTTGTATTTGTCAAAGTAACTTAGCCGGCCAAATTTGAATACTTGAATAAATTAATAAGAATTTGATTAATAATTAGTAAGTAAATATTTCCGGCAGTCCGAACCCGCAACACGGACCCGCTTACCCACCCACCCACCATCCGGTGACCCACTCCACTAATGAATTGAGAAAAGCGACAATACCTTAATTTTCCTCTGCCTAATTATTGGCTTCTCCTCCGCTCCATAATTAACCATTAAAATTCTCTCAAGAAAATTCTCTCTCTCTCTCTCTTCTCTCTCTCTCTCTCTCTGTTTTCCCATGAGTAAGCTCTCTTTTTATTTTATTGGTCTTTCTTTCTCGAAAATAAATTTTTGGTTGTTTTAGTGCTCAATTTGATTGCTCCGGTGGATGGATATCATATTTTTATATATTTATTCAGATGCTAATATTTCTTTCTTAATAATTTTAACTTTGTTGCTATGGTTCTTAAATCCATGTTTAGTCAACCACAATAAGAATTAGGAACAGCTGCTTCGAATTAATACAATTTTGAGGTACTTTTTTCCTCTGTTTATTCTGTAGAAAAATTATTCCACGTGATTAGTGTTGGGAACGAAAGTGCGGAAACATTTTTCCAAACCAGAGAGTACCTGCGAGAGTACCGAGCAAAACGTACAAACCAAAAATGCAAACACAAATCGTAGACACAGAGATTTTTACGTGAAAAATTCTTGCGAAAAAAACTACGGGACGATCGGAGTCCAACCCTGAGAAACCTCCACTAATGTAATAAGAAATACACCGACTCCTTACAAACTTCTCACCGATCCAAACGGATTACCACAACTTTTTTGGAACAGAAATTAGATTATAACTACGAAGAAGAAAGACAACGAAAAATATCCGAAACTGATCTCCTTCTTCGAAACGGTCTTAAATCCTTCTTTCTCCTCTTTAATGTTGCAATGACACTCTTGTCTACTTTTCTCTCCTTGTTGCTATGTCTATTTTTTTTTAAGAGAGATATATTTTAGGGCCAAGAGACACCTATATATAGCTTCAAACTCACAACTAGCATTCCTATTATAGATAGGAATATCCAATCCAAATTCAAATCCAAATTCATTGACATATTCCTATTATATGTAGGAATATCCAATCCAAATCCATTGAGATATTCCTATTATATTTAGGTATATCAAATCCAAATAAATTGAGGTATTCTTATTATATGTAGAAATACTCAATCCTAATCCGGGGTATTTTTCACATATGTTGGGAACCCCACCCACTCCAACAAACAACTATGTGGAGGGGGTCGTCATCCCGACGATCCGCCTGCAATACTCAAATTTTTCCCTTGGTAGAACATTTGTGAACATATCTGTTCCGTTATCATCTGTATGAACCTTCTCAAGCGCCGCTTCCTTCTTATCAACCACATCCCGTATCCAATGATACAGGGTATCAATGTGCTTGGACCGGCTATGAAATGTCTGATTCGTCACAAGGTGAATAACACTCTGACTATCGCAAAGCAAATGATACTGCTCCTGCTTTAGCCCAATTTCCTACAGCAGATTCTTCATCCATAACAACTCCTTGCAAGCTTCCGTCGACGTAATGTATTCTGCCTCTGTCGTCGACAATGCAATACACTTCTGTAAACACGACTGCCACGATACTGCTCTACCAGCAAACATCATCACATAGCCCGAAGTCGATCGCCTCGTCTCTACATCTCCAGCCATATCAGCGTGGGTATATCCAACCAGCTTCGGCTCATCACCACCAAATAAAAGTCTCTAATCGGCAGTACCTTAAAGATATCGTAGAATCCACTTGACCCCACTCCAATGTACCCTTTCAGGATTGAAAGTGTACCTGCTAACTGTGCCGACTGCGTGAGCAATGTCTGGCCTCGTACACACCATAGCATACATAAGACTCCCTACGGCTGAGGCATATGGAACTCGCTCCATATCTTCCTTATCGTCCTCGGTAGATAGACACTGCTCCTCAGTGAACTTAAAGTGAGCCAAAGGGGGTTACTTTCTTCGACCCGTCCATCCCGAAACGCTGAAGTACCCGACGAATGTACTTCTTTTGGGACAAGTGTAGCAGCTTGGACTCTCTCTCTCGGCTGATCTCCATCCCAAGAATAGTCTTCGCTGTGCCCAAATCCTTCATAGAGAAGGCCGCGCCAAGTTGGCGCTTCAACTCTGCTATCCTTGTGGCATTCCGACCCACCAACATCATGTCATCAACATAAAGAAACAAAATGATAAAATCATCCTCGGCGAACTACCTCACAAAAATACAATGATCCGACGTCGTTCGTGCATAGTCATGCTCCCCCATAAACGACTCGAACTTCCTGTACCACTGCCTCGGAGCCTGTTTCAGACCATACAAGCTCTTCCTTAACCGGCAGACTGTCACGTCCCAATCTCCCGCAAGCTCAAAAGTCTCCGCTGAACGTGAAATCACCACGTTGCAGCTCTCCCGCGGGACAATCGTTCTAATCGGGACGTGATGCCGTACGAGCCTGGAGTTGCGCTCGTACAAGGCGATGTTGTCAAACACCAAATGTTATCATTGAATCAACCAAGTTGCAGCGGAAGTCAAGTATTGTGTACCAAGCACACATCAGAGTAATACGCAGCGAAGCTCACGATAGGGTCCAAATAAAATGCCCCGAGGCAATGCCACAAAGGCGATACCACGAAGACGATGAAATGCTCTTGCTCTTTTCTCTAGCCCACAAAGGTACTTACAGTTCATACATCTTGTCCCGTATATCCAAGCAGCGCCACTACGCCTGTGTACCTGAAATATTGCCCACAAACGTGGGTCAGTACACAACCGTACTGGTGAGCGGGGTAACCCACTCGTCTAAGCCGACACTAAGTAAAATAGTGAATGCAACAGTTAAATGGTGATCTTTCTAGTTGAATCCTAGATTCATTTCATGGCATATGGATGACATGTTAAGGAAAGCTGTAAAGCAGTTTAAGCATTCAACTCAAACCAAACGACAAGTAGTTATATATATCCGACCCGTCTAACTCAATGCCATCGCTTGCACGATAACATATCGAACCAACAGTCTCGCCTCAATATCCATCCTCAACCAAAGTTTATATCCCAATATCGAGTGCACACTCTTGCCGAGGCAAGGTGGCCGCGCCTACACGAAAGCCAAACCAACAAAAGAAAAGCAAGCCAACTCTTATCTATATGAAGTCACTGGCAAAGCCATAAAGGACAAAATCCAAGCATTAACGGTGCGCCCTATCAGCCCGGGTAGCAAGTCCCGCTGGAGGTCCCGCAATGCATCGTGACTAGCACGAATCAATATTTTCCTCCGGATCGATACGGTCCCAGTGCCCCGGGAAGCCGTTTCGAGGAAATGTCAAACCTTGTGTACACAGGTTGTCCGTGACATGCAGAAAGTAGGTATGACGAGAGGATCTAACATTCTCGCCCCACCAAGCGATCCTAGACTCGTTTCAACCGAATATCCAACCAAAGCATCCATAACCATTCTTTCAACATATCCCCAAGGATTTCAAATTTCGACCTCAATATATATATCCCAAGGCACCAAAATACCCATATGCACAATCTCTCAAGTTGTGCCCAAGTTATGCCTACTTTTCACATTGCCGCTTCCCAACACAGTGTTTCATATTGGGTGCAACACCCCACACTCTGAATAATCCCGTGGCACAATGCCCCAACAGTGGCACAATACCCCCGCCTATGCAGTTGTTCGGTTTCGAACCACAACTGCTCGCTTTGCTAGACAAAGCGACCCAGTGATACTCGTGCACGGATGCACGCTCGCTCGCCCGAATTTTCGATATTTCCATTGTATCATTCCAACTTGTATAATTCCAACCGTCCAAGTATAATCCCAATTATCCAACCGACTGCCTCAAATGTATAACCCAACTATCGTACCAACTATCCAACGCGTAAATCATTTCAAGCCACAATCCTACCAAGCCAACGACGTACACTCTATGCACGCCTCAGTGTAGTGATTCTCAATGTTTCAGCCCAAGTGTTCAAGCCTTTTTACGTGTTTTCCATATTATTAGGCATGAAGGAGTAGAGGAGAAGGGAAAGAGCCCACTCACAATGTTTGATCCCGTTAGGCATCCTGTCCTGCCGATACGGCCAATCCCTTGAACCCGTGGTCCGATGCAAGCGCGATCTACTCAACTGGTATGACCGTGCGAGCATGCCGTGCTCTCCAAATCATCCGACCGATCGGATTAAGGAAGACGGCATTATCGCTTTCATCCAGCTATTCAGAAATGTTCTGAACGAACACCTGATTTCCATCGAACCCGCTAGCCATCTGCACATTGAAACCAACTCGATTAAATCCTTCTTCCCAAAATCCAACATTTCAAATGTAACCAGCATTTGATTTATTCAATCTGACTCAGCGTAACGCTCCGAGCGGTTGTGGGGCATTACATAATATACCACTTAGAATCAGGTTCGTCCACGAACCGTGCTGGTACTCATTCCTTACTAGCATGCCACAATCCAATCCCATAGATCTGCTCTATGCAACTCTCATATTCACGATTTCCGACTCCGCATCTCGTTCTGCTGAACGCTCGTACAATTTTCACGAATTCCCACATCCTCCTTGCAGCTCAATACGAATTCTTCGTATCGCTTAGTTTTGGATCGTACATATATTTAAGGCGTCCCTAAAATACATACATTTCAGCCAAGCTTTGCGATAGCAAATTTGAATAAGTTACAAGGGTATCTTTATGTTCGAGGCATCCATTTACTTTGCTCCCAATTGAATCAATCCCGATTTCCATTCCAATATTTTCGATTGAGCACTATTCTCAAATATGATAATTTCACACCGACTCAATCCGTTCGTGTTCCAACTCAGTCCATCCAACTATTGCTGAAATCCGTACTAGCAACATCTCCAAATATTATCTCGTGTACCGAGCGATCATCACAATCGATACTACCCCAGCTATGCGACTTACCCAAATATCAACTTTGCTTTTAGATCATCTCAGCCCAACGCATTATTCTTTAATCTCAATATCTCACAGGGTGAACATCTATATTGAGGTTCGTATGATCCACGAAGATCTCGTCGCCACGCCAAAGGGATTGTGTCGCCACGATTTCAACGTGGACACACTCGCCACAATTCTTAGGTTGCGCATGGAATAGTTCTTCGCGCTGCTTCCACTGCCTTGAAGCATAGAATATCACCTTTGCCTTCCGAACGAGCACGCTTCACAGACTAAGTTCCGAGACATCTTGTAAATCTGAGGCACGTCTGTTCCTTCCAGTATTCGCAAGGATTTGATCTGAACGAGCCGCTGCTTTAACTTCACGAGTTAGTTTCACAGTCGTCAATTCATATGAATGCTATTCCCTTCCAGGGTACGATGAGTCAGGCGATGCCATCGATAAAAATCTGCGACTCTGAATCTCATCAGTTGACTAGGCTACTTCCACCATCGCTTCGATCTTCCGGCTGTATCTTCAGCTGAAGACTATCCCAAGGGTCTCTCAGAATCCAACACTCAGTCAATAAGCCAAATCTCATTGCTCACATCTGCCCTCGACGCATTCCCAAATACGCCGCCTCAAGGGTCATTCTATGGGTCTACCATATCCATATCCGATTCAACGGACAAGTCGCTAGGGTCAGCTGTCCCGAAGCTACGCTCGATAATTGTAATCATCACGATGGACAGTTACTATAAACCATGCTACACCTCATCTGTAAATCCGAATCAAAATCCAACCATCCATCCGAGTGAACTCCCGAATTCGAGTAATGTGCTCGTTGAAACCGTCTACCATCAATCCGTCGTTCTGCCCTGAATCCATCAATTTTCCGAATTGCATGTTCGATTTTCGCACTACAAATTGCAATGATTCTCAAAACCCAAGACTTGCTCCAATTCTTATCCATTTGCTGCGTTCCACAATGCACGTCCAACTTACTCGAGCAGCACAGTGATTTGTTCCGACGTTGCTCCCACATTTAGCTATCTTTAAAAGTCTGTCCGCCAAAATCTTTTGCCTTCTGTTGTTGCCACAATCCGTCCACGTCTTCCGGAGAATCCGTCTACCATTGTTGCACCATTTTGCCCAAAATTTCATTTTCGCTAAACCTGAGTCGACTTCTCGAGCAACAATATCCAAAATCTTTCAAGTTTGCGTGAATCCATCTCATTGTCCCCCCAGACCAATATCGTGTTTCTTTGCTCAACCAACAGCTCAAATATGTTATCCAAAATCGTAGTTCGTGCTCGCTATCCTTCTGATAATCCCATCGCTTTGCTCAAGCGTAACCCAAATGTTCGTTCAGATTCTGCCCATCTCTTAAGCCCAATGATACTTCCATTTGCACGATTCCGTTCTTGAGTTCTCAAGTCTAATGTATCGAAGGATACCCGAGTCAAATTCTATTGCACTATATACCACTTGGAAATATAATTGCCCTCGTGCAAAATCTGCGTCAACCAGCGTCTATCCCAAACCGACTATTCCGAGGTGATTCTGTCGAATCATAACTCAATATTCGCTTGCTCCATTTTTATTCTTTCCAACTCAGTCGATTTGCACCAACCGACTTGTATTCGTTATCCGAGTTCGTTCAGGCAATTCCCATAGATGTCCAACCAAAATATTTCCAATGCCTTGCTTAACACGTTTGATCCCATATACCACTCCGAATCAAGTCGCTACTCACATTACGTTTCTTTTCACGAATCCAAGATCCGTTCGAACCATCCCTTAGGTGTGATCATGCCTTTCCCAATTCGAGTTTGACACAAAACTCAGGCAATGCTTGAATTATCCAACTATTTCTATCGTCTGAAACTTTCTCAACACGAGCAATCGTGCAATGATTGTCTCCTCCGAATAGTCCAACCAAACATCCAATGTTTCCACACATTTGTTGTACGAGCAACTCGTTCCAACTTATCCTGATATTCCCGAGCTAAACTCAAACATGCCCAACCGATGCGCCACAGCCAAAATTCCAACTTCTATCAACACAGTCGCTAGACGAGCAACTCGTGCAACGATCCATTCCCATCGAATGTTTCTACTCAAAACATGCCGCATAATCAAATCTCGTTAGCCAACCAACTGATACATTGAGGCAATCAGAAACTCCAGAACGATAAGCCAAGCCAACCCAAGGAAAGCCCACACTTGTTGCACAAATGCAACAACGCCACCAACTTGCTGCACGAATGCAACCTAACGAGGCTAAGCGATCCTACGAAAACCAACCAAGGCAACCCAACAAAGAATAATATGCAGCCATAACTAGCAATAAATAGACTTATTGCATGAAACATCCGATGCGGCACCGAGTAGAGTCAAGAGCTAAACGACACGAGGAAGCTATTTAGAGTTTGTGATGAAGCGAAGGACCAAGTCCGAAGAAATGAACCGGGCGCTCTGATACCAATTTGTCACGCCCCAATCTCCCGCAAGCTCAAAAGTCCCCGCTGAACGTGAAATCACCACGTTGCAGCTCTTCCGCGGGACAATCGTTCTAATCTGGACGTGATGTCGTACGAGCCTGGAGTTGCTCTCGTACAAGGCGATGTTGTCAAACACCAAATGTTATCATTGAATCAACCAAGTTGCAGCGGAAGTCAAGTATTGTGTACCAAGCACACATCAGAGTAATACGCAGCGAAGCTCACGATAGGGTCCAAATAAAATGCCCCGAGGCAATGCCACAAAGGCGATGCCACGAAGACGATGAAATGCTCTTGCTCTTTTCTCTAGCCCACAAAGGTACTTACAGTTCATACATCTTGTCCCGTATATCCAAGCAGCGCCACTACGCCTGTGTACCTGAAATATTGCCCACAAACGTGGGTCAGTACACAACCGTACTGGTGAGCGGGGTAACCCACTCGTCTAAGCCGACACTAAGTAAAATAGTGAATGCAACAGTTAAATGGTGATCTTTCTAGTTGAATCCTAGATTCATTTCATGGCATATGGATGACATGTTAAGGAAAGCTGTAAAGCAGTTTAAGCATTCAACTCAAACCAAACGACAAGCAGTTATATATATCCGACCCGTCTAACTCAATGCCATCGCTTGCACGATAACATATCGAACCAACAGTCTCGCCTCAATATCCATCCTCAACCAAAGTTTATATCCCAATATCGAGTGCACACTCTTGCCGAGGAAAGGTGGCCGCGCCTACACGAAAGCCAAACCAACAAAAGAAAAGCAAGCCAACTCTTATCTATATGAAGTCACTGGCAAAGTCATAAAGGACAAAATCCAAGCATTAACGGTGCGCCCTATCAGCCCGGGTAGCAAGTCCCGCTGGAGGTCCCGCAATGCATCGTGACTAGCACGAATCAATATTTCCCTCCGGATCGATACGGTCCCAGTGCCCCGGGAAGCCGTTTCGAGGAAATGTCAAACCTTGTGTACACAGGTTGTCCGTGACATGCAGAAAGTAGGTATGACGAGAGGATCGAACATTCTCGCCCCACCAAGCGATCCTAGACTCGTTTCAACCGAATATCCAACCAAAGCATCCATAACCATTCTTTCAACATATCCCCAAGGATTTCAAATCTCGACCTCAATATATATATCCCAAGGCACCAAAATACCCATATGCACAATCTCTCAAGTTGTGCCCAAGTTATGCCTACTTTTCACATTGCCGCTTTCCAACACAGTGTTTCACATTGGGTGCAACACCCCACACTCCGAATAATCCCGTGGCACAATGCCCCAACAGTGGCACAATACCCTCGCCTATGCAGTTGTTCGGTTTCGAACCACAACTGCTCGCTTTGCAAGACAAAGCGACCCAGTGATACTCGTGCACGGATGCACGCTCGCTCGTCCGAATTCTCGATATTTCCATTGTATCATTCCAACTTGTATAATTCCAACCGTCCAAGTATAATCCCAATTATCCAACCGACTGCCTCAAATGTATAACCCAACTATCGTACCAACTATCCAACGCGTAAATCATTTCAAGCCACAATCCTACCAAGCCAACGACGTACACTCTATGCACGCCTCAGTGTAGTGATTCTCAATGTTTCAGCCCAAGTGTTCAAGCCTTTTTACGTGTTTTCCATATTATTAGGCATGAAGGAGTAGAGGAGAAGGAAAAGAGCCCACTCACAATGTTTGATCCCGTTAGGCATCCTGTCCTGCCAATACGGCCAATCCCTTGAACCCGTGGTCCGATGCAAGCGCGATCTACTCAACTGGTATGACCGTGCGAGCAGGCCGTGCTCTCCAAATCATCCGACCGATCGGATTAAGGAAGACGACATTATCGCTTCCATCCAGCTATTCAGAAATGTTCTGAACGAACACCTGATTTTTATCGAACCCGCTAGCCATCTGCACATTGAAACCAACTCGATTAAATCCTTCTTCCCAAAATCCAACATTTCAAATGTAACCAGCATTTGATTTATTCAATCCGACTCAGCGTAACGCTCCGAGCGGTTACGGGGCGTTACACAGACCAAATGTGACTTGCCCTTCTCACAGAATCCCTCTAGCTGCTCCATGTACAACTCCTCCTCATGATCACCGTGGAGGAATGCCGTCTTCACGTCCATTTGCTCGACCTCCAAGTCGAAACTGACTGTCAATGCTAGCACCACCCGTATAGACGACTGCTTGACGACTGGCGAAAAGATCTCATCATAATCTACTCCTTTCCGCTGACCGTAGCCTTTAACTACCAGTCTCGCTTTGTATCGAGGACGAGTAGCATCATCTGTCTGCTTCACTCTGAACACCCATCGATTCTTCAAAGCCTTCTTGTCCTTTGGCAACCGCACCAGATCATAAGTTGAGTTGGCCTCCAAGGAACTCATCTCCTCCTGCATGGCCTCCATCCACTCCTGTCTGTATTCGTCTTCCATAGCCTCTATGAAACTTTCGGGTTCTCCCCCGTCAGTCAGTAGCACATACTCATCCGGTGAGTATCTCGTAGATGGTCGACGCTCTTTATCGCTCCTCCTCAACGGAACCACTGGTGCTGGATGTATATCTACAGTCTCTTTCCCTCCAGGAACTGCCTCCTCGGCATGCTCATCCTCCTGAGGGTCACCCTGACCACCATTAGCTGGCTGATGATCAAGGTTCTGAGCAACTCCATGTACTGGCTCCCCCATAACTGGATCCTTTTCGATGTCCTTTGGAAACTGCTCGAAGCGAAATGACTCTAACTCAGGCAATTCCTCAGCCTCAGAAGGCATCTCGGAATCCTGAGTGTTGGTCATGGTCTGATTTTCGACGAATACCACGTCCTTACTTCTGTAGAACTTTCTTCCCACTGGATCGTAGAGTCTATAGCCAAACTCATCCCGACCGTAGTCGACAAAGACGCACTGCCTCGTCTTTGGCTCAAGTTTGGATCTCTCGTCCTTTAGTACATGCACGAAGACCTTACAACCAAACACTCGCAGGTGATTGTATGACGGCTCTTTGCCGTACCATACTTTGTCAGGCACATCACCCTGCAAAGGAGCACTAGGAGATAAATTAATAACATAAGCAGCTGTGTAAAGTGCCTCACCCCAATAGCTGCCTGGCAAGTTTGCTTCTGACAGCAAACACCACACCCTCTCCATTAGCGTCATGTTCATCCGTTCCGCTACACCGTTGAGCTGCGGTGTCTTTGGTGGAGTCTTCTGGTGTCGTATCCCTTGCTCTCTGCATTAAGCATCAAAGGGATCGATATACTCGCCGCCATTGTCCGACCGAACACAAAGCAGCTTCTTGTCCGTCTTCCTTTCAACAGAGACCTGAAACTCCTTGAAAGTGGGCAGCACCTGATCCTTGTTCTTAAGGTATAGACCCAATCATCCTGGAACAGTCATCAATAAATATTACAAAATAAGAAATACCACCAATGAATTTTACCTTCATAGGACCGCAGACATCCGAGTGAATCAACTCGAGCAACGCCGACTTCCTTGAACTTGGGTGACTTTGGAAAGACATCCTATTTTGCTTCTCCGCCAAACAGTGCATGTAGTTCTCCAACTTTGTAGACTTTAGCCCTGAAATCACCTTCATGTTCACCAAGTAGCTCATCCCCTTCTCGCTGATATGACTGAGCCGCCTGTGCCATATCTCAGTAGATGCATCAGTAGCTGCGTTAACCTCATGTGCCCCCTGTGCGCTCCCTTATATATAGTAGAGTCCGGACCTCTTGCTTCCTCTGGCAAACTCCATCGAACCTCTGAAAAGCTTCCACTGATTGTTCCCGAAGAGACTGAAAAAATTCTCGTCATCCAACCTTCCAACCGACACCGGGTTGAAACGGATATCAGGGACATGATGGACATATTTGAGAACAAGAACTGCACCTGTCTTTGTCCTCAGATGCACATCTCCAATGGCAACCGTCTTCGACACATCTCCATTGTCCATTTTCAACACTCTACAGTCGCCTGTTGTATATGTAGCAAATAGTGCCATGTTGTGAGATACGTGCGCTAAAGCACTTGAGTTCATCAGCCAAGAGTTGTCATCGCAGGCGAGGTTCATAACTACCTCATCACCTACAATGATCACGTCGCCTCCATGTGTCGAGGATGCTGCAGTGTTCTCACTTTGCTTCCCCTTGTCGCCCTTCTTCTCTCTCTTCCAAGCGAAACAGTTCCGCTTGATGTGGCCCTTCTTGCCACAATGGTAATACTCTGAGTCCTCGTACCGACCCTTGGACCTTTTTCTGCTTTTGTCTCTGCCACCATCTGGACCCCTGCTTTTACCCCTTTCGCGGCTCTCTGAAACAAGCGCCTCTGAGTGGGATGTGGATGAAGTGCCCTGAAAATGTCTCCGCATCTCTTCATTCAGTACCCCGCTCTTGGCAAACTCCAGACTGACCACGTCTTCCGGAGAAGAAGCGATCATAGACACTCGTACGGTCTCCCACGAGTCTGGCAATGTACACAACAGTCATAGTCCATGAACCTCGTCGTCGAACTTAGACTCCCATCGAGGATAGCTGGTCAACTACGCCCTGGAACTCACTCAAGTGATCTGTAATAGACGTCCTATCTTTGTACCGCAGATCCATCATCATCTGGATCAGGAACAATTTATTTACTCCCGTCTTCTTCGCATACAAAGATTTCAGCTTATTTCACAATATCCTTGCGTGCTCAATACTGGCAACGTGGTTGTACACGTTCTCGTCAACGAACTGCCTGATATACCCACACACCTGTATATGCTCGAAATTTTAGTCCTCTTTGGATTTGTCACTGGGCCTCTCGGAAGCAAATACCGACAGATATAACTTCTTGATAAATAGCAGATCCTTCATCTTGCTCCTCCAGTAATGATAGTTGGTACCGTTCAGGTTTACCATGCGCACCGGCTTCGCGTCCATCTCTCCTCCTGGTTTGTCTGTCAACTCCTGACACCCTTATGAAATTCCAGAACCTGGCTCTGATACTACTTTGTTGGGAACAAAGTACGGAAATCGTTCCCCAAACCAGAGAGTATCTGCGAGAGAACCGAACAAAACGCACAAACCAAAAACGCCAAACATAAATCGCAGACACAAAGATTTTTGAGGTGGAAAACCCTTGCGGAAAAAACCACGGGACGATCGGAGTCCAACCCTGAAAAGCCTCCACTAATGGAATAAGAAATACACCGACTCCTTACAAACTTCTCACCTATCCAAACGGATCACCACAACTCCTTTGGAACAGAAAATAGATTATAACCACGAAAAAGAAAGACAACGAGAAATACATGAAACTGATCTCCTTCTTCGAAACGGCCTCCAATCCTTCTTTCTCCTCTCCAATGTTGTAATCACACTCTTGCCTCATTTTCTCTCTCCTTGTTGCTATGTCTTTTTTTTTTTAAAGAGAGATATTTTAGGGCCAGGAGACACCTATATATAGCCTCAAACCCACAAATAACATTCCTATTATAGATAGGAATATCCAATCCAAATCCATGGAGATATTCCTATTATATTTAGGAATATCCAATCCAAATAAATTGAGGTATTCCTATTATATGTAGAAATACTCGATCCTACTTCGGGGTATTTTTCACATAGGTTGGGAACTTCACCCACTCCAATAATTAGAGGAGATTATTTAGAACCACTAAGTTAATTGAAAAGAAAGAAAATTATTATTATTATTTTAACAATATCCTTCTTAAAATCTCCGTCGTGATGAATGATTGATCCTAAATATCAAAAATATAGTTTTTCTAGTCTCAAGAAGTCTGTGCATCAAGATTTAGCCACTAGTGTCTTCTTTGATTATCGCTTCTATAATTGTATTGAAGTCCTTTAGTACTTATAAACTAGTGCAAGTTTTTATTTATGTCGGTATCTTATAGTTTAAAGCATACAACAACTCTAGGATGGTGTTCATGATTGATGGACTAACTGCTAAAAGTAGAAAGCCATTTCTTGGAGAATTATTAATTGGGAGAATTCCAATAGCTAAATGATTGTTGGATCGCTTCTACATAACATAGTTTGTTGTATCGGCAAATGCCTATCCGATACGGCTGATATCGATACGGTTTGACATGTCCCGATCCGATACCAATGAATACCTGATACTGACCGATACCGACTTTGGAGGTCTTTTTTTCGGTCAATTCGACAGAGAAAATTGAACGAAAAAGACCAATTAGCAATGGTGTAAAAGAATAGTAAGGTTGTAAAAAACATGTAACAGAGAAAATCTATCGTATATAAATCAATCGGCAATGGTGATTACTATTTCATTCAATTTCAAAACTATTGAGAAACAATACTGGAAATACTTAAAATTATGCCTAAATGTATAAAATATATTTTCTAAAATATTAATAATTTACTAATAGTTATTTGCTTTCCGATACCAAAAAATTCGATACTTCGATCCGAAACCGTCGATACTGCCGATAACACCAATCCCGATACTCATAGAAATTGTCTGATACCGATTCCAATACTGATACTAACATAATCCAGTCACCTAGTGAGGAATGCTTAGTTTGCTCTAGAATATCTCAAAATAAAGGTTCGTAGTATCAACCGATATTGATACGTATCAGACGTATTATATCGTTTTGGCAATGTCTCGTTCCGATACTGACCGATACCGATATCATTCAAATACTTTATGTGGTCTCTTGTTTGTTGTATATTTTACTTGCAAGGGTGTGAGACTATGATGACTTGGAAGTGTTCCTTCAATATATTGGTGAATTTGTTCATAGTCCTAATAATGTAGTTATATGTCCTATATTTATGTTCTATCATGATAATCAGTCATCATATTTGTATTCCGTGCAACCTGCCCAGGGTGGAGCCAATGGGGACCTCCTAGTCCAATAAATTCCATTCATCATCTTTCGGCTTCACATTTTTATTCTCTCCAAGTAGATTTCCCCGATAGTCCTGACTCAACTTGCTAGAGCAGGTCTTAGTGTATTTCTTGTATATATAAAAGTTCCTAAAATGGTCTACTGTCTTATGTAATGCCTTCTTTTAGAATACCTATAGGTGTACATCACATCCTTGCTAAAGAGGTTGAAATTGTTGCAATTAATCGAAGTCATCCCTCACTTGAAATTGGATATCTAGTGTTTGCATTTTAAAAATATTTCATAATATCTTATAGCTTGTTACTTATCTATTGGAACTTCTCTACCCTAATTTTGGACAAGAATCGTGTATTTTTGTATTAACTAATTTTGATATTGTATTGTTTGAAGAGTTTGAATTTTATCTTACTGATGGAGATGTCCTTGGTAATGCATACAGGAAACAGGCTCGTGGCATAAAAACGAATTCAGGACTTGACTGAAAAATCTGTGCTATCAGCTCTTAGGGCTATGGAAATTGGTATATGTTTCTCGTTACTTTACAAACTGCGTAGTTTTGCATTTTCTTTGCGATATTAGACCTTTTTACATGCTACATCCTTCTATTCTTCACAAGTTCTGCCATGGTCTGACTATATTATACAGATGGATGTGTACCTTTTTTCATGTTCATTAAAGGAATGTCAGCATAGTTGCAACACATATATTAGGATTTGAACCAAGGTTCGCAGTATCTGCTTATCCAGTAGCTTGGATTAGTTTTGACTTTTGAGCTCCTATTATGAGTTTCAGTATCGGTGGTTTCAATAGTATATGTGGTTTGTGATCATAATTCCGAATATTTTTGTTTCAGATATTAAAGTTTTCCACAAAATACCAACAACCACCAAAAACAAAATATTTAATACATTTAGGCATGGTTTTATGTATTTTTATGCATTGTACTCGTACTAGGAAAATACAACGACAATATGAGCATTTATCCCAAATTTTTGGGGTCAAACTGTTTGAATCTTTTTCTTAAATTATAGTTTACTATTTTAAAGCAAAATTTACCCAATATAATATGATTAGCAAAGACCATACTACCATAGTCCATAACCCAATTCAAACTTGTCCTACTAACTAAATCCTTATTCTAATCTAAGCCTTACATAACCTGCTATATATCAATAGAGAGGGGAAAGAAAAACCATATCATTACTTTCCTCCCTCCTCTTTTCCTACCATAGACGAGCAAATGTAGCATGTAGGTGGCAGCACCTACAGAGGTAATTTTTTATATATAAATGAATAATTAGATATCAGGTGGTATCTGTCTTGTATCAGTTGATATCCGAACAGTACCAACATTACTTGGTCTATCCTGTAGTTTTTGTTGGGTTTTGGTTCAGATACCTAAATTCCTATAAGATATGGCAGATACATATTGATTACCGCCGATACTAGGAACCATGATTTGAACATGCTACTGCTTAATAGTCTTTATGGTTCAAAATTCTAGCTTGATTTGATTAGCTTATCTTCCGAAGAAAAACTTATTTCTGAAAAACTAGTCTTTATGGTTCAAAATTCTAGCTTCATTTGATTAGCTTATCTTCCTAAATACTTATTTTTGCAAAACTAGGAATTTATTACAATTGAATATAACTTCTACGTCTGGACCAAAACACCAAAAAAATCAGTGACTGTTATCATTAATGTCAATAGAATTAGTGGCTCACTTAAGAGATTACTGGGTCAGTCTCTGCTTTTGACTTACTTGATAGGGATAGTCTCCTAGTTGAGAAGTAGGTATGCTTAACCCTAGTCCTCCCCCAAGCATCCCTTTCCTCATCAGCTCTATTCCGTGGTACTACGCCCTATATCTCAACTATCAGATAGGTTTATTTATACACATCTTCTTGGAGATATCTTACCTTATATATAACTTTTGGGCTAGTTGTTGAACTCAGTAGCTTTCATCAAATATTCATGTAAACAACATATATCAAACCAAACCGTGTATTATTGCAGCCCTTGTGGTGTATTTTCCAAGCTTTTTTTTTTGATAGAATACAATAAACTCTTTCTTTAGATTGAGCGATGTGGCTTACTGTATATTTATTTGGACAGATGAGATTAGATTAGACTAGAAGGATAAGAAACCATAAATACATTCAAGAAACAAGATTATGGTATTTACTGAGGAGTTATTAATATGATCAGTGTTGTTGACAGAAGAATAGAAAGTTAATGGTGTTGCCATTTTTTTTAACCTTTATCTCACTCATTCTTGGCTGATGTTGGCCATAGTCTGGAGTATACTTGGTCCCAATAGAAGTGAGTAGGATTTGAAAGACCAAATCCATTTGATGAGAGAAGGCTTGTTAAGTATGAATATACAGCCTTCTTATTCTAATGAGAACTCTGTGTGAAATTAGCGCAGAAAATAAATAGTTTGCAGTATCGGCCGGTACTGTTCGGCCAATATCGATACGGTTTGGCATGTCCCGATCCGATACTGACCGATACCGATATTGGGGGTCTCTTTTCCGGTCAATTCGACAAAAAAATTTGAAGGAAAAGACCAATCGGCAATGGTGTAAAATTATAGTATTGATTGTAAAAGCTTGTAAAAGAAAAAAAAAAAACCATCTATCGCATGTAAATTAATCCACAAATGTGACTACTATTTCATTCAATTTCAAAACTACTGAGAAACAACACTGAAAATGTTTTAAATTATGCCTAAATGTATACAATATATTTTCTAAAATGTTAATTATTTATTAGTAACTATTTGCTTTCCGATACTTCGATCCGAAATCGTCGATAGTGCCGATACCGCCGATCTCTATACTCATAGGAATGGTCTGATACCGATTCCGATACCGATACCGTGAAACTTGATAAAACATGATTGTATTAATTGATGAACGGTTAATCGCTGTTATTTGGGTGCATCTGATTCTGTTTTAAGAATGGGTAAGTCCATGCATACAGGTTATGTTATTCATGACCTTAAAAGGCTTCAAATGAATATTGTTCAGATTAACATCCACTAGCATTGATATCACGAGATCAACTATTTGCAGAATTTGACCCATCCGTGCTTCTTTCAGAGCAACCTAATTATAAGATGGGTATTACTGGATACTTTTTGCTGAGAGATGCGGAAGACTCGCAATTTGGTATGTTCGATAAGCGACTTCCATGCTTTGGATGTGGTATAGGATGGTTTTCGTAAGTTCACAGACCTTCTCCCTAATTCAAAAAAAAAAATTCCCAGGTTCCATCTGTTCTTGCGGTTACAAACATCCCCTTGCAGTTTTCTTGTAGGATTTATATGCCCTCTGATGTGGTATTATGCTACAATTCTGTACTTTGGCAACTGCTACCGCAAGGATCCAAGGGAACGCGGTGGCCTAGCCGCTTCTGCCATTGCTGTTAGTCTCTCTCGATTGCAGTAGCTTCTTTTCTATGCATAATCTTTATAGTTATTTGTATTTCTCTCCCATGACTAATACCGATTCCCTGACTCTGTTTCCAGTATTAGTTTTATTGCAACTACCCCCCATTTCTCAATAGTTGGTGTTTAGTGATGGAGGATAAATACAAATAAAACTTAGAAAAAAATGATGAAATTGAGGGTACTAGTAATAAAATTAATATCAAGAGGGAAACATAATTAAGAATTACTAACGGGGATAAATACAAATAACTCTAATCTTTAAGTGCCATCCATCTCAACAATCACCCATTTCATAAAAATCCCTTAACAATTCTATTTATTTGCAGGCATTGGTCTGTACAGTCGTAGCGTTCATCACTGTGATTGCCGTTCTTTTCTAGTTTTACATACAGCAAAATCCGCCCCATTGCCCACTGAAGCAGTCTTCTTGTTGCACGACGAAGCCTGTGACGACAGGATAGAAAATACGGAAAAAAAGAAGAAGAAAAGAGTAGGATACGATGTGTTCTTCAAAACCATTTTCACTGATACGAGAGGATTCTTCTTTCCCATGTTAAGTGATCATCATGTTTGTATATTTGGCTAAGGTGTGATCATCTCTTTTTTAATTGGCATCATTGACATGGACTGGGACCTCGAGGCCTGAGAAATGAACATGAAAATTACTTTCGCACGGTATAAATCGACTATGTCCATTGCCCTCCCCCTGCCTAAGCTAATTACAAGAGTACTAAGAAAAAACTGTTCCTCGGTTAAAATTTTCCTTTTTGGATATTCTTGCATGTTGCTCCAGAAGAGTCCATTTTTGTTCACCCACCAATACCATGGTGTTTGTTCACTCCCAATCGGGAGGAGCCATGTGGCAAATCTTGAGTGAAAACCATTTTGGGAGTGCACAAAACCACTCCACTCCCAAAGTGGTTTTAAGTGGTTTTTGTGCACTCCCAAAATGGTTTTCACTCAAGATTTGCCACATGGCTCCTTCCGATTGGGGGGGGGTGAACAAACACCATGGTATTTGTGTGTGAACAAAAATGGACTCGCTCCTCCAGAATCCCAGCCAGGAAAAGAAACAAGAACCTTAGAGAGTTTTGGCACCAGTCAGTCGACCCAGGTCCAGAACTATACCTACATTTGAGATAAACTTTGATACAGATGGCTGTATACTGTATGACAAGTGGGCCCCTTCTCTCTCTCTCTCTCTGTAAACCGTGCATATATATATATATATATATATATATTGAGGTTCAGAGCGCTTATGTTAGTAATCAGCTTGCTCGCATTTGATACTGTTTCCAACAACAATCATTTACATCGACCGAAAAGACTGAAATTACAGACTTCATTGAAGTTGTACTTAATGTAAGGTGTATTCGGTTTCCGGAATAAGGTTTTGGGAAATAAAATTTATTACTTTCTTCTGTTTGGATGTCCAAAAGAAAAGAGCATAAATGGAAAATAATTTTCAAAAAAATATAAAAGAAAAGAAAAATAGTTTTCCACTCACCACAAGGATTCTTTTTCGGACCTAATTTCTGTGCACTTTCCTAAGATTAGAAAGAAAATTTCATGCAAATTATAATTTTTCAAAAGAAATGAAAAAGCAGAAAATTGATTTCCTTTCCTTCTGGGGCATAAGGTTGATTTTTTTTTATTTTTTATTAACACCTGTAAACCTTCACCATTCTTAATAATTTCAGTACCTAAAAGCATATTTTTAAACAACAATAATGCTAAAGGAATACGAAAATATAACCATATTTTACTGATTACATGATATAGCAGTTTATGTGTTGATGACATTAATCCGGTGGTCTCATTCATGATCAACACATAGACTGTGATATCATGTTGTCAGCACAATATGATCAAATTTTGGTGTTCCTCTAGCAATTCCCTTTTAACAGACTTGTTATTGTTTTTCAACAACACTACTCATGGACGGAGCTTACATAGGCAAGATTAGAATCTGCTGCCTCCACGGATTTTTTTTGGGATATAATTTTTTTTAATTACTCTTATTTGTTACTTAAATCTATTTCTATATGCCAAAACTAGGCTTCACAGTGAAAATTTTTCGTTCCAAAAATACCCTTCATTACATTTCAATATGTATTAATGTTGATAAGGATATCTAAGTAATTAAAAAACAGTAATTAAATACGTATTAAATGTATGTATGCATGCATGAGGCAACTTGGGGAATGATAGTTAATAAAACAAAGATATGCATGCATGCAAAGTAGGTAGTTTGGAGAATAAAACAAAAGTTAATAAAGCATGCATGCAAAGTAGGCACATGAACCCAAGAGATAAGATGAACCTTTCATATTTTCGTCATTTAATTTCTCCCAACTTTCATGCTCCTGTCTATTATATTTCCACCTATAATAAAATTAAGAAATTGTCGGTTGCTCTTTTAATAAACTATTTTTTTTCCAAGTAATATGAAATATGTGCAACGCACGTGCGTATATACTAGTTACTATATATATATATATATATTAAAAAATTTAGCTAGCAATATTCTATTTGTTCCTTAAATCTATCCTCACAACCTAAGAAATAAAATACTAGACCTAAATTTATCTTATAGAATTTTTGTTCCTACCAAATGGAATGGCTACTTCCACACCTGCAGACGCTGATCCAGTATAGCAGTGTACTGAATACAATTTTGGTACTAAGCTCTCATGTAGGACTCCCTGTCATTAGCATAGTAAAAATATATTTAGAACACAACCAAAATTTTCTCTAATTGGTTTGAAAAAAATCCATTTCTTTCTCGCATGTGCTTGATTGCTAATAACTATTGAACACAGTACTGCTAACAAGTCATCCTTCCGTGTGCATTTCATTTTGACGACGTCCTCTTCCTATTGCCATCTGCTTGTCCTAACCATACAAAATTTGCATTGCCACATTTTCTAATCATTACATAATTGTTATCGATTCAATGGTCGGTGCCAAAAAATAATAATAATAGACCCGTAGATGAGAGTGATGTCACGGACAGTGGTTTGGATTTGATTCTACTCCATTGAAAGATGTGTAATTCTGTCATCCCCATCCCCAATTTATGTTTAATCATGTGAAGATTGAAAACCAAACATATATAAAAACCCACTAGACAAAACCTTCAAGCTCAAAACATTACAAACAAACAACAAACAAAGTTTTTTTTTATTTTTTTTTATTTTAAGAATTCATACATTTCATAAAAATCCGACAATATTTTGTGTTGTCGGCTACCTGAACGCCACCATTTATCGTGTTATAGAAAACTGTACAAACTTTTACAAGTTTCAAACACAAGTTAGACCAATTCAGCAACTAGGACTTAGAAGATTACAAGCTAAAAAAGGAAACAACTTCGAAGAATGCAACCAAGTTGCTACAATTCGAGACAGGAATAAGAAAGTTTGCTCGGGTGATGAGAATCAACGCTGCTCAAAGCGAAATTCGATCTCTTTTTCGTTGAACCGTTTTCAGGAGCCAGCAAGTTCAAGTAATGAACTACTGGAACGTTCCTTTGTTACCTTTTGTATGATGAACTGCAGTTGGACATGACCTCGTGTTGCTACTGCTTCATTATGTTGCTGCAAACTGTCTTATCGTTGCATATATTCTCTTATGTTCTATATATTTTAAGTACCAATAAACGTAGAGAATGTATAGAGAAGTCAAGTCCTTAACAGTCATAACCGTCCACTACCAGTGTCGACGAAAAACATAGGAGTAACTCCCCATAATGATTGCGGTTACAACAGTAACTCTCCACTAAGTGGCAGTTACAAACTGACAACAGTTGAACCGTCACATCACTTGGCAGTTACAAGCTGAAACTCCCACAGAAACAACAGATGAATCGTCGCGACGCGGGATAGTTAAAAGCTAAAAACCTCTACAGAAGCAACAGTTGAATCGTTGTGTTGCTGGAATCGAAGTTCCAACGGACGACGAGTTTTTGCTGGAACCAACAAGCCACGCGGAGTGCGCGGAGCCAATGGAACTATTGACCACGCTGGACCAGCAGGTCACGCTGGAACCACTGTATCGTTGGACATGCGAAACGCAAAGTGCGTCATCAAAGTACCCTTCACTCCACTCCGAGCCTAACTACGAAGAGAAATTAGCAAAAAATAGGTGATGAAAACATGTTTCTTGAAGGATTTGAATGTAATCGGCTACAACTACCCCCTGTGTGCAAAACAATAAAACATAAATCTTGTATCGAAATACACATTTGAAATTTACCATGGGACCAGATTTCTAGAGAGCAAATTCAAATAAATCCCAACATTATATTGATTTGGGATGAAGAGGGAAAATATAAAGCATTAAGGAACAGGTTATACACCGTAACTAGCGTCATCCTTTGGGGCAGTGGACGTAACAGACATGCAACGCAGCGTGTGCATAAAATTCCGAACGTTACGTCGGACATCTAAAAAAAAAAAAAACTAGCGTCGTCTGAAACGTCAAAAGAAACTATGAAAAATATACACGTTCATGAAGTCGATTGAACAGAGATGAAGCAATATGGCCGGGCTGAGGACCAAAAACCACAGAGGGTTAAAAATCGGTGGCAGAAGCTTTAATCAAATCAAGCAGACCAGCACATTGTTTTGTTACAAAGGGGTAGTAATAGAAATAGAATCCTCCCGAATATTGTTCATACAAATAACTTCAACTTTACAGTGCCAATACCTACAGCATGGCCAAGCTGAAGAAATGAAGGTATCAGATGATTCCAGGGACGGATTCTAGTACATACTCAGTAAGTAGTACAGCCCTCTGGACCCAGATGAAACAAGAAAGAAACAAATGGGATCAATATATTGATCTTTAGTAAAAAAGTTATAAGAGTTACACTTGCTAATCCTAAATTCGATACTATGTGTATGAATCATTTGGTGAACAGATGGAATTACAGCCGACCCTCATCACGTTTTGGTCTCGACTTTCTTTGCGCCTTAAGGTCGATGACGATGACCGTGATGTTGTCCTTGCTTCCCTTCTTGAGAGCAAGGTTGGAGAGGTATTCTGCCGCAGCTTGAGCTGCAGGATCAGCCTCTTCACCCCTCGACGCTGAGGAAGTTGACGAGCTGCCACCGTTCTTTTTGTGCCAGAGCAGGATTCTCCGACGTGCTGCATCGCAAGCCTCTTCGTTAGACATGACATCCCATAAACCGTCGCTGGCAAGAATGAGGCACTCATCTTCCTTTGTTCTGGGAACAATTGTGACTTCTGGCACTGAAATGATCCATGGTTTCAAGTATCTGTCCCCTGGATGAAGCCAGCAGTTCATATTATATGCTTATAAACTAAGTTCAACCTTAGTGATGCCTATTGAATAGCAGAATCAAGAGTTTCCATGGCTGTTTGATGTAGTGTTCAAAGTTATATAACAAACACATGTACCAGAATGTCTCTAGTTAACAACTAAAATACATGAATAAAATCAACCAGTGGACTGTTTACTAATACTGCACAAGGGGAAAATGAATAAATCAAGCCATTTCATAGCTTTTAGTATAGTTTCACATTTGGTAAGAGAAACACTAGTGAATTTCTAATCACTATAATCTTTTATATAATAATGAAAAGAAATGCACTTTGTTTCCTTCGTATTGAGAAAAATTATGATTGCCACGTCTTTTATACTACCAACAGAAAACATGATGAAACCAAATACATTCAAGCATCTAATATTGACTAAAACATGATGAAACCGAATACTATGAAGCATCTTAAATACTTTGATCAGGGAAACCACTGAAAACGAGCATGCTAATGAAGGTTACAAATTCGGTCAAGAGGAAGAAACTAAGAATATTATAGCCGCTTATGGTTATTTTGTCCGACGATCTTCCAGCATGCTATTTTCAATATCGTTCGGATAAATTCCTCTTTTTCAAAACAATGAATGACCGCAACGACACGTGTTGCGTACGTAGTCCGTTCAAGGAAGTCAATTCTCCCAAGGGAAGCCTTGTTAAAGATAGAAGATGGTTAGCTCTTCAAAAGCATTCCATCTAGCAGCACCTTAGGATGGCATAGCCTCAATATTAATGGCAAGATTCAAACGAAGAAAGGCTTAAAGAGGGTACCTAGACATTGAAGGTTCTTTTTCCTAATAAAAAAGTGAAGTAGAAACTCTTAGATGATTGAAACTTGGATACAATTCCGTCATTCAATTTCCCTCTAGAAAAAACATTTACATAAAATGTAACCAAGGGAATGTTTGGCACAAATATGGCTCCTCTACTGTTGAGTTTCTATCTCTAATCAAATAGCAAGGTGTTCTTTGGGTGGGTCTGGGTGGGCATATGCAACAACCCAATGAGACAAATCACTATGACGTGATAAATTGACATATGAAATGAGCCAACAGAGACCCATTAGGTTAACCTAATGCCACTGACTGAAGTGCTTCCCTGCCAAACATTAAGCCTCTCAGTGGAAAACTCCTTAGGTGCAGCCAACACTACAGTAATAAAGGCCACAATAACGATTCAAAGATCATAAATGGTCTGACCGTTGCCGTGATTGTGATTTGGAGATTGTACATGCTCTGATTATTGACTTAGCTTATAGTACTACTGATACTGTGTTCGATGTTCAAATTGCTCGGAAACATGCATTGACATGAGACAAATAACTCACAACTTATTTCCAACTTGGTATAAGCGCCTCAAACCTATGATACTTATGAAATTGTAATTAAAAATTAAGTCACATTTTCCTACATAATATGCATGAATACAAGTCTGAGCTACACAAAACAAGATGCACACAAGAATTTCGTATTTGGGCAAGTGGCATATATGTCAACGACTACACAGGCAAATTATATGTCGAAAGGTAGGCAATGAGTAGTTCAAGTTCAAATCCTAACTATAGTCTTGGCAAGAAACAAGATACCAAATATAGGTTCCCAAACTCACCACACCAACCCCAAATATCAAACAACCATTATGACAAAAGGCATGTCAATGCAACACCAGTATACAAACTGAAGTTTGGTATGTAGCTCCGCCTGTAAATCCCCTATAAAGAAATATCACAGGCAGCAAAGACTGATCGAGCACCACGACTGACAGAGGGCAGATGATGGATCCTAGAGCTGTCCCTTCTGCTGGGGTTCATGATTATTTTGGCAGTTTTACTGTCACATGATTGACCAATTATGGTAAATTCTAAAATAAAACTATATTTTTATTGAGCAATGCATCAATTTTGATACTATCCAGACATCTAAGAACTGAAACTGCATACAGCATCTGTGTTGCTCTATTTGGCAAGGGAAACACCAGAAAATGTCTGACCTCCGTAGTGGCATCAACAAGGATGGGAGAGGCTGGGTGAGAATTTTTAGTTTTCAAACGGTTTTGAATTTATTCTTAATATATTTAATCTTGAAATATTAAATGAAGAGTATTTTGGTTATTTACTGACCCTAGACTAATGTTTATCAGAAAATGTTGGTCACTGTCCCAAAGACATGCGAGGAGATAACTGGTGCATGGGCCTCAATGTGCATCACTATTTGGCTATCCACTTGCGAGAATGGTTAACCTGGATGTACACATGAAATTCAAGGGGTACACATATAAACCAACAAATTCCAGTCTCCTATTTGATATGTGACTAATTTGGATTTCACAAAACTGGACAATAATGACTGTTTAGACCAAGAGTTAAACGGTAGGGAGAGGCGGTTAAAACATCAAAAGGGAGAGAAGAACATGAGGAGGGTTTCTTGCAATTTCCCACAGTTTTTATTATAAAGAATGAATTTTTAATATCGTCTCGCTGTTTTCTTTGTCAATATCTGATTTGACAATGAGCTTTGGATTCCAGATAGTATACACTCGATAAAATGAGAAAGGAACACTACTTACCCTCTGGTGAACTCCATCGATGCTCAGAGTTGAGAGTAATGCCACACATACTCAATGTCCATGTTTTAAGAATATTATTGAATTGACACGGTATTTACTATGGTATCTGGCCCACAAGAATCAGTCTTGGTGACACAAATTGCAAAGCAGATATGCCTTTGAATATATCAAAGTCGAGGGTGGAAACATGATTGTTACAGAGAGGGGGCAACCCTCATGGAGCAAAGGGGACAATCTACATAGGAATATGGTAAAATATAGAAGTAGCGAGAAGGATTAATGAATTTTCACCGGACTAGAGTCTAGAGGGGGGAAACATGATTGTTACAGAGAGGGGGCAACCCTCATGGAGCAAAGGGGACAATCTACATAGGAATATGGTAAAATATAGAAGTAGCGAGAAGGATTAATGAATTTTCACCGGACTAGAGTCTAGAGGGGCAACTGACCCCTTGGCTCCGCCCTTGATCAATCATTGCATGCCGCAGAATGAGAAGAATCATTGAAATAGTCATATACCAGCAGACGTAGAAGATACATCACACATTCGAAACAGCAAAAGTATCCAACATTCAAGCTGACAACAACAAAGAGAGAGAACACAAAGAAAATGTAGCAGAGAGAAACCAGAAATTTCTAATTATGTGAAGACCCAAACAAATAAAATTGAAAGCTCAATGTGCAAATAAATGTCATCAGGAGTTATTCAGACTGTCACCAGACGACAGACGGAATACAAATGGTTCCTTCAAGAACAACTTTCATGGAATTCAGTAAAGAAATTAGTGGGCTTCAAACTGAACATAATGTTATGTTCTAATTGATCAAAATAACAATATTAGAGAGATTAAAATGAAAAGTGCAAATAGCAAACATGTTTCGGCCCGACGTCAAAATCTAGCACCACTGTGGAAATGCTACAATTTCAGATAGCAACCTACAGATATAGAGCATACAAGACATCCTAAAGAAGACAATTAAGCACATAATAACATTGAAAAAGAAGACATCCTTAACGAGTCATCCTTAACCTCATTTGAGCTTCTTTCAGTTTGTTAGATGAGCTATAAAAAAACAGGTCTCGCATGCTATTCAAGATGACGCAGTTACAATTTTAATTTGCATACCCTTTTAGGATCTGCTTGGAAATTGAATGGGTAGCGAATATGAAATGTTTTTAGAGTACCAGTTACGAGGAGTCTGGTTTTTTATGGTTTTAAGTAGAAGATTTTAAATTAGTCCAACTCATGCTTAATAATTGATTAACGAACGGTTCTAAAAAAAAAATTACGAGCATAAAATTACCGAAGTAGCACGTAGTTTGGATCAAAACCAACACACTACACCAGTTTTGGAAGGTTTTTGGGCCGAACAAATTCAGTACCTTAAAAAAATAAGTATAGAAATTTTTATTTTTTTTAACACTTCGTAAACGGCCTCAAAAACTTACTAAAACCGGTGAAAACACCGTTGCCAACCAGATCCTTAATCTAAACTATAACCAAGGGAGAAGCTTACCAATCGACCTCGACATAGCAAGAACACCGAGCACACGGTATCCATTCCATTGAATCACTCTCCCTCCATCCGCTTCAATCCTCGCATACTCGTCCTCTCGATTTGGCTGAACCATAAATCTGAAATCAATTTCTACTACCAAAAGTCACCAAAACAAAATAAATCAAAATCTGTAACCCTAAAAGTGCATCATCGGACTAACTTTATGATCTACCGATAGAGCCACGGGCTGCTTCCCGCGGCACAGCACCGCCCTCGAATCGCCGCAGTTGGCGACGACGATGTGAGAAGAGCAGACGACGGCGACGACAGCAGTCGACCCGACCGTCTCCGGTGCGACGGGATCACTGCTGCCATCATCATCTCCTCCGACTACGCTTCTCCTCACTCTTCCCCCAACCTCGTCATCGACCTGCTGGAAGCAGCTGACGAACGCCCTCTCCCACCGCTTCTGCTCACTGGCTCCTCCCCCTCCCGAGCCGCCGTTTTCTCTCGGCGGCGGTGGTCTTTGCAGCTCTTCAACCAGCGCCGAATGGATCCGATCCCGGCAGTAATCCGCAACCTGATCGAAATCCCGAAAACAAACAAACCCACTATAAGCAAACCACAAAAATCGAAAAAGGAAAAAGAAAAAGACGAGGGCTTTAGCACCTGAGCACCGCCGTGTCCGTCGTAGACGCCGAAGAAATGGGCGGGAAGCCGGATCGAGCTCGGGTCCAACCCGTCCATGACCTCGTCGGCAGCGGCTGCTACCATACTCATCGGCAGGTCGAAGAACCGGGGCACCGCCGCCACCGCGTCCTCCATCTCCGGCCGGAGCCCGCAGATGGAGGTGGTCCCCCAGAGGGGGTTGTAGTCCGTCAAGTAGACGCTCCGCGCTGCCCCATTCCCGCTCCCGCTAGCGCGTCCGCCCCGAGCCTCCGCCTCCGCCTCCATGGGGTCGGCGGCGAGAAGGCCGGCGGCGGTGGCGGAGGAGTCGGCCATGAGCTTGAGGCGGGTGATCTCCATGGGGCTCTCGGCGAGCGGAGCCAACGGCATGGCGACCGCCGGAGCCATCTCGTCCATCAAACGCCACCAGCTAAATACTAAATGCGAGAAATTCTCACCTCATCTCTTCTCTTCTCTTCTCTGATGAATCAACAACAACTGCTAAAAAGTTTAATACTTCTTATCCTTAATTATACGAGGAGGAGGGGACGGAACCTTTACTTATCACCAGCTAATCCTCTTCTTAGATTAAACTAAACTAACCTAGATTAGGATTAGATATAGATAATAAAGAATATTAGGAAATCTCAAGTCAGCTATATGAGCAGGGGGGGGGGGGGGGGGGGGGGTTGGATATTTAGACTTTGGATTTTATATAAGTTTCGTAATTAGTGTTTGTATCTTCATATATACATAATTAATATTTGAATTTCAAAAGTGTCACTAATGTCTCAAAAGTGTTACTAATTATTTTTGTTAACACTTTTGAGATCCAAACACTAATTATGTATATATGGAGATCCATACACTAATTATGGAACTTATATGAACCCAAAGGTGAGCAAGTGAGCCCACACACTAATTATGAGATCCAAACACTAACTATTTGAAGTTTATTAGAAGTTTATTATTTGAAGTTTATTTCGTGATATTTTTTGTTATTTTATAGCATAACGCGTGAGTTAAGGAGCTCACTAAATTGAGATTTTGAGTGTTTGGTACAAAATGAGAGTATCTCTTAGTTCTTAAAATAGTGAAAATATATTACAGTTTGTATATTTTGATGGAAGCATTTGCTCAAATATTCTTGAATATAAAAATATGGCCATTCTAAAGTTGGGCTAAATTTCAACTTGACACCCACAACAATTCAAGTTTTTTAATTCGATATCCTAAATTTTAATATTAGATAACTTAATATCTCAACTATAATTGTAAAATTTAATATCCTAAAATTCTAAATGAAAAAAAAAAAAAAAAAATCATTCGTGATCACTTTAAATACCACGAGGGGGGGGGGGGGGAGATAATTTGGTAAAAAAAATTATTATAGGGTATTAAATTGAAAAAGCTTGAATAGTTGAAGGTATCAAATTGAAATTAAGTCTAAAAATTTATAAAGGGGTGTACTAAACTGAATAATAATTATAAAAGAGGGTTAGAGATGCTAAAAATAGAAAGGGACTGCTGATGAATAGGAAAAGAGTGGTGTGTGAAGCGGCACAGCCGATATTCGATGAGGAAGTCCCTTGGATTAGGGGAACGAAGTAGAAGAGGCCGACACGTCGAGTCAGCGGATTTTGACGGGTGCCAAAGGTGTCACTTTCCTTTGGGACCACAGAGTCGCCCCAGCCTGGGAGGAAACGGAAGCCTGTGACGTCACCGTGGGCCAGGCGATGAATAGGTCACTGTTGGCCCCACCGATGAGCTGGTCTGGGGATCTTAAATCTCGGGTCCACGCCTACGGCCCGTTATGCGGGCATGGACATGCCATGCGTCTCGATTATTGCACAGGGGGGGACACGCGGACGGGATGTTGAGCACGTGAGTCCATCTCGTGGTTCCGTGGATCCGGTTCTTCGCTTTACCACTTATTCAAATGGGACCCTTGCCGAATTGTCTATTGCAAATTCACACATATAGGATTTGAACTGGCTAAATGGCTGATATACCAAACAATTATTACAATTTACATGCTAAGATAAGATCAAATAAAATACATTAATTATTTGTGGGTTTAAATGTAGCAAAAATGTATCGTTATTGTATAAACATGATAAAGAAATATCATGATGGAGAGTGAGCATTAGTGGCGGAACTAGTCTATAAAATTAGGAAGAGCTGAACTTTAATTATAACTTGAACGACATGAATACACTAGCATGCGCATCTGGAAACGACGGTGACAATGGTCTAGGCAAAGGAAGAAACCACAACACTGGAGGCTGCTGATGATGGCTCCTAACGAAAAAAAACCCGCATTGAAGGCTTGACGAGGTTGCCGGATTCGGTTCCTACGTATAGGCAATGATGATAGTATATAGTTGCTGGTTCCCGGTGAGACAGTATCGAAGGTTGGGTTGAGAGGGTAGCAAGATGGCGTTGTCGTCGTCAGCGTGAAGGTTCATAGAGGGTGAAGTTCTGGTCGGGTTACAGAGAGGGTCGGTGCTGGACTAATCGAGGAGGAACAATCACTACCAAAAAAAGTCAAATTAGCGACGCCAAAAAACGTCGCCAAATGACAATAAAACGTCGCTAAACTCGTTTAGCGACGTAATTAGCGACGTTTTAACGCAGTCGGAAGAAACCAAGTCGCTGAACGGAAAAACGTCGCTAAACGTCGCTATGCCGACGTTTTTAGCGACTTTATTGAGTCGCTAAATGTAGCGACGTTTAGCGACGCGGCGTCACGAAATAGCGACGTTTATTAAAGTCGCTAAACGTCGCTCATTAGCGACTTTTATAGCGACGTAACAGCGACGTCTTTAATGACCTGGTAGTACTGCCATGTCAGCAATTTGCGACGTACAACGACATATTTTTAGCGACGTTTAGCGACGTCGTTAGCGACGGTTACTGACACGTCGCTAATTAGCGACTTGTTTAGCGACTTATAAAAACGTCGCTAGACGTCGCTAAACGTCGTTAACTACGTCGCTAAATTTACAAAAAAAATAAAAAAAAAACTGAATTGTTCCAAACTATTATTCCTCTAATTTATAAATTTGTAATTAAAAATAGACCCGGAGCAACCCTCCGTTGAATTCTATGGGTTCGCCGACCCCTTCGATGGAACACAAACATTATAGACAGACAATAAAAGTATCACAGTTATAAAAGTATCACAGTATCACAGTCACACAAAATGGGCATAAACAGCATCACAAAATACATAATATATAAGTATCAGAGTATCACAGTAACACAAAATGCATAATATATAAGTATATGAAACATTATAGTATCAATCTCGAGGATTTCCAAAACGGGACTGATACCAGTCCCTCAAATACTGCGCATAAACAGCGTTTATGTTATCAAGCTCCGCTATGGGTGCTGGGTGACTGGAACTCCCCGTCTGAGATACAGCCGCGATAGGTGCTGGGTGACTGGAACTCCCCGCAGGTGGTATCTCTTCCTCCTTAACAGTAGGAGGTATCATTTCCTCCTTAACAGTAGGAGGCATCACTTCCTCCTTAACAGTAGGAGGTGTCGCTCTCTTGGGTGCCATCTGGTAAGATAGATGAAAATAAAAAATTAGCAGTATAATAATGATACCATAATATCTTATAATAATGATAATTCTTTGCAATTGAAAATGAAATTGAATTATGAGATTTGGATGATAAAGATTAAAGTAAATAGTAGTATCTAAGACACACACACAAAACCAGTGGCTCGACTGATACACTGAGACACAGTGGTTGAGGCACACTGTGCACACACACAAAACCAGTTTTCACAGTGTGCACTGACTGAGGAACCCGATACTCTCACATCCCCCAAATGCAAATACCCAAACTCACACTACAACTAACAATTGATGCCTAGGTCTTATACACCTACACACACGTATGGTTGAGCTATTTTCAAATTCCAGTCTTATATACCTACAGACCAGTATTTTGAATACCAGTTTCGGGTGTAAGTTGGTATAAGATACTAGATGCATCAAAGATTACAAAGCTCAACATCTTATATGTCTTAAGACTTGCATTAAAGAAAGTGACGGATTCTGACTAGATTTTACAAGAGTTAAAACCATGTTACAAACTCACTTCTATGTAACCATATTAATTTTCATCTAAAGATTTAGAACAATTAGTTATGGTTATTATCAAATAATCCATAGATCTAATTTAGTACACAATCAGGTATAACTATTTTGTTCACAACCTATAATAATACACTTAAGGGATTCAATTATGAAAGAATGTATCAATATTTAGAGAGTCAAGAAAACAATCTACAACTTTATTATCGAAGTAAGAGTATTCCATGTGATTAGTAAAATAAATAATAGCAATGGATAATAGGTAAACACAGAGTAAACACAGAGTAGCTCAACATCTTATATTTAGAGAGTCAAGAAAACAATCTACAACTTTATTATCGAAGTAAGAGTTTTTTTTTAGATCCCTGCAAGTTTTTTTTAGTCAAGAAAACAATCTGCAAGTTTTTTTTATATATATAGAATGCATAATAGAGAGAGAAAGAGAGAGAGAGTGCCAAAACCTAAACATGATCTAAGATAGGATAAATCATGTAATTTTTAATTAAAATTTATTTCATATCTAATTATTCTACCATAATAATCAACTTGAGTATAATAAAATAAAATAAAAGTCTGCAAAACAGAAACTAGCATTCACATATACATAAGATTTTCAATAATTAGTTTATTACTTGTCCCTTAAATATACTTAATATTTAAATCTCAGAGTTCGTAAAAAGAAAACACACTACAATAATACTATTATGCATGCTATAATATGGTAGATAAATTCAAATCCTAACCCTAACCCTAACCCTAACCCTAACCGTAACCCTAACCCTAAACCTAACCCTAACCCTAACCGTAACCCTAAACCTAACCCTAACCCTAAACTGCGTCTGTGTGTGTGTGTCTGCGTCTGTGTGTCGTGTGTGTGTGTCGTGTGTATCTGTGTGCGTGTGTCGTGTCTGTCAAGTGTGTCTTGTGTCAGTGTCACATGAGAGAGAGAGAGAGAGAGAGAGAGAGAGAGAGATTACCTAGAGCTCGAGAAGGAGGAGGGGGATGCCGGAGTAGCCGCAGCCGTGGATGCGTCGGTCGCCGGAGAGGGGGGGGGGGGCGGGGGAAATCGAAACGTTTTCAAAATTTTCTACAGATCGAGAAAAGAAACCTGAGCCCTAATTAAACAAAATTTAGCGACGTTTAGCGACGTCAAATAAAAACGTCGCTAAAATAAAAATTAGCGACGCCAACGACGTCGCTAAATACGTTGCTAAATGTTTTTGATAGATACGTCGCTAATTACGACGCTAAACGTCGCTAAATCAGATATATTAGCGACGTTTAGCGACCTTAATTGAACTTATAGCGACTATTCGTTTAAAATCTTAATAAAAGTCGCTAAACGTCGCTAAATGTCGCCATTTAGCGACGACTAGCGACGATTTTTACCGAGTCGCAAATTTAGCGACGTTTTTACTTGGAGTCGCTAAAATACGTCGCTAATCCCGCTTATTCTTGTAGTGAATGACCCGTGAAGGAAACATTAAAAAAAATTCTAAAAAATTGGGGCGGACGGGCTACCAATTTTTATCTCATGTCGAACAACCATTTAGATCCATTCATATAAAATTTTCACTCCATCGACGATGTATCAAATAAATATCCACTAACTTAATTAGCATAAGTATTCATTTTTTCGACAGCCAAAAGATTAACACAACATGAAAAATTTAAACACAAACTTAGCAAATCATTCATTTATTTTAGTTTTTAGATTAAGACCAAATTGAATATAAGAATGTGAACTAAAGTGTAGAGATAACTTACAACATATGTGCCGACTCAGGTCCAAATCCAACGTCGGTCCGCTACATTAACGAGCTCGGACCACCCGTTTGTAACTACAACACGATTCCCATGTTCCGCATTGTTCCCATAACTCTACGTCACGATACTCCATCCAACAGTTACATAGACCATTGGTTGCTCGTCCATAGCTGTCACATGCTCCCATAAATGAGAACGTTCTCGTAGCCAGTTATGGAAGAGGTATAAAGAGGCCTCCCATTCGATAATCCAATGTAACACACTTACACACATTTTGACCCCCCAAAACTCTTACCACTTTCCATTTTCAATTGCATACATGCCTAGCATTCTAACTTGAGCGCCGAAGTGGTACCCGAAGATTCACATGCCCCCAACGTCTGTTCTTGTGTACAGGGACAACGCAAAAGAGCCATTGTCCAACAACAATGAGCTATGCAACTGACTCCATAAAAAAATGTTTCATACTTTGTTCATTATTCTCCGTTCAATTTTGCCTGTGACGGCGTGGTGTGGTGTGAAATACATCATCCTATAGTATTTCTTAAAGGAAGTGTATGTAAATGCAATTACTGTTGCAAAATTGAGAAAGTTGAATGAGATATTTCTTGTAATTACATATATAAATGGGCTTATTTGCAAATTTTGCTCACATGTATGGATGGTTGGGGGTGGAGAATGGCTTTACTCTTCTGAAGCGGTGACTACACTTCTCCCCAACTATAATAATAACAGACAGACACGTGGTAGTTCCGTGCACAGATTTCAAATTTCAACCAATCACATCCCACCACCAAATAGCAACAAATACGGAAGCAAACGGCGACTTGCCGGCGCAGAGACGAGAAAGCGACAGCAGTTATTGATACCGTTACTAAGAAAACACGACTTGACCTGGGCAGAACCACGCCACGTGTCCCTTCGGTTACCGACAGGCCTATCGGAGCGTTCACGGGAGGTCGGGCCACGCGTCCCTCCTTTATGGCTAATTATGGTAATTCTAATGGCACCACCAAAAATACCGCCCACTAACACACCCAACCATAAAAAAATATCTCACGGCATCAGAGCAAATTACAGAAAGCTCCTTATAAAAACTCTCTGCCCAAAGATTAGATTTATTAATACAAGAAATATTTTCAAAGACCTTTTATTTTTCCTTCATTTTGAAATTATTACATATAACAAGAGAACTTATTCTTATGAAAGTTCTTGTTGTTGATATTCTCGCGCAAGTCAACGAAGACTTGGACATAAATAATTCTCAAACAATAGGTCCCGCTTGATATAGAAATGGACAACGATGAAATTGCTAAAGAAGAATAATCTGTTGTAACAAAGTTGAAACAGAATATAGAGAAAAAAAATTGTGAAAAGTGTTGTAATTGTATAGTGATCAAGTTAGTAGAACAACATATATCGTTGCTCAAAGTGAAATTCGAACGTCGTTTGTCTTTCAATTCGACTGAAATAACAATCGAATTTCTGAAACACTCGTAATATCAAAACCACCCCCCTCCCTCCTTTCTCACAAAACTTGAGTTGATACGTTGTGGGACTACTCGGACTAACACACGCTCATGAGTTGCTCCTACTGTTACGAGAACTAAACAACTAGCATCGAGGCTACCTATGCGGTGAAGCTATCCATAACGAAGCTATGCAATGACGCTCCCGATAGCGGATGTACGCATGGCACTACCACCGCGGAGCTATCGACTGCAACGCTACCCATCATCGCTGCCAAGTGAAGCTACCTGTGTTGCTCGTGCACTAGCTCTATATCTGACACGCAAGAGTGTACCAGACGCGAGCGTGCCAAGTGCGCGACCAAAAACCTACTTTGAACCCTTCTTTCATGTCCGCAGTCGAGTCTGAGTTCTGAGTCATAGCCAGTATCTATCACGCTCCGATCTCCCGCAGGCTAATCGGCCGTCCCCGCTAGGCGAGAATCACCGCGCCAGCGCTCCCGCGGGACGATCGCTTGATCCATCTGGACGTGATGCTGCACGAGCGTAAGCCGCGCCCGTGCAAGGCCGTGGTTCATCGCTGGCGGTAAGAGGTCTAAGCCACAGAGTCGCACAGATTGTCCGAGTGCAGCGAAATTATAAACGCATATGCGATTGGTAAGTTCACAGAGTCGTCATTAGTAAAAGCATTGAATAACACAAGTATAAAAGTAAAGCAAACTCTTTATTGATATTGAACAAGCGTTACATGTGGCGCTAGGCCGAGATTACAAGTCGCTCAAGCCTTTCTCTCTGAAACAGTAAAAGCATGCCAAGTGGCTACATTGTGGAATGATGTATAGGCGATGTTCCAACATTATGTCATGTATATGTGCTCCAGTTCCGGACAGAACGCTCCAAGGCTCCAGAGTGTACTCCACACCTTAGCACGCACAAAGGAGGCATCCGCACCGAACGAGATTCTTCCGCACCCTGCAAGCAATCTGGTGGATTATCAGTACATGAATGCACTGGTGGGGAGGCTACTCGCCTGCTCGACAAATCCAAACATGTTCAATAGGTTTCGTACACCATCTATTTGGTTATCTTTCTAATCTTGTCTTAGGATCAGTTTCATGGCAATATTGAACAGCCTATCTCGTGTGGTAATGCGTCGTGCGATATAAGAGGAAACACGGCAAAACTTACCAACTTACCATTTGTCCTTCCCTGTCCAAGGCAAACATAGTTATTTCAAGCACAAGCACATATATATATTGAATCAAGGGGTAATAACGTATGCAAACACGAGTGTCGTGAGCGAGGTTATGTTTCGGGTGCACGATTTATACGAATTACAAGGCGTTTGCAGAAGATGTTGAAGTGTTCAATATGTACAAGTGTGCTATACTCAAGATCGTTCAGGTGTTTCCGATTTTCAGGCGCGATGCAATGACTCGCACACGGATAGCCGCTACGCGAGGATGACTTATCTATATGAACAAGAGGTTGATGGCATAGCCATCAATGATGGATCTTTGACGAGGATGGAATGCAACGAAAGTACATGAGGCGTTATAAACCATCCCGCCAAGAAACATGAGACCCCACATTCATTTCCATTCCGGATCGGATTGGGCCCCGGTGCCACGGAGACCGTCCGTGGAACAGGATCCGAAGATCCCCCTCGTTATTGAGTTGTCTGCGACATGCAAGTCTCTAAGGTTATCCAAGTTCACATCTTGACAAGACAATCCATAACACGAGTACACGAGATGTTTGAATCTTGATTTTTGCTCTGAACGAGTATTGTTCCACGAGCTGTGATACTTGATTTACTTGACATGATTCTTGTTCAGATGTAAACTTGACATGATTTTCGTTCAGTGATTCAACTTGCCTTGATGCATTCCCCTAGTGCGAGGACTGCCTTAGCGACTTAACGGTCCAGGATACTTGTCACGCCCCGGCCCCGCCCGGGCCGCCGCTCCGCCCTGCCCCGCCCCGTGCGGCCGGGAATTAACGAACGGACACGTATCACCGTGCCTCGGCGCGCCGGACGCGAATCACCGCGCCCGTCCCTCCGGTACGAGGGAGGAAGGGAGCTATGCGAATGGCCCGAGTCGAGCTTTCGGGGGACGTGATGCCGCACGGGCCTGGGGTTGCGCCCGTGCAAGGCCAATCGTTTAAGTTGATAGTTGGCTATCATCGCATCATCAATCGAGTAAGCAGCGGAAAGGGACTTGTTGCAGTACAATGCATTAGCCAACTGAGTGTTCGGGACAATCGAGGCAACTTGGGTTTCCTTTAGCAAAGGCACACGTTCGTTCCATACATTATGCCCCCTTATACGATAGCATTCTCGGGGCAGCAATCGAAACCAGAATTCCGGGTCTTCGGGACTGTGGCACGCCTATCGCTTCCTCGGACGATCCAGTACCTGCGAACAAGTAAACTGTTGGTGGGTCAGCACTTTATACAAGTACTGGTGAGATAAATCAACTGAACAGAAACAAGCATTCACTCAAACAGGCACTAAGTAATCATGTTATAAAATATTACATTACTAGTGATCTTTCTAGTTTTACCTAGGTTCGTTTCATGCAGTTCTAGCAGAGTCAATTTACTTGTTTAGAAACATGTTTGGAAACAGAGTTTCATATTGAATATGCAAGCAAGCAAACCGTTCATGTTCAGGGTGTGCGCAGCGTGTCTCGTGCGACTCGAGGGTCTGATGCAAAGCTAGACACACGATGCACATTCTTAGGGGCAGTCACTATCCAAGCCAACACAATGACTTAGCTATATGCAGGGCGGTCCCCGAGTATCTCAGGATCGGCAGCTGGTGGAACAGCATACCAATGACTCTTTGATCTGATGCTAATGGCAGCTGTGACTCATGGTTGCTTTCCACTATCTCTGTAGCAGCCGGGACACATGCAGTTCAGCTCTGCACCAAAAGCCATTGTCCGACCGCGTGCGAATGCATGGAACACTATCAAAACTCTCAGTATGCAGACGAGACGAACCATCTATAAACACTCTTTGTTGCGGGACAATCCGACTTATCACTTGAACACATTCAGGCACAGTATGGTTCTCTCGAAGCATAGACGATAGTGAACATGTTCATGCACTCTAAGCCAGCGATCAGGATTCTCGTTAAGCAGACTTTGTTTCAAAGACAGCTAGGTGAGTTCGTTCATTAACATGCAAGGCAGGTTCTATCATTCTCTTAAGAAAACATTGCAAGCAAAAACTCAGGTTATTATTAAGGCGTGCAAGAATCAGAGAACGAAGTTCTGCCCACTCACCTTGATACATAACACCGACGCGGAGCGGGGCGTTACAATACTTGCAGGTTCACATTGCACAGAAGAGCTATTTGATAGTCTCCTGGCTAACTAGATGCATGCATGATACAGATAGCGTTTACTTGATTGAGACATGATTCCGTGTGACAAGCATTGCAATGAGACAACGAGTACAAGTTAACATATAAGCAGGCAAGCATTGCATTCATAAGAAAACTTAAGCATTTACGTTGGCTCGGGCCCCATGTCACGCCCCGATCTCCCGCAGGCAATCGGCCGTTCCCGCTAGGCGGGAATCACCCTCGCCAGCGCTCCCGCGGAACGATCGCTTAACCCATCCGGACGTGATGCCGCACGAGCGTGATCCACGTCCGTGCAAGGCCATGGTTCATTGGCTGGCGGCAAGAGTTCTAAGCCACAGAGTCGCACAGATTGTCCGAGTGCAGCGGAGTCATGAACGCATAGGCGATCGATAACAGGTTCACTGAGTCGACAATATAGCGAAAGCATCGAAACAAGTAAAGTAATCTCTTTATTGATATGAAACATGTATTACAGGCGGCGTATAGCCGAGATTACAAGTCGCTCAAGCCTCTCTCTCTGAAACAGTAAAAGCGTGCCAAGTGGCTACAACTGTGGAATGATTTGTACAGGCGATGGTCAGGCGATGTTCACAACTTATGTCTTGTATAAGCGCTTCAGTCCCGGACGCACCGTTACAAGGCTTCAGAGGGAACTCCTGGCCTTAGCACGCACGAAGGAGGCGTCCGCACCGCACGAGGTTCCCCCGCACCCTGCATACAAACTGGTGGATTATCAGTACATTGAATGCACTGGTGGGGAAGCTACTCGCCCGCTCGACAAATCCAAACACGTAATACAGGTTCCGTGCACAACTATTAAGTTGCCTTTCTAGTTGCCTTAGGATCAGTTTCATGCAAACATTGAACAGCTTAACGTGTCGGGCAGTGCGCCGTGCGATGTTAGAAGAAACACGGCGAGACTTACCAACTTACCATTTCCTTCCCTGTCCAAGGCAAACATTGAGGCAAACATGTTAATTCAAGCACGGGCAAGTATAAGCATTCAGGAGGCAAGCATATGCAAACAGGAGGGTCGTTTTAACATGATCGTTCAGGTGTTCAGTCGATGCGATGCAGTGACTCGCACGCGGATAGCCGCTAAGCGAGGATGACTTATCTATATGAACAGGAGTCGTTGGCATAGCCATAAAGGACCGTTTAGTCTTTGAACAAGGATGGTGTGCAACAAAGCACGTGAGGCGCTACACGCCATCCTGTCCGCACGTGAGACTATCGTGATGTTCCATCCGGATCGGAACGGTCCCAGTGCCCCGGTGACCGCCCGTGGAACCGTTAAACCTTGTTTCCAAGTTGTCCGCGACATGCAGGTCAGGATCAGGGTCAGTTCAATCCACAACTTGAATGATAATCCATGATTCGTGATCTGAACGAGCGTTTGCTCCAAGAGCTGAGATTCGTTCGTTACGTGACGTGATTCTCGTTCAGACATAAACTTGATGTGATTATCATTCAGTTGTCACGTTAAGGATTCACGTTCAGTATTCGTTACCCTGATGCGTGCCCCTGGTTCGGGGATTGCCTTGGCGACCTAATGGTCCCGGATACTTGCAGGTTCGTTCAGGCACGGAACGACTACGTAATAGTCTTCCGGGGTTTGCATGAAAATACGGTAACATTCAAGCAGACAAGCATGCGTTCTAAGGAACATAATCAGCACGTTTGCTCGGCCCCGAAGGTAGTCCGAGAGATGAAACCGTCAAGGGACTTAGCATGCGAGGGTCTGAGTATAAGCAGTATTTTATTTCCATGTTCTAGCAAGCAATACAAGTTGGGATTATTCCCTTAGCTAGGTGCGTTGGATTTATTAGCATGCAGGGGATGATTCACCTAGCGACTAGCATAAATATTCCAGATTTTATGTGTGCTGGCTAAGCAAAGGCAAGTTCACCGTAGCCACCCACCTTAGCGATGATTCGCCTCGGTAGAGCGATACGTCTGAGCGAGCCTCTGAAAGCCTAAGCCGGATCCTTGTAGGGACAAGTCTGGATATCATTTGCTTCTTGATCGAGGCAAAGCAGGTCGGGACAGCTGTACTATTGCCGATTGAGTCGGCAGTCCGCTTGAGCGGAACAGGGTGTTACACCCGAGGGTAAGCCGATGTGTGAAACCGTAAAGGGGACTTACCGAGCGACATCATCTAGGGTCGTGCAGTGTAACAAGTGAAGAGTGCACTACAAAGAGTATACATATCGTTCTACTCGAGGCATAGCGGGGTTCTAGTTGCACAAGGCAAATGTAGCATGCCAGGGTCCACATATGAGCAAAGTTTTATTTTTACGTTCTAACACAAGCAATACAAGTTGGGATTATTCCCTTAGCTAGGTGCGTTGTATTCTTATTAGCATGCAGGGGGTGATTCACCTAGCGACTAGCATGAAACGTCCATATTTTAAGTGTGCTGGCTAAGCAAAGACAAGTTCATCGTAGCCACCCACCTTAGCGATAATTCGCCTCGGTCGAGCGATACTTCGAGCGAGCCTCTGAAAGCCTAAGCCAGAACTCCTGAAGGGACAAGTCTGAAAATCCTCTTGCCTCAAACGAGTATTCTCGCTGAAGCAAAGCGGATCGAGACATTGCACTTTTGCCGTTTGAATCGGCAGTCCGCTTGAGCGGAACGGGTCGTTACAGTACCTACCTACAAAGAGATTTCTTCAAGAACTGACGACAAAAATAATTGTTGATTGTGGTAATTGAACCTTGCCAACTAAAAAAAGGCTCTTGATAAAGGCACTACCAAACTAGATCGGGGTTGGTCCAATTTTTTTTATAAATTTTTCGCTCAAAAAATTACTAGGGGTAGCCTAAAAATTTAATAGGACTGTCAAAATTTTAACAATTCGTCCAATAGGTTGGACTGTCAAAATTTTGACAGTCCATCGAACTGTATACTTTATTTATGACTGTCAAAATTTTGATAGTCCAACTTATTGTAAGGACTGTCAAAATTTTGACAGTCCTAATAAATATTTGGGCTAGTCCTGAGTAAATTTTTGAGTGAAAAATTTTGAAAAAATATTGGATCATCCCCGATCAAGTTTGGTAGTGCCTTTACAAAAAAATTATACGAACTTGTTTAATTGGATCGGATTAAATGACTTATTGAACAATACTAACTTGTATTATTATACCAATTAAGAAAATTGTTAATCACATCAAATTATGTCTTTGAAAGACCCCCATTTATCACGTATCCAATACAATAGACAATCCATGGGATTGAACATCTTCACAGCTTAAAATATAGATAACTCAGCCTCCAAAAGTACTTTTAAAACGAGTTAAAATGACCAAAATCGATGTAACTGTCAATAGTGTTAGGGTCAAAATTAGCATAATGGCAAATGAACAAATGAGGTCTTTCAAAGGATGACCGATTACATTTTTTTTTTTTATTAAATCGAATCTCTCTCGCAACAATTTCAACTGTTGATAGAATGCAAATACCTATATTCGCGTCAGCATTTTCTTTGTTTCAAGGATGTGGTGTCAATTTGGTGCAACTAAGTTTCTAGGGACTCAATATTTTTAGATGACACGTCCTAGATTAGATTACTGTTGACTACGCCACTTACCAAACTCAGCATCATCATCATTATCAACCTCAACCTCGGTATTATTTGTCTCCGTCAAAAAAGCACCTACAGTTACACGACGCGTGTCCTCCACAAAGTCTTCCCACAACCACCACCTCCTCCTCCTCCTTCTGTAGACGGAGCTCTTATATGACACGCAAGAGCAAAGAAAACAGAAGAAAAGAAAAGAAAAGAAAGAAAGATTTTCTTCACAAGTAGCTTAAGTTCTATGATGGTTTAACAAACTCCACTGGTTTAATATGGGGTCAAGGTCGGCACAGAAGGATTAGGTTGTTCTAGCCGGAACTAATTTTGGTGGCGCTTTAACCAAGCTTCTTGTGAGACACTTCTTTAATGGGGAACCCGACCATGTTGAACCTGGGGTTAACATAAGCAGAAAAGGGTTGTCCAAGTTGCTGGGTCCAGTTTGGGATGACATGACCAATCATGGCCGAGTTCGGTCCAAACTAGGATGTTTTTTAGTCGGAACTTATTTTGCATGGACCAACCGAACTCGGTCCGAGTACGGTTCGGTCGGAATTGAACGAGTTTTGGATTTTAATCATCACGAACGACCATGATTGGTGCTAGATTATTTTAGGATTTCCTATGACTTAAAATAGCGTTTCTCAACCTATTTATATGGGTTGATGGTGGAGGCATAGGAGAATCACGCACGGGAGATTCGAGGGTGTTTGTTTACAGAAAATCTAAGAAAAAGTCCTTACTTTGCTCTTAGGACTTGTCATCCAAGACAGCAGAAGATCTGTGCGGGGAATCGTCGTCTTCGTACAGGAAGATCGCTACGGATAGGGTGGATGATTTCGAGTTGTAATCTTCTTATTTCTTCTTGAGTTTGGTGAGTGTCACGTCCCAGTCCCAAAATGACGAGGGACTGGAGATGCGTGGCAATGGCCAGCAGCACGCACCGATGGACAACCCAATTTAATGGATCCATCAGGACATGCTTAAGCTGTAGTCTAACAGGAATTAGGGCAATTGTTACAAGTCACGGGTTATTCTATTCTCATCCACAACAGATAATCACAGATTAAAAGACAGAGTAATGCAAATAGAAATAACTGTCAAATCTCAATAAATTCCTCGAAAAACAATCCGAGAATATGTCTGGTACAACAATGCAAATAGACAGGAAATAATCAACTGGAAATAGAAATAACTGACTACATACGGCCAATGCTCAGGAGAAGTCCTCTGGTGCGAGCTCGTCTTCCGGTCCTGGTACAGCTCCTGGAAGTGCTCCTGTACGGTATATCTCTGGATGGATCTCTTCGGCTATACCTGGGGACATAATCCGGATCCAGGTCCTCAGGGGACAGCAAGGTACAGAAAATACAAGCCAAAATAGATGCAGTGCAGCAATAAATAAGCAATAGGGTAAACTAGATAACCAACTAAGTGATATGCAACATGAGAGCAGTACAAGAACTCAGGCTGAAACTACTACAAGCTCTGTGTCGGGGAGCCGGTAGCAGTGATATCATGTAGTTGTCTAGCTCGTAGTGAGACTTAAGACGCCGGCATAATATAACATCAACCTGTAGCCTGTGTGTCTCTCCCCACCCAATGTAATCACGCATATCATGACCATAACGTCTCATGTCCATGTCAGCGGGATTATAGCTAATGCAGCAAGTCATAATGTCTATAAAATATCTCTGTCAAGTCCTGTATCCTATACAGAATCACCATGAATGTCTCAGGAAGACTCTGTCTCATGAATAGTGTCAAGTGTCCTGGTTCTGGAGTACTTGATAAGACAAGTACGAGAATTATCGGGTCTCGATATCCATCTCTATGTGACGTTACACAACTCCGCGTACGGAGTTGGCACCCGACTGGTAATCGGACGCTAAGTACGCCACTCGGTCCTAGGTTTTAACAGTTAAACAGGTTTATATGCATTTAAACAAGAATTCAGGCAAGTTCTAGAACAGGAATTACTGCTAATGGCAAACTTTACTTGCCCACTGATGTATAAACAAGTCAATGAAAATAAATAGCAAGCTGCAGGGTTTGGCAAGGTACACTTGCCTGTGGTTCCGGCTCTGATTTCGGCTCTGACTTCAGTTGGATTTGCAGACGGTACTCCGGTTGCTGAAACAAATATCACCATCAGATCCAGAAAATATCAATCAGCTAGAAACGCCTGTCCTTGAGTCCAGTTTGGAGACAAGGGTAGAAACGACAGTTTCGGGTCAAAACGGGGTCCACATGTGGGCCCGCTTTGCACTGAAAAATGTGTCCGGGTCAAAGGTTCCCAAATTCACCAAACTTAGTGTCAACAGGTCAGGAACGATGATACGAACCCAACGGAACTTCCAGAATTGGATTCCGATGAGCCGATCACAAAATCGCCCGTCGAGCGGGGCCTGTGGGGCCCACGACACGCGATTTCGTCAACGTTCTCAGAATCGAACCAAACTTGACCCACAGGACCAACGTATCGCTACGAGTCCGATGGCGCAAGTTTCGTTTCAATCCGACGTGTGTACACAAAGTTAGGTCAAATTGCAGAAAAGTCGGATACGGAGCGATGTCCGCGGATACGCGTTGATTCCGGTGTGCACGCACACCCGAATCGACTTCTGCGAAATCCCACACGTCCGTATCGACGATGCGCACGTATCTGTGAAGACCGCGCGCGACCAAGTCATCCCGTTTGGCGGGACGTACTCGGTTCCGGGGTGAAACAGGGTCTGATTTTTCCTGTTTTTGGATCGCGGTGTGCGATCACCACAGGACGCGATGCCCCGAACGGTTTGTCCGGGCACCGAGAGGGTCATACAGGCTTCGTAACGCAATTTGCGGAATCGAAAACGGAGCTACGAGTAAAAAGATACACGCACCTGAAGGGGACCCGAAAACCAGGGTCAAATTGTGTCCGACACGTGTCCGACTCGTGTCGGACACAGGGGATCGAATCTAGGGTTAGGGTTTGGGCTTGTTGCCGGCGTCCACGCGGCGGAGACGGCGGCGTGGGCGGCTGGGCTGCGGCGGAGGGGGACGGGGCAGCGCGGCGGCGTGCGGCGCGGTGGCTGGGGACTCACCGGCGGCCGGAGACGCGCTGTGCGGCGCCGCTGCTGTCGTCGAGAGGAGGAGGGAGGAAGGAGGAGAAGGGGAAGGGCTGGCCGCGGCGTCGACGGCGGCGCTGGGGTGCTGCGGGTCCGGCGGAGGCGACGTGGTGGTCGACGGCGGTGGGGGCGCCGGCGCTAGGGTAGCTGACGGTGGGGGAGATCGGAAGAGGAGGAGGAGGAGGAGTTAGGGGGTTTTAAGGGGCTGGGGGCGGAGGTCGAGCCGAGGGAGGCGGAGAGAAGAGGGGAGGGTCGTGGGCGAGGTCGCCGGAGGACGCGGCGTGCGGTGCGGCGCCGGACGCGGCCACGGAGGGGGAGGACGACCGGGTTCGAGGGGAAGCCGGGTCGGGTCGGGTCGGGTCTGGCGGGTCCGACCCGACCCGCTAGGGTGCTGGGCCGCTTGGGGCTGGGCCGGGCCGGTTGGGCCCAACGGGCTGGGCCGGATTATTGGCTTTAGGTTTATTAATAATAATAATAATAAAAAAAAAAAATCAGTAATATTTTAATAATAATTAAATAATTAAATAAATAGATTTAGGTGATTTAAAAATAGGTCCGGGGTCCGATAAATTCCAAAAAAATTGCCCTAAGTCCAGTTTTTTATTCTACATCCAAAAATATTATTTCCATAATATTTTAATATTATTTATTATCATTTAAAAATTATTGGATAATTAAAACCCTGTTTTTAAATTACAGAAAAATTCCAAAAAATTTCAGAAAATTGTGAAAAATCCAGTGTTTAAAATTTTGAAAAATCAGGGGGTTTACAATCTACCCCCTTAAGAGGATTGCGTCCTCGCAATCAAAGAATAACCGGTCAACAGAGATGACGCGGTCGCAAGCATCGTTTGAAAACACATCACAAGAGACTTCAGGGAAATACCGTTTCCCTAAAAATTGAAAGTTTACACTTACCAGGAAAATCTAGTGAAAACTATAACTTTTATGAAAACCAGGTTGTTATTAACAAGTTGCAAATTACTAGGTTGGGGCTGAGGTCACGAACCAAAATGCACGAACTACACAAGACTAGGAACGGAAAACTACGAATCACTTACGCGCATTGGCTACTCCACGAGTCTGCGCGTTCTCCACTGTCATCGCATAAGCTTGCTCGCGTCCTTGCAGTTGCTTCCTCTGCTGTTGAGCCTGCTGGAAGAGTAGTTCCTGGGGTATCAAGGGTGGCATCGGCTGATACCCTGCTGAAGCTGGTGGTAGGACTCCTTGAACTTCCGTTTGCGGTACTTCCAACGCTGGAGAGGCTGACCTCGGTACTGGTAACGCTTGCTGGTTACCCTTTGGTGCTTTGTCTCGACGCTCAGGGCATTCCTTTAATAAATGCTGACTGGATCCGCAAACTATGCATAATCTCTTCTTTCGTCTGCACTCGTCTTCAGTATGGCCTCGCTTGCGACAATATGGACAAACAGGTATTGTCTGCGGAGATGCTTCTGGTGGCTGGTGTACGTGAGGTTTTTTTGTAACTTCTTCCTGTGGTGCTGAAGTGGAAGTCCGTTTCAGACTAGTCTCTCTCCTGATGACGCGCTCAATGCGTCGCGCTGCAGCAAGGACGTCCGAGTACGAAGTACGTGCAACGGATCCAATCAGTTTCTGTAGCTCAATGCTTAGTCCGTCGAAGAATTTCTCAGCCTTCTCTTCTTCTGTCGGGATCAATGTTGGAGCGAAGCGACTTAGACGAATGAACTCAGCGTTGTACTCTTCCACCGTCTTAGTATCCTAAGTAAGGTGATTGAACTTGTCCCGAAGTTCTGATCGAGCGATAGCTGGAATGTACATCTCCTGAAAGAGTCTAGAGAACTCTTCCCAAGTGACTCGGTCTGGTCCGAGCCGTGCTTCCTCAGATAGCCACCAGTGATGCGCATTATCCGTCAACTGCATTCTGACGGCAGTCATCCAACGTTCCTTTGGAAGCTCAGCTGCTTCTAATTGATGTTGAGTGTTGGTGAGTGTCACGTCCCAGTCCCAAAATGCCGAGGGACTGGAGATACGTGGCAATGGCCAGCAGCACGCACCGATGGATAACCCAATTTAATGGAACCATCAGGGCGTACTTAAGCTGTAAATAAGGTCTACTACACAAGTCACACTAATCTCATCCATAAAGATAAAGAAATAAACTGCATACTGAATGGAAATAAGTAGCAACAACAAATCACAGCAAGTCAGTCGGAGCAACAATCCGACTTAAGTCTGAAATAACTGGCTCTATAGGCCAGGAACAAAAAGATATAAACATGAAGTAAATAAATGAGTACTGGGACGGGCACTCAGGAGAAGTCCTCGGCAGTCACCTCGTCTTCAGTGTTCGGTTCAGCTCCAGCAATAGCTTCAGCTCCGGTCCCGTATATCTCGTGATACTGCTCCTCAGCTAAACCTGGGGACATAATCCATTCCAGGTCCTCAGTGGACATAGCAAGGCACAAGATAAAACAAGCCAACTGAATAAGCAGTGCAATAAATAAATGAACAGCAGGGTAAGCTAAGTAACCATCTATGTGATATGCAAATGAGAGCAACACTAGTACTCAGGCTGAGACCGCTACAAGCTCTGTGTCGGGGAGCCGGTAGCAGTAATAACACGTAAAGGGTCTAGCTCTGCTGGAGAGTCTACAACCTCACAATAATAGTAGATATATATATAGAACAGCCTGTAGCCTGTGTGTCTCTCCCCACCCAATGTAATCACGCAAGCCATGACCATAACGTCTCATGTCCATGTCAGCGGGATTATAACTAATGCAACAAGTCATACTGTCTATAATAAATGTCTCTATCAAGTCTTGTATCCTATACAGAATCACCACGAATATCTCAGGAGGATTCTGTCCATGATAGTGTCAAGTGTCCTGGGTTGTAGGGTACTTGATAGGTCAAGTACAAAGTAAGGGAATCGTAAATCCATCTCTAAATGACGAACCCAACACCGCGTACGGTGTCGGTACCCGACTATGATCGGACACTAGGTACGCCATACGTTCCCTAGGTTAAGCAGTTTAAATCAGTTTATATAAATTTGCACAAGAAATCCAGCAGAGTATTTTTACAGAAAATATGAAAATAATGACTGCAAGTTTGGCAAGGTGCACTTGCCTGAGGTTTGGATTCCACTTAGGTCCTGGTTTCGGAAATTTCCAGAGATGTCTCCGAAAGCTGAAATAAATAGTACCATCACGCTCAGAAGGTGTCAAATAGCTAGGATCGCCTGTCCTTGGGTCCAATTTGGAGACAAGGGCAAAAACGACAATTTCGGCCCAAAACGGGGTCCACCGGTGGGCCCGCTTTGCACCGAAAAATGTGTCAGGGTCAACGGTCTCCAAATTCACCAAACTTAGTGTCAACAGGTCAGGAACGCTGATACGAACCCAACGGAACTTTCAGATTTGAATTCCGATGAGCCGATCACAAAATCGCCCGTCGAGCGGGGCCTGTAGGGCCCACGACACGCGATTTCGTCAACGTTCTCAGAATCGAACCAAACTTGACCCACAGGACCAGCGTATCGCTACGAGTCTGATGGCGCAAGTTTCGTCTCGATCCGACGTGTGTGCACGAAGTTAGGGTAAAATGCAGAAAAGGCGGATACGGGGCGATGTCCGCGGATACGCGTTGATTCCGGTGTGCACGCACACCCGAATCAGCTTCCGCGAAATCCCACACGTCCGTATCGATGAGGCGCACGTATCTGTGAAGACCGCACGCGACCAAGTCGTCCCGTTTGGCGGGGCGTACTCAGTTCCGGGGTGAAACATGGTCTGGTTTTTCCTGTTTTTGGATCGCGGTGTGCGATCACCACAGGACGCGATGCCCCGAGCGGTTTGTCAGGGCACCGAGAGGGTCATACAGGCTTCGCGTAAAAATTTACGGAATCAAAAACAGAGATCCGAGGTACAAGTTACGAGTACCTGAAGGGGACCCGAGAAACCGGGTTTTGAACTGTGTCCGACACGCGAGTTCGTGTCCTGGGTTGTGTCCGGCCTAGGGCTGGGCTGTGTCCGCGTGTCCGGGGCTGCGCCGGAGGACTGGCCGACGGTCGGCGAAGGAGGGTGGCTCGCCGGAGTAGGGTGGTCAGCCGGTCGGGGTCGGCCGGCGTCAGGTCCGCCTGGGGGGGTTTCTCCGCCTGGGGAAGGAGGAAGAAGAGGAAGGGGAGATGGGAGGCGGCGCTGCTCTGGCGCTGGGCGGCGCTGGGGCGGGCTCCGGTGAGGGGGTGGCCGGCTCTCGGCGGTTGGGAGGTGGAGGGCCGCGGCTAGGGTTCCGACGTTAGGGTGGAGTTTGGGGGAGAAAGGCCGGAGGGGTAGGTTTTTATAGGGGATCCACGGGGGGGGGGGGGGGTCGTGGCCGGGCTAGGCGGGGCTGGGGGAGGTCGTGGGGGCTCTCGCGGAGGGGAGGCGGTCGTGGCGGCGCCTTTTCCGGCGGGCGGCGCGAATTCCGGACGGCGTGGGAGTGACAGGGGAGGGTGAAGGAGATGCGGGTCGGGTCGGGCGCGGATCCGAACTGGGCGGACCCGCCCGACCCGCTAGGGGTGTGAGGGCTGGGCTGGGCTGGGCTGGGCTTGGTTCTTAACGGGCTCGGCCCACTGGGCCGGGCCGGCCCAAAAGCTAAAAAACAGAAAAAAAAAATTAATAATAATAATAAAACAGTAATTAATTAATTAATTATAAAAATAGTTTTTAGGCTTTTAAAAATAGGTCTGAGGCCCAATAAAATCCCAGAAAATTACCCTAAGTCCGGTTTTCTATTTTACACCATAAAATCATATTTTTATTTCATTTTAATGTTATTTATTGGCAATTAAAATTACAAACTCACTACAGGGCCTATGTAAATTCCTGAAAAATTGCATATTAATTTCAAAAATTGATTTTAAAAAATCTCTGAAAATTTAGGGTGTTTACAATCTACCCCCCTTAAGAGGATTGCGTCCTCGCAATCGAAGGATAAACTATAAAGGCAAGATTTACAGAATTAAAGAATGCTTAGGTTCTACCTGATTCTGTAAATAGATGTGGATAACGCTGCCGCATAACATCTTCTCGCTCCCAGGTCGATTCGCCAGGAGAGTGCTGTTTCCAGCTACTCGAACCAGCCTGATTGTCTGCCCTCGCAGTGTCTTCTCGCTGGTGTCGAGTATACCCACTGGCTGCTCCTCGTATCTCAGGCTAGGTCCCACCGAAATCTCGGAATGATCAACTATATGACTTGGGTCCGTCACATACCTCCTCAGTTGTGAGACGTGGAATACGTCATGCACTCCCTCTAAGGATGGAGGTAATGCAAGACGGTAAGCCACCTCACCAATGCGCTCCAAGATATCAAATGGCCCAATGTACCTTGGGCTTAACTTGCCTCTGCTGCCAAATCTGATAGTACCTCTAGTGGGCGAGATCCTCAAAAATACATGCTCTCCTTCCTTGAACTCCAGGGGTCGTCGGTGTGCATCGGCCCAGTGCTTCGGTCTATCCTGGGCTGCACGGAGATGGTTCTGAATCTGTTTTACTTTCTCTACTGTCTCTGTTACCAACTCTGGACCCAGTATTTGACGTTCGCCAACGTCGCTCCAGCATATTGGAGATCTGCACTTCCTTCCGTACAACGCCTCGAAAGGTGCCATCTGAATGCTTGCCTGATAGCTGTTGTTGTAGGAGAACTCCACTAAGTGCAGGTGATCTTCCCAAGATCCTCCGAAGTCCAGTATACATGATCGTAGCATATCCTCCAGGATCTGAATTGTGCGCTCTGATTGGCCATCTGTCTGAGGATGATAGGCAGTACTGAACTTGAGCCTGGTGCCGAGACTCTCTTGCATGCTTCGCCAGAAGTGAGATGTAAATCTCGAGTCTCGATCTGATACAATACTAACCGGCACTCCATGTAATTTTACGATATGACGCATATACATGTCGGCTAGTACTTCCGTGGATTGTCCAACTCTGAACGGCAAGAAGTGAGCCGACTTAGTGAGCCGATCCACGATGACCCATACTGCATCCTTACCACTAGGGCTTCTTGGAAATCCAGTGACGAAGTCCATGGTAATATACTCCAACTTCCATTCAGGGATGGGAAGCGGCTGCAACATACCTGCAGTCCTTTGGTGCTCGGCCTTCACCTGCTGGCAGACTAAGCATTTTGCCACAAATCGGGCAATCTTCCTTTCCATTCCATGCCATCAGTAATATTGTCTTAGGTCCCGGTACATCTTGGTTCCTCCTGGATGAACCGAGTATATGGAGCTATGGGCTTCTGTCATCAATTCCTGCCTTAATTCTCCATTTGGAACACATAGGCGATTTCCGCACCTTAATGTTCCGTCCTCGTGGATGCGAAGTTCCGTCTGCAGGCCTGCTTCTGTTCTTTCTCTCAGCCTTCGGAATCTGGCATCATTAGGCAAAGCTTCCTTGATTCTCTCCACCAGTGATGACTTCAATTCGAGGTTAGCCAGCAAACCATTTTGTCCAGGTAGAACAACCTCTATCTGAAGATCTTGCAAGTCTTGTAATAGCTGGGGCTGCTCCGTCAAGAAATAAGCCGAGGGTTTTCTGCTGAGGGCGTCGGCTACAACATTTGCTTTCCCCGGGTGGTACTGCAGATCGATGTCAAAGTCCACCATCAACTCAAGCCAACGCCTTTGCCTCATGTTGAGCTCCTTCTGTGTATAAACATACTTCAAGCTCTTATGATCAGTGAATATCTCGACCTTCTCTCCATACAGATAATGTCTCCAGATCTTCAATGCAAAAATCACTGCAGCTAGCTCCAGGTCGTGCGTTGGGTAGTTCTTCTCGTGGACCTTCAGCTACCTCGATGCATAAGCGATAACCTTGCCATGTTGCATCAAGACACAACCTAGTCCACTACCGGACGCATCACTGTATACAACAAAACCTCCTGACCCTGAGAGAAGAGTCAAGACTGGTGCTGTTGTTAGACGCCTCTTTAATTCTTCAAAGGCATTCTGGCATTCTTCCGTCCATATGAACTCATGATCCTTCCGAGTCAGCTTAGTCATCGGCTCTGCGATCCTTGAAAATTTTTCTACGAACCGCCGGTAATACCCAGCAAGTCCAAGAAAATTTCCCACTTCCGCAACAGAGGTAGGGGTAGGCCAGGTCTCTATAGCAGTGACCTTTTCTGGGTCCACAGACAGTCCTTCACCCGAGATAATATGCCCTAAGAATGGCACCTTGTCCATACAGAACTCACATTTGCTGAGTTTGGCATATAGCTTCTCCCTTCTCAAAGTTTCTAGCACAATCCGGAGGTGTTCCTCGTGCTCTTCGTGGTTCTTGGAGTAGACTAGGATATCATCAATGAACACCACCACGAACTTATCCAAGTACTGATGGAAGACCCCGTTCATCAAACTCATAAATACGGCGGGTGCGTTGGTTAAACCAAACGACATAACTAGGAACTCATAATGTCCATACTTAGTTCTGAAGGCCGTCTTTGGGATATCTTCCTTCTTCACCCTAATCTGGTGATAACCGGATCTAAGGTCAATCTTTGAGAATACCTTAGCACCACTTTTGGTCAAACAAATCATCAATGCGTGGTAATGGGTACCGGTTCTTAATAGTTACAGCATTAAGGGCTCTGTAATCAATGCACAGCCGTACAGATCCGTCCTTCTTGGGTACGAAAAGTATAGGTGCTCCCCAAGGTGAAACACTGGGCCGGATAAATCCTTTCTCCAGAAGGTCGTCAACTTGTGTTTTCAGCTCCACTAACTCCTTAGGTGCTAGCCGATATACCGATGAAGTGATAGGTTCGGCTCCTGGAGTTAGGTCTATTGTGAATTCTATCTCCCGATCAGGTGGTAAACCTGGAAGATCGTCGGGAAACACATCCACAAATTCCGTTATGACTCTTGGGTAACTTGAATCTTCTTCTACAGTCAATACCCTAAGAGTTGGCTGGACCCCTTGTTCTACAGCTCCTCATAGAAATTCAAACTCAGGAAGGCTAGGGGGTCTAAATATCACTTTTCCAAGCTGGCAATCCAGTGTCGCATGGTACTGACTTAACCAGTCCATACCAAGTACAACATCGTAATCAGGCATAGAAAAGATCAGGAATTGGGCTCGCATCTCTCGGCCACAGACTACTACCGAACATGATCTACAAGTATCACTAACCGGGATAATTCCACCTCCCGTTAGAATTCTCTTCATCTTCGAGAGAGGTGCGGTAGCTATTCTATGGGTGGCTACGAAGCTAGCAGCAATAAATGATGCGAAGCTCCAGAATCAAATAATGCTACAGCAGGAATTGAAGCTACTAATATGGTACCTGCTATCACTTCGCCTGCAGTAGCTTCCTCAGTGACTGCTAGTGCATATGCCTGACCTCGTCCCTGAGCGGGACCCCTTTGCTGACGAGCTTGTTGGAACAATGCTGCCTGAGGTGGTAGAGGTGGCCTGGCTCCTCCAGGCCCTGTCTGAGTTGCTCCCCCAGCTGGAAGAGCTGACCTAGGTGCAGGTGGAGCTGGTTGATTCGGAACTCCCTCTCGACGTTCCGAGCAGTCCTTTGAGAAGTGTTGTCCAGATCCGCAAACCAGGCAGAGTCCCAGCTTGCGTCGACATTCCTTTTCAATATGTCCTACCTTACTGCAGTAGTGGCAAGTAGGCAGGTTCTTAGTTGCTGCTCTTGGAGGCGGGCTCTTCTGGGGCCGTTTAGCAGATTCCCCTGGTGATGACTTGGACGGTGCTGAGGAGAAGGGACGTTTCAGGCTTGATTCCCTCCGAGTAACGCGGTCCAACCGACGCGCTGCAGCTAGGACGTCGGTGTAAGAGGTGGGCGCGACCGATCCGATTAACTTCTGAAGCTCGAACCTGAGCCCATCAAAGAACTTTTCCGCCTTCTCCTCTTCGGTAGGAATTAGCGAAGGGGCGAAGCGGCTCAGGCGAATGAATTCGGCGTTATATTCCTCCACCGTCATGTTGCCCTGGATCAGGCGGTTGAATTTGTCTCGGAGTTCTGACCGAGCCACAGCGGGGATGTACATTTCCTGGAAGAGTCTGGAGAACTCCTCCCAGGTAACCTGATCATGTCCGAGCCTTCTTTCTTCGGACAACCACCAATGATGTGCGTTGTCCGTCAGTTGCATCCTGACGGCAGTCATCCATTTGTCCCTTGGTAGTTCGGCGGCCTCCAACTGATGCTGTGTGTTTGTAAGCCATTCATGCACTTCAGTTGGTCCTTCCTTGCCCGAGAAGGTACGGGACTTGAGTTGGCGGAAATCTGTAATAGATCCCGTCGCTGGCCGCCTATTTGGTGGGTTTGCATGTTCCAATGCTGCGACTAGGCTGTTCCTTAGGTTCTCGGCCTCTCGGCGTTGGATCTCCTGTTGGATCTGTTGTTGTGCCTGCATCATGGCGTAGAACATCTGGAACATTTGCTGGCCGTCCATTGCCTGTCCTGGGGGAAAGACAGGCATCGTAGGAGGGAACTGGGGAGGAGGCGGGATGTCATCACGCCTGAACCTGGAACTTGGCTGGCCAGTTTGATTGCTCTGGGAGGATTGTCCTCTGGTATCTGGCGTCGTTCCAGCTTCGTAGATAAACCCTGCTTCAGTCGGTGTACCCAAGGGGGTCTCGTCACCACTTCTGGGATCCATTTCTCTGCATCAAAAGGAAACAATGAGAACGCACAGAGGAATCAAAACAGGATGCAGTTCAAGCAATTAAATTGAATTCGACATAGAGTTCAAAAAACGATTCAATCAATGGATGAGATCCTATAACCTATCCTATTGCAGGCCTGTCCGGTCCCTAAGTTGAAACCGAACAATTTAGTCACGACCTGCATGGGCCACCACAAAAACCATGTCACGCCCCAGTCCCAAAATGCCGAGGGACTGGAGATACGTGGCAATGGCCAGCAGCACGCACCGATGGATAACCCAATTTAATGGAACCATCAGGACGTACTTAAGCTGTAAATAAGGTCTACTACACAAGTCACACTAATCTCATCCATAAAGATAAAGAAATAAACTGCATACTGAATGGAAATAAGTAGCAACAACAAATCACAGCAAGTCAGTCGGAGCAACAATCCGACTTAAGTTTGAAATAACTGGCTCTATAGGCCAGGAACAAAAAGATATAAACATGAAGTAAATAAATGAGTACTAGGACGGGCACTCAGGAGAAGTCATCGGCAGTCACCTCGTCTTCAGTGTTTGGTTCAGCTCCAGCAATAGCTTCAGCTCCGGTCCCGTATATCTCGGGATACTGCTCCTCAGCTAAACCTGGGGACATAATCCATTCCAGGTCCTCTGTGGACATAGCAAGGCACAAGATAAAACAAGCCAACTGAATAAGCAGTGCAATAAATAAATGAACAGCAGGATAAGTTAAGTAACCATCTATGTGATATGCAAATGAGAGCAACATTAGTACTCAGGCTGAGACCGCTACAAGCTCTGTGTCGGGAAGCCGGTAGCAGTAATAACACGTAAAGGGTCTAGCTCTGCTGGAGAGTCTACAACCTCACAATAATAGTAGATATATATATATAACAGCCTGTAGCCTGTGTGTCCCTCCCCACCCAATGTAATCACGCAAGCCATGACCATAACGTCTCATGTCCATGTCAGCGGGATTATAACTAATGCAACAAGTCATACTGTCTATAATAAATGTCTCTATCAAGTCCTGTATCCTATATAGAATCACCACGAATATCTCAGGAGGATTCTGTCCATGATAGTGTCAAGTGTCCTGGGTTGTAGGGTACTTGATAGGTCAAGTACAAAGTAAGGGAATCGTAAATCCATCTCTAAATGACGAACCCAACACCGCGTACGGTGTCGGTACCCGACTATGATCGGACACTAGGTACGCCATACGTTCCCTAGGTTAAGCAGTTTAAATCAATTTATATGAATTTGCACAAGAAATCCAGCAGAATATTTTTACAGAAAATATGAAAATAATGACTGTAAGTTTGGCAAGGTGCACTTGCCTGAGGTTTGGATTCCACTTAGGTCCTGGTTTCGGAAATTTCCAGAGATGTCTCCGAAAGCTGAAATAAACAGTACCATCACGCTCAGAAGGTGTCAAATAGCTAGGATCGCCTGTCCTTGGGTCCAATTTGGAGACAAGGGCAAAAACGGTAATTTCGGCCCAAAACGGGGTCCATCGGTGGGCCCGCTTTGCACCGAAAAATGTGTCAGGGTCAACGGTCTCCAAATTCACCAAACTTAGTGTCAACAGGTCAGGAACGCTGATACGAACCCAACGGAACTTTCAGATTTGAATTCCGATGAGCCGATCACAAAATCGCCCGTCGAACGGGACCTGTGGGGCCCACGACACGCGATTTCGTCAACGTTCTCAGAATCGAACCAAACTTGACCCACAGGACCAGCGTATCGCTACGAGTCTGATGGCGCAAGTTTCGTCTCGATCCGACGTGTGTGCACGAAGTTAGGGTGAAATACAGAAAAGGCGGATACGGGGCGATGTCCACGGATACGCGTTGATTCCGGTGTGCACGCACACCCGAATCAGCTTCCGCGAAATCCCACACGTCCGTATCGACGAGGCGCACGTATCTGTGAAGACCGCACGCGACCAAGTCGTCCCGTTTGGCGGGGCGTACTCAGTTCCGGGGTAAAACAGTGTCTGGTTTTTCCTGTTTTTGGATCGCGGTGTGCGATCACCACAGGACGCGATGCCCCGAGCGGTTTGTCAGGGCACCGAGAGGGTCATACAGGCATCGCGTAGAAATTTACGGAATCGAAAACAGAGATCCGAGGTGCAAGTTACGAGTACCTGAAGGGGACCCGAGAAACCGGGTTTTGAACTGTGTCCGACACGCGAGTTCGTGTCCTGGGTTGTGTCCGGCCTAGGGCTGGGCTGTGTCCGCGTGTCCGGGGCTGCGCCGGAGGACTGGACGACGGTCGGCGAAGGAGGGTGGCTCGCCGGAGTAGGGTGGTCAGCCGGTCGGGGTCGGCCGGCGTCGGGTCCGCCTGGGGGGATTTCTCCGCCTGGGGAAGGAGGAAGAAGAGGAAGGTGAGATGGGAGGCGGCGCTGCTCTGGCGCTGGGTGGCGTGCTGTCGTAGGCACCCAAAAATAAAACCTTTACTCTTGAAATACTATGTAGTAGTGAGAGTAAGGATCGTTCCCACGAAGAGTAATTAGTTTGATCTTTATGCAATGTGAAATAAGATGGGGGGAGAGTTTTGGATCAAATCAAATTAAAAATAGCTAAAAATAATTAAAGTATTAAAACAATTAAAGAAATAAATGTTGGTCTCAGTCAACATCCACCATTGAAATCTTAAAACTGATCATCGATGCAAGTATATATTAATTCATACTTTGAATATTCATCGTTGGAATTATTTTCCTATCTCCTTTAGCCACAATTAATTAAAAACAAGCGATCTAATTAACTTTAACTACTAAACAACCCCAGACAAGCGCTACAGGTTTAATCTAGTAGCGTATTAAGCTCGATGAGATCGATAAAGCAAAACAACACAAACACAAGCGGTTGCGTTTAATTTTGTCAAAAATTTTCCTCCTAAGATCTAATAAAACAAAGCAGTTCATTAAATCTTGGTTGCTTCACAAATTAGAGGGATCGAACAATTACGGATTCGATATCTAATTTAGCATTAGATTGTCAGGAATAATAAACTAGTATGCATCCTAGTCATTAAACAAGATAATCATGAAAATATGCATAAGAAAACATTAGATACTCAAAGCACAAATTAAAAATATAAATACAGATTAGATCTCACAAGTTTTTATTCATTCCGAGGCTTCCGTTTCCTTCGACCAACAAGACTTTTAGCTCCGCATGTTCAAGAAAACTTGAAAAGAATATTGGAGAAGAGGAAGAAGAGTTGTGTGTTGTTCCTTTTTTTTCTTTTTCCTCTTGATCTCTACCCCTTTTATACACTCTAAATACGTGTTTGAAGATCACAATATCTTCCCAAAAATCCTCTAAGAGTTACAACATCCCAACAATAAAATAAAATCTTTGAATAAGTTGGGAAATGGTTATATCAACTCCACTTTTTGTGCACAGCATAGTTGTCTCAACTTCAAGCGTGATTTGGTCCATGATGTAGCCAGAATCTCGGGAAAATCAAAACAGCAAAATTGTGCCTCTATCAATTTGGATCAGCTCAATTGGACTTCGGATGAGCAAATTATGACCATTTTTCTACAAGGTGTCAGAACTGTCCAGAATTGATAATTAGCTCCATTTTGCTTTTAGTGACTCCAATTGTATCCTAGATCAAAATATAAAAATAATGAGTATCTTTAGACATTAAATGAACATAAAGGAGTATACATTAAGGAATAAAAATATGATATTTTATGTTCTCATCAAATACCCCCACACTTAACCTTTGCTCGTCCTCGGGCAAAACTCTAATTTATTTTTCCAAAAAAAAATCAAGGTTGCAATGTCATAAATAAATAATAACCAAGTTCTTCAAAACTCATAACATATCATGAACATATATTCTTAAACAACTTCTAATTACTTAGTAGGTATTTTTACTTGAAAAATGGAGTAAACTAAATAGGTAGACCCTCACAGGAATAAACACTAAACTCTCATGTGTTTGAAGGTATATATTTCTCTCGAATTAATTCCAAAAGAAATGCTCTACCATAAGCTTGTATATTTTCTCATTCTCCACCACTGGGATCACATGCATAACATAAATCATAAGGACTTTTCATGGGTTGTAACATGGCTTAGGATTAAGGTGGGATATATTTAGGAATGTAGCTCAAAAGCCATCAAAACTAGTGGAGCAAAAATGAATCAACTCAATCTCAATATAAAACATGTAAAATCAATCACTCCATTTTGCAGCGTCTTCAATTTGGCTTTTAAAGCATTTAAACAATGCAAAATCAATCACTCCATTTCTTTTCTTTTCTTTTTTTTTTCTTTTTTTTTTTACTTTTTTTTTTTAACAATAATGGAACTTAGGAAATTTGAGGATAAAAATATGTTCCATTTTGTTGGTTATAACCAAACCACAAATTTAGATACCCCCACAATTATTTTTTCGTACACCCATACATATCATAATGATCAACAATGCTCCACTAGCTTTGCGACTTGGGTAAAGGTATAAATATTATTGGTTGAAAGCTTGTAATGTGGGTATACCAAGAAAAAGGCAATAAAGCTCAAAGGGGTTCAACAAAAAGAAAATTAATTACAAGGTGGGCTATTTGGCTTATGTAACGCATAACAAAGATGGCCTTAATCATGTTCATGCATGCATGTGTCAATGTGACCTCGAAGAGAATCAAAACAAGTTCTAGAGAAACAAATCAGTGGAAGAATATCTCTCATAAAAGAATAATGAGACTGATGTGTCAGTCTAAAGGCTCAAATCCTCACTGGCTTTTGTCTACCAATTTAGATACTACCATTTTCAATAAAAAATAACTAGACTAATTAATTCTAAGTTGAAAAAAATTATTTATTCAATCATGTTATGAATTTTTTAAATCTAGTTGAATCTTACTCATGACATACACAACCAAAATTCATTAAAAACCACAAAAATAAAATCCTTTTATTTAAAAAAAAATCTCAATTATTATTATTATTATTTTATTTTTTTTGAGAAAAACACAAACTCAAACTGCTTAAAAAAATTTTAAATCTTTCCCCCACACTTAAAACAGACATTGTCCCCAATGTATGATTAAATGCAAAGAAAAGACAAAATAACAAAAAATAAAATGCGAGAATAAAAATAAACTTCCCTTGGGTTGCCTCCCAAGCAGCGCCTTTGTTTAATATTGTCGTTGGCTCGACTCTATGCACACTTGATATAACTAGGCAGGAGTTTCAAGTCTAGAATGCATACCTGCAAAACAGAAGGTAAAGATCTTTTGTCATTAATTGGTAACAAAATATATGGAATGTTACCTGACTGTTGTCTTTTTGGAAGATCGTTCAACACTGCAACATTTTTATGTAAGTGAGTACTCAAAGTTAACTCATATTCTTTCTCAAAATTCTCACTGATGGCAACTTTTACTCCATCTTTTCCATCAAGTTTAAAAACTTCTTTTCCATTAGGTACTACATCGTCGTTAGGAATGTTCGTGTCTGCAACGATATTTTTCTCTTCTTCTTCTTTTGACGATGCACATGCTTCTTTTTCTGGAATTTCAACTTCTTTACAACTTCTTATAATGATTGAACTTACAGTTTCTTTTGGATTTACTATCGTTTCAGATGGTAAGTTCTCCAAGCTTTGTGCCTCTAGCTTATTAATTGCAGTTGTCATTTGACTCATTTGATTGTTCAAACTTTTGATACTAGCCCTCGTCTCCTGTTGAAATTGTAAATTATTAATGGCAATAGACTTAACAATATCTTCTAAAGACATACCAGAATTAGAAGTTTGGCTTGGTTGTAGGTATTGCTGCTTGTATTGCTGGTAACTTGGGCAATTTTGAGTTGCTGGTTGATTTAATTCTGGACTCCCATAGGTGAGATTGGAATGATCTCTCCATCCTATGTTGTACGTGTCTGAATAGGAATCATACTTCATTTCTGGTAGTCCAGGAAAACCACATTCCGTATTCACTTGTTCATTGGACTCCTCTTGGAGTGTTGGACACATATCGGTTGGATGCCCTGATACTAGACAAATCCTACAAGCCTTTGTTGTTTTCATGTTACCTACAACCATCTGACGAACAAGAGAAGTAAAACAAGAAATTTGTTGTTCTAAGGAAGAAACATTTACCTCATCAACATGCCTAGATGGAAGATTTAGCCAAGTGCCAAATATTTGAGAATTGACCGCCATTTTCTGTTACCATTTTTTTTTTTTTTTTTTTGCTAATAGGCAAAAAATTATTTGATCACATAAAGATCACAAAAAGCACAAAAATCAACTAAAATTACTCCCCGGCAACGGCGCCAAAATTTGGCGTGCTGTCGTAGGCACCCAAAAATAAAACATTTACTCTTGAAATACTATGTAGTAGTGAGAGTAAGGATCGTTCCCACGAAGAGTAATTAGTTTGATCTTTATGCAATGTGAAATAAGATGGGGGGAGAGTTTTGGATCAAATCAAATTAAAAATAGTTAAAAATAATTAAAGTATTAAAACAATTAAAGAAATAAATGTTGGTCTCAGTCAACATCCACCATTGAAATCTTAAAACTGATCATTGATGCAAGTATATATTAATTCATACTTTGAATATTCATCGTTGGAATTATTTTCCTATCTCCTTTAGCCACAATTAATTAAAAACAAGCGATCTAATTAACCTTAACTACTAAACAACCCCAGACAAGCGCTAAAGGTTTAATCTAGTAGCGTATTAAGCTCGATGAGATCGATAAAGCAAAACAACACAAACACAAGCGGTTGCGTTTAATTTTGTCAAAAGTTTTCCTCCTAAGATCTAATAAAACAAAGCAGTTCATTAAATCTTGGTTGCTTCACAAATTAGAGGGATCGAACAATTACGGATTCGATATCTAATTTAGCATTAGATTGTCAGGAATAATAAACTAGTATGCATCCTAGTCATTAAACAAGATAATCATGAAAATATGCATAAGAAAACATTCGATACTCAAAGCACAAATTAAAAATATAAATACAGATTAGATCTCACAAGTTTTTATTCATTCTGAGGCTTCCGTTTCCTTCGACCAACAAGACTTTTAGCTCCGCATGTTCAAGAAAACTTGAAAAGAATATTGGAGAAGAGGAAGAAGAGTTGTGTGTTGTTCCTTTTTTTTCTTTTTCCTCTTGATCTCTACCCCTTTTATACACTCTAAATACGTGTTTGAAGATCACAATATCTTCCCAAAAATCCTCTAAGAGTTACAACAACCCAACAATAAAATAAAATCTTTGAATAAGTTGGAAAATGGTTATATCAACTCCACTTTTTGTGCACAGCATAGTTGTCTCAACTTCAAGCGTGATTTGGTCCATGATGTAGCCAGAATCTCGGGAAAATCAAAACAGCAAAATTGTGCCTCTATCACTTAGCTTTCCGAATCAATTTGGATCAGCTCAATTGGACTTCGGATGAGCAAGTTATGACCATTTTTCTATAAGGTGTCAGAACTGTCCAGAATTGATAATTAGCTCCATTTTGCTTTTAGTGACTCCAATTGTATCCTAGATCAAAATATAAAAATAATGAGTATCTTTAGACATTAAATGAGCATAAAGGAGTATACATTAAGGAATAAAAATATGATATTTATGTTCTCATCACTGGGCGACGCTGGGGCGGGCTCCGGTGAGGGGGTGGCCGGCTCTCGGCGGTTGGGAGGTAGAGGGCAGCGGCTAGGGTTCCGGCGTTAGGGTGGAGTTTGGGGGAGAAAGGCCGGAGGGGTAGGTTTTTATAGGGGATCCACGGGGGGGTCGTGGCCGGGCTAGGCGGGGCTGGGGGAGGTCGTGGGGGCTCTCGCGGAGGGGAGGCGGTCGTGGCGGCGCCTTTTCCAGCGGGCGGCGCGAATTCCGGACAGCGTGGGAGTGACAGGGGAGAGGGTGAAGGAGATGCGGGTCGGGTCGGGCGCGGATCCGGACTGGGCGGACCCGCCCGACCCGCTAGGGGTGTGAGGGCTGGGCTGGGCTGGGCTGGGTTCTTAACGGGCTCGGCCCACTGGGCCGGGCCGGCCCAAAAGCTAAAAAACAGAAGAAAAAAAAATAATAATTATAAAACAGTAATTAATTAATTAATTATAAAAATAGTTTTTAGGCTTTTAAAAATAGGTCTGAGGCCCAATAAAATCCCAGAAAATTACCCTAAGTCCGGTTTTCTATTTTACACCATAAAATCATATTTTCATTTCATTTTAATGTTATTTATTGGCAATTAAAAATTACAAACTCACTACAGGGCCTATGTAAATTCCTGAAAAATTGCATATTAATTCCAAAAATTGATTTTAAAAAATCTCTGAAAATTTAGGGTGTTTACAGTGAGCCACTCATGAACTTCAGTGGGCTCTTCCTTGCCTGAGAATGTACGGGGCTTCAGCTGGCGGAAGTCGGTGATAGAGCCCGTCGTTGGCCGTCGAGTTGGTAGGTTGGCCTGCTCCAGTGCAGTTATTAAGCTGCGACTCAAAGCCTCTTGTTGAGCTTGCATTATTGCATAGACCATTTGGAACATCTGTTGTCCGTCCATGGCCTGCCCTGGTGGAATTACGGGCATTGATGGAGTAACCGGCGTCGTTGGTGGAATGTCATCGTGCTGGATTCTCGAGGCATGTTGTTGAGCTGACTGTCCTCCATCCACTGGTGTTACTTCGTCTTCATTGGTTAACTCAGCATCTCGTGGTGACATTATGGGAGTATCGTCGTTTGCTCGTGAATCCATAACCCTGCAACCAAAATAAACAATAAGAGGCGCACAGGAATCAAGGCAGGATGCAAGTTGAGGAGTTAATTCGAAGTCGATATGGATGTCAAGAACGTTTCAAGCAAGTGGATGAGATCCTAAAAACTTATCCTATTTTATTGCAGGCCTGTTCGGTCCCTGAGTTGAAACCGAACAAATTAGTCGTAGACCTGCATGGGCCACCACAAAAACCATGTCACGCCCCAGTCCCAAAATGACGAGGGACTGGAGATGCGTGGCAATGGCCAGCAGCACGCACCGATGGACAACCCAATTTAATGGATCCATCAGGGCATGCTTAAGCTGTAGTCTAACAGAAATTAGGACAATTGTTACAAGTCACGGGTTATTCTATTCTCATCCACAACAGATAATCACAGATTAAAAGACAGAGTAATGCAAATAGAAATAACTGTCAAATCTCAATAAATTCCTCGAGAAACAATCCGAGAATATGTCTGGTACAACAATGCAAATAGACAGGAAATAATCAACTGGAAATAGAAATAACTGACTACATACGGCCAATGCTCAGGAGAAGTCCTCTGGTGCGAGCTCGTCTTCCGGTCCTGGTACAGCTCTTGGAAGTGCTCCTGTACGGTATATCTCTGGATGGATCTCTTCGGCTATACCTGGGGACATAATCCGGATCCAGGTCCTCAGGGGACAGCAAGGTACAGAAAATACAAGCCAAAATAGATGCAGTGCAGCAATAAATAAGCAATAGGGTAAACTAGATAACCAACTAAGTGATATGCAACATGAGAGCAGTACAAGAACTCAGGCTGAAACTACTACAAGCTCTGTGTCGGGGAGCCGGTAGCAGTGATATCATGTAGTTGTCTAGCTCGTAGTGAGACTTAAGACGCCGGCATAATATAACATCAACCTGTAGCCTGTGTGTCTCTCCCCACCCAATGTAATCACGCATATCATGACCATAACGTCTCATGTCCATGTCAGCGGAATTATAGCTAATGCAGCAAGTCATAATGTCTATAAAATATCTCTGTCAAGTCCTGTATCCTATACAGAATCACCATGAATGTCTCAGGAAGACTCTGTCTCATGAATAGTATCAAGTGTCCTGGGTTCTGGAGTACTTGATAAGACAAGTACGAGAATTATCGGGTCTCGATATCCATCTCTATGTGACGTTACACAACTCCGCGTACGGAGTTAGCACCCGACTGGCAATCGGACGCTAAGTACGCCACTCGGTCCTAGGTTTTAACAGTTAAACAGGTTTATATGCATTTAAACAAGAATTCAGGCAAGTTCTAGAACAGGAATTACTGCTAATGGCAAACTTTACTTGCCCACTGATGTATAAACAAGTCAATGAAAATAAATAGCAAGCTGCAGGGTTTGGCAAGGTACACTTGCCTGTGGTTCCGGCTCTGATTTCGGCTCTGACTTCAGTTGGATTTGCAGGCGGTACTCCGGTTGCTGAAACAAACATCACCATCAGATCCAGAAAATATCAATCAGCTAGAAACGCCTGTCCTTGAGTCCAGTTTGGAGACAAGGGCAGAAACGGCAGTTTCGGGTCAAAACGGGATCCACATGTGGGCCAGCTTTGCACTGAAAAACGTGTCCGGGTCAAAGGTCCCCAAATTCACCAAACTTAGTGTCAACAGGTCAGGAACGATGATACGAACCCAACGGAACTTCCAGAATTGGATTCCGATGAGCCGATCACAAAATCGTCCGTCGAACGGGGCCTGTGGGGCTCACGACAATCGATTTCGTCAACGTTCTCGGAATCGAACCAAACTTGACCCACAGGACCAGCGTATCACTACGAGTCCGATGGCGCAAGTTTCGTTTCAATCCGACGTGTGTACACAAAGTTAGGTCGAATTGCAGAAAAGTCGGATACGGAGCGATGTCCGCGGATACGCGTTGATTCCGGTGTGCACGCACACCCGAATCGACTTCTGCGAAATCCCACACGTCCGTATCGACGACGCGCACGTATCTGTGAAGACCGCGCGCGACCATGTCATCCCGTTTGGCAGGACGTACTCGGTTCCGGGGTGAAACATGGTCTGATTTTTCCTGTTTTTGGATCGCGGTGTGCGATCACCACAGGACGCGATGCCCTGAACGGTTTGTCCGGGCACCGAGAGGGTCATACAGGCTTCGCAACGCAATTTGCGGAATCGAAAACGGAGCTACGAGTAAAAAGATACACGCACCTGAAGGGGACCCGAAAACCAGGGTCAAATTGTGTCCGACACGTGTCCGACTCGTGTCGGACACATGGGATCGAATCTAGGGTCAGGGTTTGGGCTTGCTGACGGCGTCCACGCGGCGGAGACGGCGGCGTGGGCGGCTGGGCTGCGGCGGAGGGGGCCGGGGCAGCGCGGCGGCGTGCGGCGCGGTGGCTGGGGACTCGCCAGCGGCCGGAGACGCGCTGTGCGGTGCCGCTGCTGTCGTCGAGAGGAGGAGGGAGGAAGGAGGAGAAGGGGAAGGGCTGGCCGCGGCGTCGACGGCGGCGCTGGGGTGCTGCGGGTCCGGCGGAGGCGACGTGGTGGTCGACGGCGGTGGGGGCGCCGGCGCTAGGGTAGCTGACGGTGGGGGAGATCGGAGGAGGAGGAGGAGTTAGGGGGTTTTAAGGGGCTGGGGGCGGAGGTCGAGCCGAGGGAGGCGGAGAGAAGAGGGGAGGGTCGTGGGCGAGGTCGCCGGAGGACGCGGCGTGCGGTGCGGCGCCGGACGCGGCCACGGAGGGGGAGGACGACCGGGTTCGAGGGGGAGAGGGGAAGCCGGGTCGGGTCGGGTCTGGCGGGTCCGACCCGACCCGCTAGAGTGCTGGGCCGCTTGGGGCTGGGCCGGGCCGGTTGGGCCCAACGGGCTGGGCCGGATTATTGGCTTTAGGTTTATTAATAATAATAATAAAATCAGTAATATTTTAATAATAATTAAATAATTAAATAAATAGATTTAGGTGATTTAAAAATAGGTCTGGGGCCCGATAAATTCCAGAAAAATTGTCCTAAGTCCAGTTTTTCATTCTACATCCAAAAATATTATTTCCATAATATTTTAATATCATTTATTATCATTTAAAAATCATTGGATAATTAAAACCCTGTTTTTAAATTACAGAAAATTTCCAGAAAATTCCAGAAAATTGTGAAAAATCCAGTTTTTAAAATTTTGAAAAATCTGGGGGTTTACAGTGAGGGAGTTGAATCTTTGGACAAATGATTCAACATAGTTTATTCAATCTTGTAATTGCACTTGAGGTTATATTGACCACTTATAATAGTGAAACAAATGGACACTCACTTTCAGATATTATAATAGTTAACCATTGCATCCAAAAGCTCATCTAATAGGTTAAGCATAAAGAGGATTTTGGCAAATCTTACCAAATATAACACAGAGATAACATTAGCTTGCATCATAATATATGTTACTGCACCATATCAAGGTGACAACCACTAGTAATATTGCACTCACCTGCAATAATGGCTCATTTTCAGGTGATTATAAGGTCACAAAGATGTTGATAACTCGAAAGCAACTCTAAACTATTTGCAAGGTACTATGAAAGTTATTCATCATGATCAAGTCTGGAGTATAAGAAATGAAGAAGTAATATTAGCATAAATTTGAGGGCTGAATTCATTCAGAAATTGACAGGTTCTAAGTTTCTAAGAGTGTAGCTGAGTAGATAGTACTGATACAAGAACTAATGACAATCAGATAGAAATATTACAAATGTCCATGAAAAATTAATAGGAGAACCAATGATCATAATATAATGTTAAACTCAATCTCATCGTCGACAGTTGTGTCGCCTAACTATAATTTAACGATGTATCATCTGTTGCCTAATTATAATATAACGATGCATCATCATATGCTTCTACATTTATCAAATATGATTAAGAACATAGAGATCAGTAAGGTTTTAGTTTATAAAGTTGTTTTCAAGTGATATATGATATGCAAGATTATGGTCTCAGGCAAAGTGAAAGCTTACAGTCTGAAGTGCCAAGAACATCATGGAACAGCTTCGCCTAATATTGTTGAAGCAGAGGTCAATTACGAGGTTTCCAGCTGCCATCACACTAATCCCAGTGGAAGTCGACCTTCATCGTGTCATTGCTCAAGAAGGACTCTGTCAAGGGGATCCTCTACCAACATATTTGATCGATCTGTGCCACGAAGACCATTGTTAGGAACAATAACAAACTCCAATACACCTGTAAAATAACTGGGGTTAAGTGTAAGTACATCGACTGACTGATATTGTGGGTAATTTCCTTATATTCCAGAAGGAGAGTATGCTTGAGGGTGATGAAGTAGAGATTTTGCTCTTAAAGCCAGTCAGTGAATGCAGATAAGCAGACTTCATTAAGGGTCGCAACCATTTCTCAAGCAATGGGAACATTTCCAGCCTTTTCTCTTCAGAGTGTCCTTCATGTCCTACACCAAGAGTCGCCAATAATCTCTGAAAGAACAAAGCTCCAATAGCCTTCTGTTCAGTCTTTGCAACAAGCTTCACAAAGCTGTGATAATCTCCACACATTCTCAAGTTCTTCATCACTCTAATGGGGTTCCCTCTAGAGAGCTTGCAACCCCAAAAGCAAATTGCCATTTTCTCACTGTGAACCCTCCCAGAATCATGTGTTACAAACTCTAATAAGGAATATATCCCACTGCTTGAACCCTACTGATTAAACGGTTCAAAGGCTTCTATTACCTCTCGAGTGGGAAAAATTTACCGCAATGTGTTTGTTGTATTCTCTGTGGGGAAAAACCAACTTCCAACTTTAGTCCCACATGGCTGGACGCATACTTGTAGGAGTCCTTATATTACTTCCTCTCTCTTGCTCACTTGTGAGTTGTTGTGGGCTAAACCTGTGGACCACACGTGCACCGCCGCCGTCCGGCCTCCGGTGTAACGTGTGCGGATACGTACAGCTACGTTTTCATTCTATTCCCTGGACAAGCTACGTTCGGGTCATTTCTTCCGAAGCTGTGTGCAGTGCTTCGTATACGACTCATCCCCGTAGACCGGTAACACTAAACCTATTTCTTATTTTGTAATTCGGTACAGGATTAGTAAAAGGAATTTGAACAACACAACGAAGACATGTATGTCCTTGCTTACCTCAATCCAACTTCGACTGGGCTCCCTCTTCACCTTTCTATCTCTCATCCCTTTCCTCACCTCTTCGCCATCATCCCATCGTCGACAATCAGCGTATATGTTGGATAATAGTATGTGACCGCCCTCATCCCGTGTTCCAACTTGAGAACTTCTTTCGCGGCATAGGCTGCCCAAATCCACTTCCTTGTGAACCCTACAAGCTGCAAGAACAGTCCTCCATTCCACATGATCCGGCTCAAAATCCATCTCCTATATAAACTTCACAACATCCACAGTGCTCTTTCCCCGGCCGAACACCAAATAATCTCTCCATTGAGTGAAAAATAACACCACCCATCCTCCACCAGCCCGGGGTGGCTACAAGCAAACAAGCTGCCCACGATCGAAATGTAGTTCGGTTTAGGACCGCATTCCTTCATCGGCTCGAAAAGCTCTAACGCCTCCAAATTCCTCCTGTTCTGCTCCAACCCCGAGACCATTGTGCTCCATGAAATCACTTCAGTCCTTCTCCGTCATTCTACCGATCTCCGGCCTCCTCCAAGCTCCCGCACTTACAGTACATAAGCAAGAAGCGTGTTCTCCGATATCGTCAAGGTCCCCTGATTCGCCACAAACCCGAACCTCCGCTCTGCGTGAACCCGCCGACGATCGAATTCCTGAAAAACCCAATACCCATTTTCCATGTCATTAAATTTAGCATGAAGATCGATCAGTGAGCTCCTAACGAACGCCTCCAGCTCCAATCCGTACTTGATCACGGCGCAATGTACCGACCAGAGCCTGTTCGAGGTGTCGCGAGCTTTGAGTGTTGATGAGAAGGTGAACATGTTGGGCTTAACTCCGTCCCTCTGTATGGAAATAAACATCCGGGATGCGTCGTCGAAGAGTTTGGGGTGGGTCAGGGAAGATATCATGGCGGAGAACGAGACGGCGTTCCGCTGCGGCATTTCGTCGAACAGCTGTCGGGCTCCGATGAAGCCTTTGAACTGGAGGAAAATGGAGAGGAGGGAGTTGGCGAGGAAGAGGAAGATGGGTATTGGTTGGCGGCCGTCGGATGTGAGGTGGCAGTGGGGTCCACGGAGGCGGGGTCAAGGGAGGGGAGGAGGGGCCCGCTGTGGCAGAGGTGCGCGAAACAGGCTGAGGTGGGTGGGTGTGGAGTTTGGTGAAGATAGCGGAGGGGGGGGGGGGGGTGGGGGAGGAAGAAGAAAGTAGGAGAAGGTTTCCATTTCCATGGGGAGTGTTTGAAGAGCTTCGTTGCTTGCATGTCACTGGAAGTTGCAACTGTTTGCTGCCTTCAAGTCGTTTGCGAAAAAGCCCGAACCAAAATAAGCACCAGCATTCTGTTGATGAAAGTGGCAGTTTGAAGTTGTGTGAAATTGTCTTTTTATTATTTATTATTTTTATTATTATTATTTATTTATTTTTACTTTCCAGCACAACGTACGGGATTCGACGTAACGTTCGAATTTTTTGTGCACACTGTATTGTATGTCTTTGTGTCCACTGTCCCCCAACTCTCATTATTTATAAATGGAAGAAGTAATACGCCCCCGTAGTTCGATCCACTGACATTCTGCCACCAAGTCGGGATCTTATACCTCTTTTCGGTAACCACAAGAGTCACTCGTGTGTGAAATTGGCTTCTTAGCTTCTCGTTTGTTGGGAGTAAAATATATATTTTTTAGTTTTATATTTGTTAAACTAATTTTTAATATTTGGATATATGATAGGAGGAATGATGTTACACTCTCTACGAAAGATTGCAGCAGAAATTTAAACAAACATAACATAATTATATTATAAAAATAATACAAATTTTGAGTAATATATTAAAATTGAATAAATTTTCATAAGATTAAAAAATATAGCAGAAAATATTTGATGATTCAAACTATCAAAAGAACATTTTCAAAACATTAAAATTAAACTTTTTTTTGATACACAATCATAAAAAATACCATAATTTTACAAAAAATAAGAGAAAAGATGTAATATAAACAAATAAGCCTAAACTAATTTATGGAATACCAGCAATAATTTTATAATTTTCAAGCAATTATTGAAATGTAACATTCATGAATGATTATAACAAAACCTTCACATTACTTTATGCCTTCTTCTGGTGTATAGCATTCATTCTTCTCTTGTGGCTTGTTATAAAGAGTCCCTCAAATTTGATTTTGTTACTAGAGTTAATTTTAAACTTAAGATATAGTAGGTAGAATTTTTTTTCTCTTTAAGTAACTTAAAGAAATAATATATAACCGATAATTAACTGAGGGGATCCCTAACTTATCTCATTCATCCGGTTAGAATAAATAACATATTTATCTCTAAACAATTATATTTTTAGTAAGATAATGTTGTACCAAATAATTTATTGATATCCATGCTATTTGAATTATATATTAGTATAGATTTTATACTGCAAAAGTGGGAAAAAATACACTTTAAATATTAAAAGAGATGAAAAAAATGAAAATTTTAATTATAATAATAACTAATTAGTTATCTTACTATTTATTAGTACTAATTATTTAATTTAAGTATTACTAATTAATATTACAAACTATTTTATTAATTTAATTATCTAAATATTAAGTAACTATAATAAATAACTAATTTATTAAGTGAACAATTGTTGATATTATACACAATACTAAGTGGAATAGCCTTAATTATGTAATCTATTAATGCTATTTTAATTACTTGTCTAATAATTAAAAAGACCATAAATAAGATTTTAATTAATTTACTAATACATTATAATTAAATAAAGAGATAATTTGAATTGCATCCCACTTTATTTACCATAACTCCTCAAGATGTATCTCACTGCTTTACCATAATGTACAACATCTCCCACTTCCGTCAAAAACTAAGTGTCAACTGGTTAAATTTTGACAAAAATACCCCTAACAAATTATCATTATTACCAACCCTCCTCCTCAGCTTGGAAAGAGAGAACGAATATTTCGGTCAAAAATATACACCTTAAATTATGGTAAATAAAATAGAGTACAACTCAAATTTTCTCTTAAATAAATAAATAGCCCGCCTCTCAGTAATAAATTAGCGGCCAATTCTGTACTAAATAACTAATTTATTAAGAAAAAGATAATCTGTCACTTCCGTCAACATGAAATGCTACTTTTGCACCCAAAGTAATGGTTGATACCACTTCCTGTCCTCACATCCGGGTTGAACCAAATAACAGAGGTGTAAAAATGATGTCATAATTATACCCAATTTGCGGGCACTGCTAAAGCCCAATAGCTACACATAATTTAGAAATAGGTAACCATTTAGTACATCTTAATAAAACACAGGAAACAGGTAACCATTTATTAATAAAAACAATGTGGAGCTGAAAGAAAAATAAACCAAATAATATGCACATTTGGTACATAAGCAGGTTCTACTTAGCCTACATTAGCAAAAATAGTTGAACATAAATATATTTTTACATCTTCAGTTAGTGTACAAAGAAAGATATTCTACAACCTATTATGTACCAAAACTCAGATTCAAAATTGCCTGAAGCCTAATGATAGTAGTAGGAAGAAATTTGTTTGCTGAAACGAGTTGTCATGGTTCCTTCAGTATGCCATATATATATATATATATATATATATATATATATATATATATATATATATAATGCTTAAAGTTGTCGGAAGATTATTCGAAGCACGCAAGTTCCCAGAGTTTCCAATAGCCTGAACATCAAGGTTGAGCCTATGGCCTCTGCTCGAGTACCCTTGTCACAACACCTACAGCAATGGTATTTCCAGATGATCGAAGGAATGCCCTTCCAAGTGCACGGCACTTGGAGAACTCTTCAACACAAACTCTTTCGTCCAGAGTCACCTGCATCAGAAAACAAACTTCTTAAGAGAATGAAAACTTCTCCTAGAAATGATACATAATATCGTACTGGGAATGTAGAAAATCAAAACATGCCCGTGTCAAGTGCTAATTAGGTACAAGATAGCCATTTATTTCACATATAAACTTCCAAAACAGATACACAGTTTTGAATCTTATAGAAGTGTATACAGATTTGATACAGGTTGCCAAACGCATAATTCTCTGGTATTGTTGGATGAATTGATTAGAGCTTTACCAGATGCCATTATAGAAAACACATCAAAAAGTACGTAAACTGAAATATCAGGCTAACAGAATAAATTTTATCAGTGTAAAAGTAAGTTACCTCTATGATTGCACTTTGTTTGGCTTTAAGGGCCCGTGGCAAACTTCTAGATACCTTCCCAGTTTTTGGATCTAGGAGAGAGACTATCTTTACTACTCTTGCCGCTTCCTTGGCGTGGTGTATTTGAAACTCAACCTATAATATTCATTTTCATTTTATTAGGACAAGTAATGAAAACCTTGAGACTGAAAAGCGAGGTTCTGACGCTTACCTGAGTCCCAATTAATATTGGTGTTGTAATATCCAAGACAAGGATCTTAAGCTCCAACGTGGTCGCCAACATCACAGGGAACTCTGGATGGCAGAGCACTCCACCGGCCATTACATGACCCCATTCAATGCCCACCAAACTAACAGCCACATTGTCACCGGCCCTTGCTATACTACAAGAACTGGAGTCTCGTTCAATAGATTTTACAGTCGCTAAATCACCTGAAGGCATGACCAGAACCTGCAACAAATCAATTCAGATCATTGACAATCACTTCACTGGTAATGATATAATGGTAGCAGAGAAAATTCATTTCAATTTCTGTCATATTCTTGGATCTTAAAGACAGCTCTAAAGGCAACAACCGCATTGCTTGCAGAAAAAAAATCAGTGACACTGGAAAAGCAACAGAGCCAAGAAGAAGAATATAGCACTATTTGATCCACCCGTGAAATCAAAGTGGTTTCGAAGAAAATAAAGCATCAAATTGTAGACATTCCCAGAGCAGGCATCCAGGCTACCGCTACACTTCTTTACACTAACAGTAGTCATTTCCTGGTGTCATCGAGTTCACTGGCTACTGTTGACGACTTCAAATAGGGCATTAACTATGAGGTCTGCTAAGCCATTCCTTCTTGATTCAACATGCTGAATTCGGATGACAGAATCTCTAGGTCAAAGAAACAAGAAATTTAAATTATAGCCAATCAACCATAACAGATTAGCCTATCTTCTATTTAAAAAATTATCTATTTATCCAAAAAAAATCTACAAGTTGCATCATGAGTAAAAGTTGATAATTTTCTTCTCAAGTTGATTTATTATCTTAAATCAGAAATTTATTCATTATCACAACCAAACACCTCTAACTAACAAGCATAGTTTGCAATATCAGCCGATACCGATAGAATACGGCCGATACGGATACGGTTTGGCATATCCCGATCCAATACCGATTGCTACTAATACTGACCGATATCGACGTTGGTGGTCTCTTTTCCAGAGAAAATTGAACGAAAAGACCAATCAACAAGGTATAAAAGCATAGTAAGATTGTAAAATCATGTAAATGAAGAAACTTATTTTATTTCAAGTAAACTAACCAGCAAGGGTGACTATTATTTTCATTCAAATTCAAAACTACTAAGAAACAATACAGAAAATACTTAAAATTGTACATAAATGTATAAAATATATTTCTACATTTTAATAATTTCTTAATAAATATTTGTTTTTTTGATACCAAAAAATCTGATAATCCAATCCGAAATAGCCGATATTACCGATATCGTTGATCCCGATACTCATAAGAAGGGTCCAATACTAATTTCCAATACCAATACTGTGAACCCTGCTAACAAGTCAAAAAGATCCATAATCTACAAGTAGTAATCTGCTAATAAATAAACAAGTGAACGGTGCATAAACAAACCAGATAATAATATCGCAAGTAACAATATAGTAATTAAAAAATAATTTTAACTTAATAGCAAATAGATACATCTTTAAACTGGAAGTTGTTTAGCAAAAGGACATTTATGGGTGCAAATTAAGGCTTCACAAGCATTCTTGAGATTCAGACTTGAGACTTTGAAATAGCTTATATATAAATGGGATAAAGCAGCATACTATAGACCCTGCATTAGCAGAGGCTTGTGGCAGTTGGCACTAGGATGCCCTTCTACAGCTTAATGGAAGAATGAATTTATGTCTCAACATGCCTAAAGTTGAGATAAGAAAATTGATTCATCGAATAACTGCAATTGATAGCGAATATCATTAGCGGTAAAGGGAATGTGCATATTGTAACTGCAATTGATAGTGAATATCATAAGCGGTAAAGGGAATGTGCATATTGTAAGGTGGTGATTTCAAACTATCCTACCAGGGTTTGCAGTATCAAAGTATCAGAATCGGTTTGGATCCTTCCTATGAGTATCGGTATCGCTGGATTTGACGGTCTTGGATCTGAGTTTTGGAAAGCCAAATACTAAAAAAAATTATTACAACTTAATAGAAAAAATGATAACTTTAGGCATAATATATGCATTATTTCACTTCCAATTAGTTTTTTTAATGGAATATTAACTTTGATGAATACTTCATCCATAATAGATACTTTTTCTATTTTACTTGCTCTTAGACCAAAAAAAAAACACCAGCTAGTTTTGAATGGAATAATTTTAAGATGGATGAATGTTCATCATCACCATTGTACAAGCTTTCTCCCACAAGAATATGGTCAGCTATAGAGCATAAAAAAGCTCCATACAAGATTTGACAAAATTTCATGACATACAGTCAATCCGTCGTCAAACCTCTGTATTAGTGCTAAATTTCTAGCCATGGTAGTTATGAGCATGAGAGGGTCATGTTATAAACTAGCTTTTGGTTTGCAGTTCAAGCTCATACAACCAAGGAACGCCCTCCAAGTTTTTCCCTAGACTATAAAGAGTCTAGTGGAAGAGGGTCTAGGGAACCAAGGAACACCCTCCAAGTTTTTCCCTAGACTATAAAGAATCTAGTGGAAGAGGGTCTAGGGGAAGAGGTATGATCATACAATTTGCTAGAGGGACTGTAACCATCTATATGACACAATGAAGGAATGTCAATCCCATGAAGATGGGTGAATCTCGTGAAGTTATAATTATACAACTTCAACAAAGCATAATAGTTACACTTTGTCGATAATGAATATTATCAACACAATACAGCATTTCGGTCTTCGACACCACCGCATCATTGTTTTATCATTGAATTTCTCCATAATTCTCTTTTAATTTTAACGTTATTCTGCAGAATTGACTAGGAAAGAGGGGACGCCATATATCGGTATTATTTATTAGCCAGTAACCATTATTGATGGAGGTTGATAACAGACTAGGACATGCCAAAAAGATACAAAATAGCCAATACATATCGGTATTGACCGATACTGCAAACCTTGTATAGTACCCATCATAACCTTAAAACAATATTGAGTTTGATCATGCTATAAGACACAGCAAGATTCATAGCATCACAAAGAATACAATTCTTGTGTTACAATGGCCTCAGTTTATTTTCTGGATCTTATATTACCTACAAATCTACTGATTAGGTCTACCATAGCATCATTATTAACTGCTAAATAAATCCTTTATCATTCTCACATCTCATCTCATTTAAGAAGCATGGACACTCCTAATATTTTAGACCTTTTCACGTTGGATGTGTATCAGACACTCCAAAACACACTAAGACACACCAAAATAGGCGCCATGTTCATGTGGCCATGTCCTTACCATGTCGGTGTTGCATCCATGTCCATGCAACATAGCATCTTATCATTTGTGAAAATCATTAATATGGATATTGGGGTTTTATAATGGCAACGTAGATATTCTATCTTACACGTATTATGTTATCCACAGTCTACCAGATCATATTCAGAATTTCAGATGAAGAAAGTAACCATTTTGATCAACTGAACAATTCAGGAAAAAAACAAAACAAAAAAATATATTCGGATATGACAAAGTATAAAAGTAATCAGATATGATACACACCTTTGAACCATTTCGAATAGCCCCCGTCTCCAGTTTTCCACAAGCAGCCAAGTGACCCAATGAATGTGATTTGGTGACGTCACATATAGGTAGACGGAGTGGCTTCGAAAAGTCACGTAGGGGAGGTTCAAGAGAGTCTATTGCTTCCAATAAGCATATTCCTTGATACCTTCAAAAAAAAAAAACATTCAAGATATTTTAATCTATGCCAAAAACTAATAATTAGTGAGAACTTTATAAGGTAATCATCTTCATCACTCCAAAAAGATTATTATATGGTTTCATATAATGCTTCTACAATTTCATTTACTACCAACACAAGTTGCAAACCCGTAGCACCTTCGTAAAATAACTGAGAGTTCAAATATCTGAAAAGAATATGTACAATATAGCTGATAAGTGTGTAAAGAATCAAGTTTTCTAGCTTAAAAAGTATAAGCCTAATATAAAAGGGACTGCTTCAGTAAAGCCTTTTTTGGCCTACATCAGTCACCCTTCTCATTTTTGAAGCCAGCCAAACATTTATAATTTCTAAGCCTTGGGATAGGCCAATGCCCCTAACAGTATCTAGTAAATACTGCCCATAGTTTTTAGTACTATCAATTCTCCCTAAGCATAACCATAAACCTAATCCTCTATATCTTAGGCTCTCAACCTAACTTCTAAAACCCTAACCAACGGTCCAAACCTCATCTTAATCTAAATTCCCCCGCCCTCTAATTAGACTAAGATCTTAGGCTCTCAACCTTTTTAGTACGAATTAGCATCTAATCTAACCTAAAAGGCAATTTTGTAACTGATGACTTTTCATATTAGCATTTTACGAAAAAAAATGTGATATTAAAAAAATGGATGGCTTTTCTAACAAACATCCCCACTAATGAAAAGGGTCTTTCATCCAGAAAGAGGGTAAGGTAACGTCACAAGAACAGTAAATCTTTGGGAAGGTAGTTTTGAAAAAGGAGGGAACCATGATTTAACCCCAAAATTTGAAGGGGTCAACAAAATTAACTGTAATCAAGATAAAAGCATCAAATCAATAGTACACCATTTGATAATAAAAGACTTAAGGCAGCCCAGAGGCAATCAACTGGCTGCTTATAGCAAGGTTTGCACTATCAGTATCGTATCTGTTTCGGATCTTTCTGAGTATCGGTTTCAGCGGTTTCTAGATTTTTGGCGTTTTCGAATCAAGGTTATGTAGTTCTTGGTTTCGGAAGCCAAAAGAAAATAAAAAACTATTTTTTTAAAAAACTAGAAAAAATATCTATACATGTAGGCATTGTTGTTTATTTGAATTGAATAATACAAAATATCTTATGTATTATGTGTTGCTTTCTTTATTTTTGAATTGAATAATATTCAAAATTGTTGAATTATTTACCCACAATAGACATTGTTGTCTATTTTACTTGCTTTTAGACAATGTACCCCCATAATAGATAGCTCTGAAAGAAAACATATTAAGATGTATGAACGTTGTGAATTGCTATACAACTTCGACAAATGATAATAATTACTTTGTGCCGATATAAAATTTTATCAACACATTACGGCAAATCATGTGTTGACATTGTTTTTAACCATAATTGTCTTTCTCTTTAGTTTTTCTTTGCTAAATTGAGGGTAAAAGAGAGAGACATTTTCACTATCGGCCGGTACCTGTGAGTATCAGATAGGACATGCCAAAACCGATACGACTGGTAGGTATTGGTTGGTATACTGCGAACCTTTGCTTATAGTATTCACATCTTCTAATGAATATATGCTAAAAGGTGCTAGCTGCAATGCCTACTTACCTATGTTGAACGGACACAAATACGAGATGGTAAGGAAATGGTGACAGACACATCCTCTAATTTGGTGTCCTGGTATATTTGGAGTGTCTGAGTTGTATTCATAATGTGTCCAATATATGTCTGACACGACACAACCCACATTTTTTGAGTGCCCGCACTTCCTAGCTACTGACATTTGAAGCATCCAACAGCTGGAACAATAATACAACAACAACAACAATGTCTTTATCCCTATTGTTTGGTGTCGGTTGTTTGAATCCTCGACTATGTTAAGGGCCTCTTTAAGACTGCAACGCTAACAAAAACCATATCCTTCTTTAAAACTTCAAACCATGTTTATCTAGGCCTACCTCTGGTCCTAGAGACTCCATTAACTACCATTATTGCTAACATCTGAACAATAGTATTTGCTTAAATGTTAAGGTATTAACCAACACTGATGACAATTTTTCCACATTGATTTATATCATGCAAATTGAAGCTTGGTTTCCACATTAATTTACTCTCAACCACTACTCCATATTTTTACGGCACTGCTATTTAAAATAACACCCAAATACATAATGTTAAGGTATTAACTACCATTATTGCTAACATCTGAACAATAGTATTTGCTTAAATGTTAAGGTATTAACCAACACTGATGACAATTTTTCCACATTGATTTATATCATGCAAATTGAAGCTTGGTTTCCACATTAATTTACTCTCAACCACTACTCCATATTTTTACGGCACTGCTATTTAAAATAACACCCAAATACATAATGGACAAGGCCACTATCGAGATACAATAAATGCTGATAATTATAATGGCGAGCATTCAATTAAAGAAAAACAAAGAATGCTCTGAGCCACTGAAGCATGACACTCTGAACTGGATGACTTTCTCGTTTCCACAACTATAGGGAAATATAGGTCAAATAAACTATAAATCTAGGGATGAAACAAATACATACAGATGCTCATTTTAATTTTATGTCAGAACTATGCAGATAACATATGAATAGGTTCCCAATAATACACAAACCCCTTAACTATATATAAATATGAAAATAATATCTGAATAATTTCCAAATAATAAAGAAACACTTTATAACCATATATTGAATTTAAATTCCCTTGTAAATCCTGCACATGTAAAATATCCGATCCCTTTCCATAATCATCTGCAATTTGTATCGGCTTCAATGAAATATGGATACTGGTTTAAGCTTCAGAAAGGTATCGATATTTGTATCCATATCCAGTTATCCACTAAGAGAAAATACGAATACAGTAACACACTACTATTTAATCCACCCAAATTATACGCCTATAGAGAACTCCTGAAATCACCATTACATTTATCAAAACCAGTAAATGGGTAACAGAACATATTAAACATAGGGTGTGGGATTATGAAGCATATGCATACATCAAAGGAGCAGTGATACCCATGTCAAATTGTCGTGATATCCAGTTATCCACTATGGCGTGTCAGAAGGTAAAATACACTGATGCTTCCATACAAATGCATCAGAGACCTTTTTGTGTATCCTAAATTTTAAGCGAAAAGGATTTCTTTAAGGGCCAATTAGTTGCAAGGAATTGCAGTTCACTGAATTCTATTCCAAGAAAATTTGAGTCATTTCGTTGCTAAGAAGATGAGAATCGCAATTCACAGAAAATCTTAATTCCCACCTTTATATACTAAAAGAGGGAATTGAAATTCATTCAGAAAACATGTGAAAACAAATTTCTGGAATCTTTTGCCATCAACAGATATCATTGTAGAGATCACACTTTACTTTTTAGTTTTTACTAGAAAAGATGAGTATATTCAATAATCCTATCCAATCAAAAACTATAAATCCTGAATTTCTAATTCTCTCATCCAACCAATTTGGAATTGCAATTCCAAGGGCCCCCGATTCCATGAATTTCATATTCTGGAATTAATATTACTTGCAGCCAACAGGACACTAAAGAAGTAACAGTCTCCAACATTATATATTGTCATATACCTATGCCTTTTTCAACCATCACCAGTTTCCATATACATGGAAAGTCCAGTAATATTGTGTTCAACATTCCACTAGAAGTTCTTTCAGGAATCAGGATAGATATAGAGGCGCAGAGATAAAGAAAAACAAGAATTGTTCACTTACCAGCTTGTTAAGCGATTATCATCAGGCCTCATCACCAAGTTCTGATTTTCCATGACACTAAGTGGAATCCAAGTCACAGATGATTCCTTGAAACCACAAGACTTTAGGAAAGAACCAAGTTGCAGTTTTATGAAATCAAATCTTTCCTTGGAGAAATCTACTACATCCATCTTATTGACAGCAACTATTATCTGCTCAACACCAAAACTTCGAATAAGTTGAGCATGCTCCTTGGTCTGTCCGATGCCATAACCATCCATTCCTGCTTCAAAGGAGCCTTTAGACGAATCAACAACGAGAACGGCAGCATCTGCTTGTGTAGCACCAGATATCATATTGGGAACAAAATCCTTATGGCCTGGAGAGTCCAGCAAAACCACACGATATTTCTTGGAGTCAAAATATGCTACAGCCACTGTCATTGTCACACCCCTCTCCCTCTCTTCAACACTCTCATCCATTGCCCATGCATAAGCAAATGATCCCTTACCCTGCATTTACAAATTGTGGTTCAGTAACTGTCATCCATGTTTAGCAACTAAACAATAAGCCCCAATAAATTATCATTTTGCAGCTTGATTGACCAATGTTATCAGTCAACGAACTCACAGGTTTAGTGTGAAATAGAACATAGTCTAATTTACCAGCTATGTAATGCAATTGTATCTTAACAGCATCCATGTTAACAATTCCATTATATCATCGGAGATAATTCCTTAAAATATGATGCAACACACTGATTAATTAATTTCTGCAAGAAGTGAGTATACCATCTGTTTGGCCTCCTTTTCATATTTGTGCATATCCTTCTTAGATATTCGCCCCAGAAGATGTAGCAACCTCCCAGATAATGTAGATTTTCCAGAATCAACATGGCCCACCTAGTCATAATTGTGAAGAAAATAGTTCTATTAAGACATCAACAGTGTAAATAAGAAACGAAAAAAATGTGAGAATTTAGTTCGCCAGGCTAACCCGGTGGATGGCTTACTATTGCAAGATTCAATTGATTGAGGGCTCCCTCCTCTTGGTCACTTAACATCCATTTCTCTGGCTTATACTGAGAAAGGGGCTTATCTTTTTTAATGATAGTAACACTAGTATCTAACTTCAAATTGTCTAGACCAGTGGATAGTGGCGTGGCTGACATCTTTGTTTTGCTGGATATAATTGGCTGTGTGTCCACAGTTAGACTTTTATTGTGTGAAAGAGCATGTGACATGTCTGCAGTCTCCCTTGTGATATTGGCTGGAGTGCTATTATTTGGTGGAAATTTGAGTACACCCTTCTCTTCAATAATGCTGGAGAAACTACTGGTAGATGCTAAAAAAAAAAGAATAAGGGGGAAAAGATTAATTAAGACATGTTTAGGAAATAGAATAACTGTCATTGTATGATAGCCATAGTTATGGTTACAAAACCTAAAACCAAGCAAATAGAAGTACAGTCACAAGAGATGCATATAGAAAAGAAATGCTATATGTAGACAAACATAAGTAAATTATAAAGTGGGCATGCTTCATGAAGAGCCAAAACAACAATCTGGAAGTAATTAAACACGAGTTTCAAGCACTAAACCATCACAATTAGCCACGATATGATCAATAAACCATCATGAAGATATGGTTACAAACCTTTTTCCAAGTATCATCAAATTTAACTAGCCACTCAGAAAACAATTCCAAATATATATATATAGTTAAAGTGAATATCACTATGACATGCTAGACTATTTTCCTCCGGTACGGTTTCCAGAGTAAATTAACACAAGGAATAAGTGTGTTTTAAGACTTTAAGTGCTCCACTAGGTATCAAGCAAACATAGACTAGTCATAATAATTAATTTGGAATTTCAAATGCCAAAATATCTGAAAGGGTGAAGGGAAATTGGTTCTACAATATTTGTTACAATATGTCAAGTTGTCACAATAAGAAAATCATGTTAACTTATGATCCCACTGTAACCCATGGGTGCATTGAGAAAGTTATTTGTAGCTTAGAAGAGCAATGTACCTTTTGCTTCATTGACTTTGGCTAAGTTGACAGACGATTTGGCATCACAAAGTGCTCCACATACGTCACAAGACAATAAGCTCTCATCATTATCGTATGTACAAATGGAGCAGCGCCAAATCCTAGGGTTACTAACAGTCTTTTCTTGCTGAGAAGACTTTCCTGCTAGAAAGAAACATAAGCATAACAAAATTACGAGACAAGAAATTGGCTGTTATTTGTTTCATTCACATAAGTCATCCTAAACAGTATCAGCATAAAATTGAATCAACAGAGCATTTTAGCATTATAGTATATCAGATATCTATGGTAGGAAGTGTTAATAGAATGCTTGTGGTGAAGATTGACAATTAGTTGGACCCTCATACCAATTTACATCAGGGTAAGCCCAAGATACAATGGAATACATGAAAAGGTACCAGACAAAGATCCATGTAGAGGTGCCAATGGAGGTGGAAGATGTCATAACTTATACCAGATCAAGCAAAATGCAAATGAAAAGAGAAATTAGGAAATAATATGCAGAACATGCAAGATGTACATAGAAGTAACTGCTTTAACTCGTCTTATGTGATATTTTCATTTATTCAGGAACCAGTCTTTGTGCTGTGTATATTGGGCCTTCACCCATTCATATCAACTAGTATTTTGTCGATCCTTGTATTTCTTGATTTCTACCACCATAAAGGGTAAGGTCAAATCCTGTCTCATTCCTGCCACTAAAGGAAGCCCCACAACAGCTTGTTTTTTCCATGTACTGTAGAAAAGGAAAGCTGACATCCAAACCTCTATTGTACCGCATGATACTGTTCTTCCACTGTTCTTCCAAGAAGAGCTATGTTCTGGTACTTCTCAGTTCTTCTGTTAGAAGCCAAACTTCAAACCCTAAACCATTGAGCTTTCAAAGCAACCCCACACCTACTGAACTTAGACAATTGCCCAAATAACCGATCAACCCGTTCCCTTTCTAGATGCTAATTTGAATCAACATTTTGACACCTTGGTGAAGGCCACAACTCTGATTACACCATCATCAAGCTTGTAGCCACTGGTCCACTAATATTGCTTTGTGTGTGTGAGATCCAACAAGCAATAATAAATTGCAAGTCACCATTAAACTTGGCTCGAGATGTGAGACCTTCTCTTATGTCAAATGTACTGCCCAACTACTACTACCAGGAACTGTTCGTTTGGGAGTCTGGAACCAACTCAGTCAAAGGAAAGTCAATTGAGGACCTGAGGTATACGACAAGAGTTTTAAGAGCTTGTGCACAGAACAAACATACATGACGTCAAAGAAGAAATATTTCAGTCCCAAAGTCCCAACAACCTCGTTGAGCTGAAACGTACACTCACAAGGACATGGCAACAAGCACAATTTTACACGAGGTATTCAACGCACTTCGCTCCACAGATCGAAAGGTATACATGTCAAGTTTACTGCAAACTGGAACCACAAAGCAACGCACAATTGGACCAACTGTCGCCACCAAGAATCCGTCAGCGGTTCAGTCGAAAATGACCGAACCATGTCATTAAGATTCAGGGAGGTCAATGTAAAGGGGGAAAAAATAGCCCAGAGTGCCTAAAGGATGAAGAATTTTTCATTTTGAACTCGAAAGAAGATGGTGGTTAACCCCTCCAGCAACACTCTTTTATCTTTTATAAGATCCTAAAGTTCCAAGTGTAACCAAAATATGTTGATGGTAGGACTAGCGATAATCAACCGATTAGCCTCAACTTGATTTTCTTGAAGTTGGTGGACAAGGTTAAAACTGGAAGGGGGGAGATATACAAGCCATTGTGGGTCACTTGGCTGAATTCATCTGGTAGGTCGCACATTGAGAAACAGTAATCTGCCAACCTGAAGATTTAAGCTGCTGATTACGTCCTTTATTGTTGAGTTGGCTGTTTCCAGAGTTGTTGATCAAGTCCTTTTTTATATTGTGAAGTAGGAGAATGATGTGTTTGTGTTATTCAGGGCTCTTCAACCATATAATACATTCCCTCATTGCTTGAGATTCACCTAATGGATCACCTTTCAGGAGCAATGTCGCTTGTGCTATATACACCATTGACAGACAAGGGTAAACATCTTGCTCACGTGTCTCCAGGTGCTTTAATAAATGGGAAAAATAGTGCAAGCTATATTACATGGGCATGCCTGTAGGTTGTCCATGTCAGTGTTCGTACGTACTAGGTACGGAATCGACCAGATTCGCGTCTGTATCGTGAACCTCTTGAAAACATATCCTAAATCTCTTCAAAGTGTCCATGTTGAATCTCTTGAAAACAGACAACATAACCTAAATCCCTTGAAAACGTCCATATTCTGAATCAGTATCGTGCCCATGTTCGTATCCGTTCAACATATCATGCAAGTCACCCTTGCAAATAGAATGGGCGCAGATGTTGGCTCTAACAATTTCTATTCAACCGAACTTAGGGTATAATCCAGTGTTCTAAAATGCGTTAAAAATCGGTGCATGAGGGATAGGTAGCCCCTTGCCGCATAATGGCACCTAGCTTTTCTATAACATTGGTTTAATCTCCTCAAACCATTGCTTGGAGAAAACTAAGCATTGAGTTTGTCAACCAATTGGTCCAAGTAAAAATGATAATGTCCAATCCAATGACAACTAGGCTATCTTGTTTCGGGATTACGTAAGTATAGTAGGAAATCTACCAGAAAAGGATGGAATTTTCTTGGAAGGCTATAAAAGTTGGCATCCTCTTCAAATTATGTTTTGGAGTTGGGGAAACGTTTCATAATAGTTTATAGGTTTAGTTTTGACACTTTTCTTGCTTCCAAAATCATTCATCAAAGGCAGTATTAGAGAACTCAAAATTTATATCGTCCAAGACTTTTGGTTCTTATTCGTGGATCTAAAACTTTGTGCATGTGATAATGGTTCCCAAAAGGCAGTTCTAGAGAAATCAACACAAAATTTGCACATGTAAGCAAACTACAACTACCACTCAACATGTAAACAAAAAGTAACAGCAACTTAGATCACAGTTAGCATTGTACATCATCTACATATTAGTGCTGGAGCACACATTACCGACACTCCGAAAAACTACTACTCCAAAATACACTAGGACACACCAAAATCGTGTGCAGTGTTTGTATCATATTGTACTTGTTTGCATGCAAATACTAAGTAAAACCTATAGACAAAGAAAAATTAAGAGATGCAATAATTCACTAACCATTGTGATCTACGCCATGATCATAGCCACTTCCTTTTCTACTGTTATAATATTCATCCTCGTCATAATCGCCATAATCATCATAATCGTCATAATCATCTTCATCGTAGTCAGCTCCATGAAAAACTTTTCGAGGCATGTTTCTGAAAAAGAAATCAAATTAAATTGTCAATGGAATTGCACTCGTAATAAAACAATGAACATTGGTAATTATGATTTTGCCTATTGAAACATTGTCTGCGACCAGAATCAATAGACACTGGGGTTAGAATTTACGTGAGCTTGACAATGAAATAGAGAACTAGGGCAATTTTTCATCATGACTCAAAGCTGACCAATCTATCTTTTCTTGGAGTCTTATTTACAAAAGTAAGAAAAGATACGGCAGGAAAACAAAATTGAATATTTTATTTTCAACGGGAATTGAATTATTGAGCTAGTCGAGTTCAGGTTGCGTATAGGTCAGCAAGTTATGGTACAGGTCAGTGGGTATGGATCCCTCTTCGAGACAGCATTGCCAGTTAAGTTCGAGTCAGCTGATCCAGGTAACAGTGATTAACTAGCTAATATAAAGATAAACTTCACGATTAAAAATAGTAGGTCGTGGAGACTACCTCGCTAACTGACTAGACTACAACTTTGTATTTAAAGGTAAAGGCACTAAGTGTATCTGATTGTAAATCAAGAATGTCATATTATCAGAAATTTGCTTATGGTACCAAACCACGAATTCTAACTATTATATATTAAACCTAACACCACTATCTTCAAAAAAAAAATGTATATTATACCAAACACGAAAATATAAATTTCCCATGAAATTGATGACTGGGAATAAAATTCCCAATAACATAGAATTGTCGGCAAGGCAATGTTGCAATACGCATACCAAACGTGACCTTACGGTATAAGAAATCACATAAAACCTCTAGACATAATATATTAGGATATATCCAATGGTGATTTCTAAAATTGAGTTTCTATCCTACATGGCATTGTACTTTTAAGGAAATTTCTATCCCAGTTGACAGTTTCTACATAGAAATTGCACCCAAAAAAAAAATTACTCTCCAATGGTTCTCAATTTGTATTCTGCGTGGTAGAAAATAAAAGGGTCAAGTTAATGATTTAGATTGAAGAATTTCTACGGGGAGAAACTCTCCATCCTACATCAGCGTCCCGTATAATAAAAATTGGTATATAAACCATGTTGGAAGAAGTTTTTATAAAAAGGATCTCTACCAAAGAAGTTTCCTAGAATGAGTTGTTAGTAAATTTGTTCAAAATATGTACGAATACATACTTTATTGAATAGAAAAAGGTAAAGAGCCACGTCATCAACAGATAATAGACACTAGCTATAGGCAAATTACATCAAATTAAAGCTCGAAATAACAAATTCTTACTAAACTAGAGATTTGCTACTCGCTCCATTAATACCTATCATAGGAAACGTCTATAGAATGCTCGTACTGAAGATTGGCAGCTAGTGCATAGACGGAAGAAGAAGAAAAAGCGGCCACACAAAGAGTCCCTTTTAGACTGACTGTGTCTGTGTCCGCAGTACGGACTCGGCGGGATTCGTGTCCGGTTCGGGTCGGAAACGTCGAATCCGATGCCGACACGAACCGGATGCGCGCAAAAGAAAGAAAATCGAGAAAAAAGTATGTACTTACATGTCTCGACGGACTGATGGAGGAGACGAATTGTTACAAAGGGGGCGGAGACCCTTCCCGACCCCTCTTATAAATAAAATTTACAACTATAATGAGGTTAGAATTAGGAATCGGAGCTGTCAACGGAACGGGTCGAGTCGGGTCGATTAGGATCGGATCTATGAAAAATGAGGATCCGAACCCGATATAGGCTTACTAGTTACTACGACCGGGCCAGCATCTGGATCCGATAAAGACAAAAGCATTCGAACCCGATCCTTGACCCGAAAAGGTTTCGTATTTATTTGCAAAAAATTGAAAGGGATGATCAAATCCAGCGATTGGCAAGAAAAGAAAATAATAATAATAATAATAATAATAATAATAATAATACTCAACGGAATAGTTTTTTAAAAAAATCGGGTCTCATTGGATAGATTTTAAGAATCCATAATTACACGTTTAGGAAACCGCAAGAGAAAAAAAAGATTTTGGATTTACAGTTTCAATGATAAAAAAGTGTATGAAAATCAATGACCTTTCTTGTCTCTCTAGTAAGGAACAAATGTATTTGATTAAAATAAAAAATAAAAAAAAATGAGCATTAGCCAGTTTTCAACCGAAAATTAAACCGAACTGAATATTAGTTTGGAAAAAAAAAATTGATAATACTAAAATTCTTTATGTGGTTCTGATTTTTTATTTCGATTTCGATGCAAAACCGAAAACCGGATAAAACTTTAATTATTTAAATACCCTTAATTCTATTCATACTTTGTGATTAAAAAAATTGTATATTTTAAAAACAACAATGTTGTGTATGTATTTTGAAGTCAAATTTTGATAATTTAACAACTAGTCAAACTTTGAACTCAACTTTTAAAATAAAACTTTTTTAAAAAAATTATAATTTTTAATATAATTTAACCATAATTACAACTTCTAGCCGATCCATTAAACAATATAAATAGTCCAATCGAATAAACCGAATCGATTATTCAGTTTCGTTTTGGTTTGGGCAAATCTAAGATCCGTTCGGTAGTGAATTTTTTGAATTTCGATTTAGACTATTTCGATTCAGTTAAAACTGAATAAACCGATCACTCATCCCTAAAAATGTGAGAAAGTGGAAAGTAATTGAATATATTATATTAATACAAATCATAATAATAAGTTTAACAAATAAAGATGAATAATATTTATAGTTAATTAATATAAATTAAAGAAATTATCAACTAATTAATTATTCTAATTGTATAATGAAATAAATAAATTGTCTTAAATAGTAATTAACTATCTTATTTATTAATTAATTATTAATAATCAAAACATATTCGAGTCAAGACTATAATATATCTTATTTCTTATTTAAATGAGCTACTTTGTTAAATAAACTATAGAATATTTCAGTTAATCACAACTTGATTGGAAAATTTTGCTCGTCACAAATGTATTGAAAGTACGGACACATCCAAACTCTTATGTAAAATCCCTAAATTTTTGAAAACTGTTTGTAAACACCCTAAATTTTTTAGATTTTTAAAATCAATTTTTGGAATTAATATGCAATTTTTCAGGAATTTACATAGGCCCTGTAGAGAGTTTGTAATTTTTAATTATTAATAACTAACATTAAACAGAAATAAAAATATGATTTTATGATGTAAAATAGAAAACCGGACTTAGGGTAATTTTCTGGAATTTTATTGGGCCTCAGACCTATTTTTAAAAGCCTAAAAACTAATTTCTAATTAAATTAATTTATTATTATTATTTACTGTTATTATTAATATTTTTTATTATATTTTGGTTTTGGGCCCGGCCCGGCCCAGTGGGCCGAACCCGTTGAACCCAGCCCAGCCCCCTTGGCTTAGCGGGTCGGGCGGGTCCGCCAACCCGGATCCACGCCCGACCCGACCCGCATCTCCCTCACCCTCTCCCCTCCCACGTTCGACCCCACGCCTCCCCGCGGTTTCTGCCGCGTTCTCCGGCGACGTGGCCGGAGAACCGCCTGGCCTCCCCCACGACCCCTCCGACCTCTCCGCCACATCGTCTCCGGCCAGCCCTCCCTCGACCCCTATTTAACCCCCTCTTCTCCGCCTCCCTTCCCCCCAAACCCGAACCCTAACCCTAACCACCCCGACTCCGGCCACCCCCTCACCGGAGCCCGCCGACCAGCGCACCTCAAGCGCCGCCCCGACCCTGCTGCAGCGCCGACCCCGACTGCCCTTCCTCTTCCTCTTCCTCCTCCTCCCCCAGGCCGAGCCGACCTTCCCCAGGCGGAGAAACCCCCAGGCGGACCCGACGCCGGCCATCCCTAGCTCCCCGACCCCCTCGGCGCCGCCCTAGCCGGTCGACGACCCCCTGCCAGCTCCGCCCTAGGCCGACGATGCCTCGCCAACCGTCCAGCGCTCCTCCAGCGCAGCCCCGGACACGCGGACACAGCCCAGCCCTAGGCCGGACACAACCCAGGACACGAACTCGCGTGTCGGACACAGTTCAAAACCTGGTTTCTCGGGTCTCCTTCAGGTACTCGTAACTTGCACCTCGGATCTCTGTTTTCGATTCTGTAAATTTCTACGCGAAGCCTGTATGACCCTCTCGGTGCCCGGACAAACCGCTCGGGGCATCGCGTCCTGTGGTGATCGCACACCGCGATCCAAAAACAGGAAAAACCAGACCCTGTTTCACCCCGGAACTGAGTGCGCCCCGCCAAACGGGACGACTTGGTCGCGTGCGGTCTTCACAGATACGTGCGCGTCGTTGACACGGACGTGTGTGATTTCGCGGAAGCTGATTCGGGTGTGCGTGCACACCGGAATCAACGCGTATCCGCGGACATCGCTCCGTATTCGACTTTTCTGCAATTCACCCTAACTTCGTGCACACACGTCAGATCGAGACAAAACTTGCGCCATCGGACTCGTAGCGATACGCTGGTCCTGTGGGACAAGTTTGGTTCGATTCTGAGAACGTTGACGAACTCGCGTGTCGTGGGCCCCACAGGCCCCGCTCGACGGGCGATTTCGTGATCGGCTCATCGGAATTCAAATCTGAAAGTTCCGTTGGGTTCGTATCAGCGTTCCTGACCTGTTGACACTAAGTTTGGTGAATTTGGAGACCGTTGACCCTGACACGTTTTTCGGTGCAAAGCGGGCCCACCGGTGGATCCCGTTTTAGCCCGAAATTATCGTTTTTGCCCTTGTCTCCAAATTGGACCCAAGGACAGGCGTTCTTAGCTGTTTGACACCTTCTGAGCGTGATGGTACTGTTTATTTCAGCTTTCGGAGACATCTCTGGAAATTTCCGAAACCAGGACCTAAGTGGAATTCAAATATCAGGCAAGTGCACCTTGCCAAACTTGCAGTCATTATTTTCATAGTTTCTGTAAAAATACTCTGCTGGATTTCTTGTGCAAATTCATATAAACTGATTTAAACTGCTTAACCTAGGAAACGTATGACGTACCTAGTGTCCGATCATAGTCGGGTGCCGACACCGTACGCGGTGTTGGGTTCGTCATTTAGAGATGGATTTACGATCCCCTTACTTTGTACTTGACCTATCAAGTACCCTACAACCCAGGACACTTGACACTATCATGGACAGAATCCTCCTGAGATATTCATGGTGATTCTGTATAGGATACAGGACTTGATAGAGATATTTATTATAGACAGTATGACTTGTTGCATTAGTATAATCCCGCTGACATGGACATGAGACATTATGGTCATGGCTTGCGTGATTACATTGGATGGGGAGAGACACACAGGCTACAAGCTGTTATATATATATATATATCTACTATTATTGTGAGGTTGTAGACTCTCCAGCAGAGCTAGACCCTTTACGTGTTATTACTGCTACCCGGCTCCCCGACACAGAGCTTGTAGCGGTCTCAGCCTGAGTACTAGTGTTGCTCTCATTTGCATATCACATAGATGGTTACTTAGTTTACCCTGCTGTACAATTATTTATTGCACTGCTTATTCAGTTGGCTTGTTTTATCTTGTGCCTTGCTATGTCCACTGAGGACCTGGAATGGATTATGTCCCCAGGTTTAGCTGAGGAGCAGTATCCCGAGGTATACGGGACCTGAGCTGAAGCTATTGCTGGAGCTGAACCGAACACTGAAGACGAGGTGACTGCCAAGGACTTCTCCTGAGTGCCTGTCCCAGTACTCATTTATTTATTTCATGTTTATATCTTTTGTTCCTGGCCTATAGAGCCAGTTTATTCAGACTTAAGTCGGATTGTTGCTCCGACTGTCTTGCTGTGATTTGTTGTTGCTACTTATTTCCATTCAGTATGCAGTTTATTACTTTATCTTTATGGATGAGATTAGTGTGACTTGTGTAGTAGACCTTATTTACAGCTTAAGTACGCCCTGATGGTTCCATTAAATTGGGTTATCCATCGGTGCGTGCTGCTGGCCATTGCCACGTATCTCCAGTCCCTCGGCATTTTGGGACTGGGGCGTGACATGGTTTTTGTGGTGGCCCATGCAGGTCCTGACTAAATTGTTCGGTTTCAACTTAGGGACCGGACAGGCCTGCAATAGGATAGGTTATAGGATCTCATCCATTGATTGAATCGTTTTTGAACTCTATGTCGAATTCAATTTAATTGCTTGAATTGCATCCTGTTTTGATTCCTTTGTGCGTTCTCATTGTTTCCTTTTGGTGAAGAGTTATGGATCCCAGAAGTGGTGACGAGACCCCCTTGGGTACACCGACTGAAGCAGGGTTTACCTGCGAAGCTGGAACGACGCCAGATACCAGAGGACAATCCTCTCAGAGCAATCAAACTCGCTAGCCAAGTTCCAGGTTCAGGCGTGATGACATCCCGCCTCCTCCCCAGTTCCCTCCTGCGATGCCTGTCTTTCCCCCAGGACAGGCAATGGACGGCCAGCAAATATTCCAGATGTTCTACGCCATGATGCAGGCACAACAACAGATCCAACAGGAGACCCAACGCCGAGAGGCCGAGAACCTAAGGAACTGCCTAGTCGCAGCATTGGAACATGCAAATCCACCAAATAGGCGGCCAGTGACGGTATCTATCACGGATTTCCGTCAACTCAAGCCCCGTACCTTCTCGGGCAAGGAAGGACCAACTGAAGTGCATGAATGGCTTACAAACACACAGCATCAGTTGGAGGCCGCCGAACTACCAAGGGACAAATGGATGACTGCCGTCAGGATGCAACTGACGGACAACGCACATCATTGGTGGTTGTCCAAAGAAAGAAGGCTCGGACATGATCAGGTTACCTGGGAGGAGTTCTCCAGACTCTTCCAGGAAATGTACATCCCTGTTGTGGCTCGGTCAGAACTCCGAGACAGATTCAACCGCCTGATCCAGGGCAACATGACGGTGGAGGAATATAACGCTGAATTCATTCGCCTGAGCCGCTTCGCCCCTTCGCTAATTCCTACCGAAGAGGAGAAGGCGGAAAAGTTCTTTGATGGGCTCAGGTTCGAGCTTCAGAAGTTAATCGGATCGGTCGCGCCCACCTCTTACACCGACGTCCTAGCTGCAGCACGTCGGCTGGAGCGCGTTACTCGGAGGGAATCAAGCCTGAAACGTCCCTTCTCCTCAGCACCGTCCAAGTCATCACCAGGAGAATCTGCTAAACGGCCCCAGAAGAGCCCGCCTCCAAGAGCAGCAACTAAGAACCTGCCTACTTGCCATTACTGCAGCAAGGTAGGACATATTGAAAAAGAATGTCGACGCAAGCTAGGACTCTGCCTGGTTTGCGGATCTGGACAACACTTCTCAAAGGACTGCTCGGAACGTCGAGAGGGAGTTCCGAATCGGCCAGCTCCACCTGCAGCTCTTCCAGCTGGGGGAGCAACTCAGACAGGGCCTGGAGGAGCCAGGCCACCTCTACCACCTCAGGCAGCATTGTTCCAACAAGATCGTCAGCAAAGGGGTCCCGCTCAGGGACGAGGTCAGGCATATGCACTAGCAGTCATTGAGGAAGCTACTGCAGGCGAAGTGATAGCAGGTACCATATTAGTAGCTTCAATTCCTGCTATAGCATTATTTGATTCTGGAGCTTCGCATTCATTTATTGCTGCTAGCTTCGTAGCCACACATAGAATAGCTACCGCACCTCTCTCGAAGATGAAGAGAATTCTAACGGGAGGTGGAATTATCCCGGTTAGTGATACTTGTAGATCATGTTCGGTAGTAGTCTGTGGCCGAGAGATGCGAGCCCAATTCCTGATCTTTTCTATGCCTAATTACGATGTTGTACTTGGTATGGACTGGTTAAGTCAGTACCATGCGACGCTGGATTGCCGGCTTGGAAAAGTAATATTTAGACCCCCTAGCCTTCCTGAGTTTGAATTTCTACGAGGAGCTGTAGAACAAGGGGTCCAGCCAACTCTTAGGGTATTGACTGTAGAAGAAGATTCAAGTTACCCAAGAGTCATAACGGAATTTGTGGATGTGTTTCCCGACGATCTTCCAGGTTTACCACCTGATCGGGAGAGAGAATTCACAATAGACCTAACTCCAGGAGCCGAACCTATCACTTCATCGGTATATCGGCTAGCACCTAAGGAGTTAGTGGAGCTGAAAACACAAGTTGACGACCTTCTGGAGAAAGAATTTATCCGGCCCAGTGTTTCACCATGGGGAGCACCTATACTTTTTGTACCCAAGAAGGATGGATTTGTACGACTGTGCATTGATTACAGAGCCCTTAATGCTGTAACTATTAAGAACCGGTACCCATTACCACGCATTGATGATTTGTTTGACCAATTGAGTGGTGCTAAGGTATTCTCAAAGATTGACCTTAGATCCGGTTATCACCAGATTAGGGTGAAGAAGGAAGATATCCCAAAGACGGCCTTCAGAACTAAGTATGGGCATTATGAGTTCCTAGTTATGTCGTTTGGTTTAACCAACGCACCCGCCGTATTTATGAGTTTGATGAACGGGGTCTTCCATCAGTACTTGGATAAGTTCGTAGTGGTATTCATTGATGATATCCTAGTCTACTCCAAGAACCACGAAGAGCACGAGGAACACCTTAGAATTGTGCTAGAAATATTGAGAAGGGAGAAGCTATATGCCAAACTCAGTAAATATGAGTTCTGTATGGACAAGGTGCCATTCTTAGGGCATATTATCTCGGGTGAAGGACTGTCTGTGGACCCAGAAAAGGTCACTGCTATAGAGACCTGGCCTACCCCTACCTCTGTTGCAGAAGTGAGAAGTTTTCTTGGACTTGCTGGGTATTACCGGCGGTTCGTAGAAAAATTTTCAAGAATCGCAGAGCCGATGACTAAGCTGACACGGAAGGATCAGGAGTTCATATGGACGGAAGAATGCCAAAATACCTTTGAAGAATTAAAGAGGCGTCTAACAACAGCACCAGTCTTGACTCTTCCCTCAGGGTCAGAAGGTTTTGTTGTTTATAGTGATGCGTCCGGTAGTGGACTAGGTTGTGTCTTGATGCAACATGGCAAGGTTATCGCTTATGCATCGAGGCAGCTGAAGGTCCACGAGAAGAACTACCCAACGCACGACCTGGAGCTAGCTGCAGTGATTTTTGCATTAAAGATCTGGAGACATTATCTGTATGGAGAAAAGGTCGAGATATTCACTGATCATAAGAGCTTAAAGTATGTTTATACACAGAAGGAGCTCAACATGAGGCAAAGGCGTTGGCTTGAGTTGATGGTGGACTTTGACATCGATCTGCAGTACCACCCGGGGAAAGCAAATGTTGTAGCCGACGCCCTCAGCAGAAAACCCTCAGCTTATTTCTTGACGGAGCAGCCCCAGCTATTACAAGACTTGCAAGATCTTCAGATAGAGGTTGTTCTACCTGGACAAAATGGTTTGCTGGCTAACCTCGAATTGAAGTCATCACTGGTGGAGAGAATCAAGGAAGCTTTGCCTAATGATGCCAGATTCCGAAGGCTGAGAGAAAGAACAGAAGTAGGCCTGCAGACGGGACTTCGCATCCACGAGGACGGAACATTAAGGTGCGGAAATCGCCTATGTGTTCCAAATGGAGAATTAAGGCAGGAATTGATGACAGAAGCCCATAGCTCCATATACTCGGTTCATCCAGGAGGAACCAAGATGTACCGGGACTTAAGACAATATTACTGGTGGCATGGAATGAAAAGGAAGATTGCCCGCTTTATGGCAAAATGCTTAGTCTGCCAGCAGGTAAAGGCCGAGCACCAAAGGACTGCAGGTATGTTGCAGTCGCTTCCCATCCCTGAATGGAAGTGGGAGCATATTACCATGGACTTCGTCACTGGATTTCCAAGAAGCCCTAGTGGTAAGGATGCAGTATGGGTCATCGTGGATCGGCTCACTAAGTCGGCTCACTTCTTGCCGTTCAGAGTTGGACAATCCACGGAAGTACTAGCCGACATGTATATGCGACAGATCGTAAAATTACATGGAGTGCCGGTTAGTATTGTATCAGATCGAGACTCGAGATTTATATCTCACTTCTGGCGAAGCATGCAAGAGAGTCTCGGCACCAGGCTCAAGTTCAGTACTGCCTATCATCCCCAGACAGATGGCCAATCAGAGCGCATAATTCAGATCTTGGAAGACATGCTGCGATCATGTATACTGGACTTCGGAGGATCTTGGGAAGATCACCTGCACTTAGTGGAGTTCTCCTACAACAACAGCTATCAGGCAAGCATTCAGATGGCACCTTTCGAGGCGTTGTACGGAAGGAAGTGCAGATCTCCAATATGCTGGAGCGACGTTGGCGAACGTCAAATACTGGGTCCAGAGTTGGTAACAGAGACAGTGGAGAAAGTAAAACAGATTCAGAACCATCTCCGTGCAGCCCAGGATAGACAGAAGCACTGGGCCGATGCACACAGACGACCCCTGGAGTTCAAGGAAGGAGAGCATGTATTTTTGAGGATCTCGCCCACTAGAGGTACTATCAGATTTGGCAGCAGAGGCAAGTTAAGCCCAAGGTACATTGGTCCATTTGATATCTTGGAGCGCATTGGTGAGGTGGCTTACCGTCTTGCATTACCTCCGTCCTTAGAGGGAGTGCATGACGTATTCCACGTCTCACAACTGAGGAGGTATGTGACGGACCCAAGCCATATAGTTGATCATTCTGAGATTTCGGTGGGACCTAGCCTGAGATACGAGGAGCAGCCAGTGGGTATACTCGACACCAGCGAGAAGACACTGCGAGGGCAGACAATCAGGCTGGTTCGAGTAGCTTGAAAACAACACTCTCCTGGTGAATCGACCTGGGAGCGAGAAGATGTTATGCGGCAGCGTTATCCACATTTATTTGCAGAATCAGGTAGAACCTAAGCATTCTTTAATTCTGTAAATCTTGCCTTTATAGTTTACCCTTCGATTGCGAGGACGCAATCCTCTTAAGGGGGGGTAGATTGTAAACACCCTAAATTTTTTAGATTTTTAAAATCAATTTTTGGAATTAATATGCAATTTTTCAGGAATTTACATAGGCCCTGTAGAGAGTTTGTAATTTTTAATTACTAATAACTAACATTAAACAGAAATGAAAATATGATTTTATGATGTAAAATAGAAAAGCGGACTTAGGGTAATTTTCTGGAATTTTATTGGGCCTCAGACCTATTTTTAAAAGCCTAAAAACTAATTTATAATTAAATTAATTTATTATTATTATTTACTTTTATTATTAATATTTTTTATTATATTTTGGTTTTGGGCCCGGCCCGGCCCAGTGGGCCGAGCCCGTTGAACCCAGCCCAGCCCCCTTGGCTTAGCGGGTCGGGCGGGTCCGCCAACCCGGATCCACGCCCGACCCGACCCGCATCTCCCTCACCCTCTCCCCTCCCACGTTCGACCCCACGCCTCCCCGCGGTTTCCGCCGCGTTCTCCGGCGACGTGGCCGGAGAACCGCCTGGCCTCCCCCACGACCCCTCCGACCTCTCCGCCACATCGTCCCCGGCCAGCCCTCCCTCGACCCCTATTTAACCCCCTCTTCTCCGCCTCCCTTCCCCCCAAACCCGAACCTTAACCCTAACCACCCCGACTCCGGCCACCCCCTCACCGGAGCCCGCCGACCAGCGCACCTCAAGCGCCGCGCCGCCCCGACCCTGCTGCAGCGCCGACCCCGGCTGCCCTTCCTCTTCCTCCTCCTCCCCCAGGCCGAGCCGACCTTCCCCAGGCAGAGAAACCCCCAGGCGGACCCGACGCCGGCCATCCCTAGCTCCCCGACCCCCTCGGCGCCGCCCTAGCCGGTCGACGACCCCCTGCCAGCTCCGCCCTAGGCCGACGATGCCTCGCCAACCGTCCAGCGCTCCTCCAGCGCAGCCCCGGACACGCGGACACAGCCCAGCCCTAGGCCGGACACAACCCAGGACACGAACTCGCGTGTCGGACACAGTTCAAAACCCGGTTTCTCGGGTCCCCTTCAGGTACTCGTAACTTGCACCTCGGATCTCTGTTTTCGATTCTGTAAATTTCTACGCGAAGCCTGTATGACCCTCTCGGTGCCCGGACAAACCGCTCGGGGCATCGCGTCCTGTGGTGATCGCACACCGCGATCCAAAAACAGGAAAAACCAGACCCTGTTTCACCCCGGAACTGAGTGTGCCCCGCCAAACGGGACAACTTGGTCGCGTGCGGTCTTCACAGATACGTGCGCGTCGTTGACACGGACGTGTGGGATTTCGCGAAAGCTGATTCGGGTGTGCGTGCACACCGGAATCAACGCGTATCCGCGGACATCGCCCGTATTCGACTTTTCTGCAATTCACCCTAACTTCGTGCACACACGTCAGATCGAGACGAAACTTGCGCCATCGGACTCGTAGCGATACGCTGGTCCTGTGGGACAAGTTTGGTTCGATTCTGAGAACGTTGACGAAATCGCGTGTCGTGGGCCCCATAGGCCCCGCTCGACGGGCGATTTCGTGATCGGCTCATCGGAATTCAAATCTAAAAGTTTTATTGGGTTCGTATCAGCGTTCCTGACCTGTTGACACTAAATTTGGTGAATTTGGAGACCGTTGACCCTGACACGTTTTTTGGTGCAAAGCGGGCCCACCGGTGGACCCCGTTTTAGCCCAAAATTGCCGTTTTTGCCCTTGTCTCCAAATTAGACCCAAGGACAGGCGTTCCTAGATGTTTGACACCTTCTGAGCGTGATGGTATTATTTATTTCAGCTTTCGGAGATATCTCTGGAAATTTCCGAAACCAGGACATAAGTGGAATTCAAATATCAGGCAAGTGCACCTTGCCAAACTTGCAGTCATTATTTTCATAGTTTCTGTAAAAATACTCTGCTGGATTTCTTGTGCAAATTCATATAAACTGATTTAAACTGCTTAACCTAGGGAACGTATGACGTACCTAGTGTCCGATCATAGTCGGGTGCCGATACCGTACGCGGTGTTGGGTTCGTCATTTAGAGATGGATTTACGATCCCCTTACTTTGTACTTGACCTATCAAGTACCCTACAACCCAGGACACTTGACACTATCATGGACAGAATCCTCCTGAGATATTCATGGTAATTCTGTATAGGATACAGGACTTGATAGAGACATTTATTATAGACAGTATGACTTGTTGCATTAGTATAATCCCGCTGACATGGACATGAGACGTTATGGTCATGGCTTGCGTGATTACATTGGGTGGGGAGAGACACACAGGCTACAGGCTGTTCTATATATATATCTACTATTATTGTGAGGTTGTAGACTCTCCAGCAGAGCTAGACCCTTTACGTGTTATTACTGATACCGGCTCCCCGACACAGAGCTTGTAGCGGTCTCAGCCTGAGTACTAGTGTTGCTCTCATTTGTATATCACATAGATGGTTACTTAGTTTACCCTGCTGTTCAATTATTTATTGCACTGCTTATTCAGTTGGCTTATTTTATCTTGTGCCTTGCTATGTCCACTGAGGACCTGGAATGGATTATGTCCCCAGGTTTAGCTGAGGAGCAGTATCCCGAGGTATACGGGACCGGAGCTGAAGCTATTACTGGAGCTGAACCGAACACTGAAGACGAGGTGACTGCCGAGGACTTCTCCTGAGTGCCTGTCCCAGTACTCATTTATTTATTTCATGTTTATATCTTTTGTTCCTGGCCTATAGAGCCAGTTTATTCAGACTTAAGTCGGATTGTTGCTCCGACTGTCTTGCTGTGATTTGTTGTTGCTACTTATTTCCGTTCAGTATGCAGTTTATTACTTTATCTTTATGGATGAGATTAGTGTGACTTGTGTAGTAGACCTTATTTACAGCTTAAGTACGCCATGATGGTTCTATTAAATTGGGTTATCCATCGGTGCGTGCTGCTGGCCATTGCCACGTATCTCCAGTCCCTCGGCATTTTGGGACTGGGGCGTGACACTGTTTTATTATTAATTTTTCCTAATTTATTCCATGTAGGCGACCCTTTGGACAGTAACTAGCTTAACCGTATACACCAATATAATTTTTACAATTTTCTATATATATAAATAATTAGAATAGAATTCTTATTGGATCTCAACCGAAACCCAAACTCCTAAACCACTACCCGCTTGTCCTTTCTCCGCGCGTAAAGAAGAGAAATATCAGCAGCAAGTAGTAGCAAAACCTACCTTGCTTGTCCTTTCTCCCCGCGTAAAGTTAGAAATAAACAGCATCAGTAGCAAAACCAACCTTTCTTCCCTCCGCGCGTAAACCAATTCCACCGTATAATTCCTTTCACCATGCGTAAAACAACCCCCTCCTATGACTCATCCCCCACCGCATCTTTATCTATTATTCCTAAACTAACATCAACCAAAACCTAAACCAATGGAAGAACAACCGAAACTAGAGCCAATGAAAGAAAGAGGCAGCAGCAGTAATTCTTAATCCCTAAGTTTCCCCACCGCCTCCTTATTCCTATATATATTACAACTCTCCCAAAACTCTAATCCAACTTCTTTCAACAAAACTTAAACACAATATCAGGACGTGCACTATACTGAATTCTTGCTCAGGCAAGTATACCTTGCCAAATCTTTATTGTTTAAATTATATATTGTTGCATGTTATCCTGTTGCAATATACATATAACTGTGCACGCCCGAGATTGACTCGGGTGCAGTCGACAAATACGTCGATACGTAGTATAACTAACTTAGACATTAGCAGACTCACCTACAGATGCGAGGGTATTCTGATATTCTCCTAGACCCTGACACTTGTACACGCATCACGATTGTAACTCATGTTGGGATGCGGGTTCGATTACTTGATTAGCTACCGGTGCGTGGGACACACATCACGGTTTAGCATGTAGTCAAGATTATCTAGAAAGTTGTGACTTGGCATATAGCTATGTGGTATGCATGTTGTGTATTCGACTTGTATATCCATATTGGGCAGGAAAGACAACTAGTAGGCGTATGGGATATACACATTGGATTCTGTAGTATCCGGAGGAGCCACGGGTCCAATGACTTCCTTTATTGCAGACACCGTGCTCTTCGGAGTGATAGGGACGTATATATATTGCAGATACCTCATTCTTCGGAATGATGGACGATATGCCTACGCCTACCCATACGTACCAAGGTTGTCTTCAAATTGCATTCACTTAAATGGTTAGCACACCCTTATTTACTTTATTCAGTATTTATATATGGCATGCTTTTATGTATCTTTTTATGTCCCACTGAGGACCTGGTTCCCTTCCAGATTTAGATGAGACGTACTATCCCACGGTGTACGGACCTGGGTAGGAGACGAGGTACGCGTCCGAGGAGGAGCTAGAGGTGCTGTCATCCGAGTTTCTCTGATCTTGGGTAGACTTGTCATCTATAGCTGGAGCCTCTTTATCTAGATAGCCGATGCTCTAGTCGTGTTATATTTCAGCACTCTTATTTTAGTTTTTGTAGTGGGTTTGTTCCCACCAGACATATCTGGGTTGTACTATGACATTTCAGACTTAGCACTTATATTCCAGTACTTATTTCAGTGTTCCTTGATACATTGTGGATGAGATTAGATGTTACCTGTTATATGCTAGTACTAGACTTGTTTGTATTTTAGGACAGCGCAGCACGTATCTTTGGGTCCAATAAATTGGATTTTTCCTTCGGAGACGTGTCAGCTGGCCAATGCCACGTGGCCTGGTCCCACATTACTTTGGGATTGGGGCATGACATCTTATGCATTGTAGTCGAACAATTCTAGTTTGTAAGTCCAAAAATAAGATAATTAGAACGGATAAAATTCTCTGGTTCAACTGAAGGAGATATCATCTGCATGCACGAATCACCCACCTAAATAAATGCGCAAACCAGTGCTTGGGAGTAAGGTGCTTGCGATTTGGAACTTCACTTACAGCTGGAACTCGTTGATTTCATTAGCTGACTTAGAAGAAAAGGATGATCACTTATCCACTTGAAAGACGAAATTCTCCGACCTTGACTCCACGGGAACTTCGAATCATGTCCGAAGACTATCAAAAAGCCTTTCTACCCTATCGAGAGAAGAATAAGACTCATCTTTCCAACCGAAAAATTTTGCACGCTAAAATGATCCGTCTAGAAATACTTGCGTCATAACGCAAACCTCTAATTGTTACAAATAATTAGATAATCCAAATAAATTTAGTCCAAATCTAGAGTGTACTAGAACATCCAAACTTTTTGACCTTCATTGCCATGGAAAATTAAATATTAACAAAAAAAACTTTATCTTATCGTTAATATTTAATAATCAATCGGGTGTTATTTGTAATTTATAATCTTAATTATGTAAAAACTAATAAGAAAGTACAAATCCTAAAGCTACATCCCACCTCCAAGTATTTAAATAAAACACTTTTCCCTTGTGCGACCGTATAGGCTACTCCCCTCAAGGAGAGGTAGATCAATCTTAAGGGGAGTAGCCTATCAATCTTGAGGGGAGTAGCCTATGCGGCCACACAAGGGAACCCAGGCACTGGATCCCTCGTTTTTTTTGTTTTTTTCATAAAATGTCATATATATATATATATATATATATATATATATATATATATATATATATATCATCCCATGTATATTAATAAAATTTAGAAATTAGCAAAACTTTTTTTGGATTTCTTGTGTTGCAAGGAAAAACAAAATTAGCAAAACTTAAAAATATACTTATTTCATGTCGGGTTGGGGTGGGGAGCAACCTGTGATTATTTCTAATTTGTTTCTTTAGATCAATATATTTTGGCCTACGATCAACTTGTAATTTATTAATCACCTCACTCTCTCTCGATTTATTGGTATTTCTATTTTGAATACTTGTGCATCTTGTTGAATGTTATATTGTATCAAGAGTTTTGATTTACTTATAAAATTTATATTTTGATGCAATTAATTTGTAATTTCTTCATGAGTATTTCTAAAGAAAAGAAAAAAAAAATTCATAGAGGGTCTCCAAAATCCCAGGGTCGTCTGACCCTAAGGAGAGGAAGATTGTTCTTGACATATTTATTGAAATGATTGAGAAGAGAAAGAATTTGGAGATTTTGCATGTACATGAAGAGTTGATAAGGAAGATTGTCGGTAAGGAAAATAATTTAGATACTCGAAATGAGAAAATAAAATTATTGGTAAGGAAGGTTGTTTTTATTATTTGAGTTCCTTGTCAGAGTTAGAAGAATTATAAAGTAGTAAATACTAGGTTTTTATGCCAAATGAGGTGGATAGCCAGGGAGAAGTTGGCATTGTTTGTGAATGACAAGGATTGGTGGTTGGGTTTGAGAATGGAGAATAACAATTTAAGTTTTTTTGATATAATGTTCGGAGTCCGACGTTATGTTTGGGACATTTTATGCACACTGCATTGTATATGTCACGAATCAGCCTGTAGCATGTGTGTCTCTCCCCACTCAATGTAATCACACATCTCATGTCCACGATGTCTCATGTCCATGTCATGCAAGATCATATCTAATGCAGCAAGTCATAATGATATCTAAGCATATGAATAAAGTATATGTCACGAATCCTGTAAACACCTTATTTTTCAGAATAATTTTAATATATATATTCGGTATTTTCTGGAAAAGAACCAAGGTAATTAAGGGTTAAAGATTTTTAAATGCAGTTTATTGGAATTAAATTATTGTGGAAATAATATTTTATGGGGTAAAATGAAAAACCGGACATAAGGTATTTTTCGGTGAATTTATTGGACTCCGAAAACGCGTTTTAAGCCTTAAAAACTTTTGGCTCATTAAACCGAACCAAACTAAACCCAGATTAAACCAAACCGTTGACCGAACCAAACCGATGGCTAAGCCGAACCAAGCCAACCCATCATAATGGGTCGGGTCGGGTCGGATCCAGCAAACCCGACCCGGACCCGAAACCCTAACCGAGCCCTAAGAGAATCCTCCACCGGATTCACTATTCAAGCCATATTTATACCTCGACTTCCGTGCCCGCCGCCGCCGCAAAACCCTATAGACCCATCTCCGCCGCAGCTGACGATCCCCCTCGCCTGAACCCTAGGCAGCCGACGTCTTCTCCACCTTTCACCCGTTCCCCCAGACGTCGACCACCCCTCGACGCCGTCGTTCTCATCCGCTCGATCACCGACAGCCTCCTCTTCTCCCCACGACCCCGCCCCTCTGCTCGACTCCACCCGCGACCACCCAGCCCCGCTCGTCCCTCGCCGAGCTCCAGTCCCCTCGTCGACCTCCCCACCCGCAGTCCGACTCCGGCGTTGCTACTCACCGCCGACCCTGACTCCCCCTCAACCCCGACCCGCCGCTGGGAACAGCAGCCGATGAGCCTCCCTCCGCCGACCGGAATGGCTCGCCACCAGCAACTTAGGCAGTTGCCCCGATCCTGACTCGGCTCGTGTCAAGGAGATACGACAGACACGCGGACACGGTAGATTCGGACCAGGACACGAGACAGCACCTCGGACACGTGGAATTCAGCGTTCACGGAGCCCTGTTCAGGTATCGTTTTCTCTCGCCTCGCAACTCCGTTTTAGTTTTTGTCAGTTGCTACACGTAGAATGTATAACCCTCTCGGTGCCCGTGTAACCCGCTCGGTGCATCGCATCCTGTGGTGATCGCACACCGCGATCCAAAAACAGGAAAAACAATGCCATGTTTCATCCCGGAACTGAGTGCGCCCCGCCAAACGGGACGACTTGGTCACACGCGGTCTTCACAGATACGTGGGCGTCGTTGATACGGGCGTGCGAGATTTCGCAGAAGCTGTTTCGGATGTGCGAGCACACCGGAATCAGTGCGTATCCGCGGACAACGTCCCGTATCCGACTTTACTGGAACATGTTGTAACTTTATGTACACACGTTGGATCGAGACGAAACTTGCGCCATCGGACTCGTAGCAATACGCTGGTCCTGTGACCCAAGTTTGGTTCGATTCTAAGAACGTTGACAAAATTGCGTATCGTGGGCCCCACAGGCTCCACTTGACGGGCGATTTTGAGATCGGCTCATCGGAATCTAATTCTGGAAGTTCCGTTGGGTTCGTATCATCGTTCCTGACTTGTAGACATTGAGTTTGATAAATTTGGTGACCTTTGACCCTGACACACTTTTCGGTGCAAAGTGGCCCACATGTGGACCCCGCTTTGGGCCGAAAATGTCATTTTGCCCCTGTGTCCAAATTGGACTTAAGGACAGGCGTTTCTAGCTATTTGACATTTTCTGAGACGGGTGGTGATGTTTATTACAGCTTTTGGAGGAGTACCCACAGGATCCACTGATACCGGGACGATTGTTGATACTCAAACATCAGGCAAGTGTACCTTGCCAAACCCTGCAGTATTGTTATATATTTTTCTTGCTTCATTATATTGCTGTGCATGCTCAACCTAGGACCGTGTGACATACTTAGCGTCCGATTATCAGTCGGGTGCCAACACTGTACGCGGTGTTGGGTACTGTCATGTAGAGATGGACATTCGTGACACTTTATATTCTCGTACTTGTCTTATCAAGTACCATACGACCCAGGACACTTGACACTGTTCATGAGACAGGATATTCCCGAGATATTTGTGGTGATTCTGTATAGGATACAGGACTTGACAAAGATACTATATTCATAGATACATATGACTTGTTGCATTAGTGATGATCCCGCTTGACATGGACATGAGACGTTATGGTCATGATATGCGTGGTTACATGGGGTGGGGAGAGATACACAGGCTACAGGCTATTTTCTATATATATCTACTACTATTGTGAGGCCGTAGACTCTCGTAGCAGAGCTAGGCACATTACGTGTTTATTTCCGCTACCGGCTCCCCGACACAGAGCTTGTAGTGGCACAGCCTGAGTACTCGTGCTGCTCTCACTTGCATTTTCACATAGATGGTTACTTACTTGCCCTGTTTATTCCATTTATTTTTTGCACTGCATTTATTTTGGCATGAGCTTTCTTGTACCTTGATATGTCCCCTGAGGACCTGGATCCGGATTATGTCCCCAGGATTTGAGGACGAGATCTATCCCGAGGTATACGGGACCGGAGCAGGAGCTGATCCAGGATCTGTACCGCCATCCGAGGATGAGGTGTTAGCCGAAGACTTCTCCTGAGCATCCATGTTCATGCTCAGTATTTATTTATTTATTTCAGTCATTTATTTTCTGGTCAGATGAACCATTGTATTAGATATTTATCGGGTTGTTTCCCGAAGCACTTTGTTGAGACTAGCTGATGATTTACATTCCTTATTTATTCTGTGGATCATATTTCATATCTTGTGTGGATGAGATTAGTTGTGCCATGTTTGTCGTAGACTGGATTTTACAGCTTAAGTATGCCCTGATGGATCCATTAAATTGGGTTTATCCATCGGTGCGTGCTGCTGGCCATTGTCACGCGTCCAGTCCCTCGGTATTTTGGGATTGGGGCATGACAAATCCTGTAACCTATACAGAATCACCATGAATATATCAGGAAGATTCTGTCTCATGAATAGTGTCAGGTGTCCTGAGGTATGACGTACTTGATAATGCAAGCACGAGAATGTAGGGTCACGATATCAACCTCTAGGTGACGTTACACAACTCCACGTACGGCGTTGACACCCGAATATTATTCGGACGTTAAGTAATATCACACGGTCCTAGGTTAAGTAGAGATATTACAGTATAAATCAAGAGAATAGTATAAACAAATGCTGCAAGTATGGCAAGGTACACTTGCTTGGAGTTCTAACTCCAACTGTTGCTCTGGTATCAGCGGGATTTGCATGTACTCCTCTGGTTGCTGAAATAAACGTTACCATCAGGTTCAGAAGATATCAAATAGCTAGAATTGCCTGTCCATAAGTCCAATTTGGACACAGGGGCAAAAGGACAGTTTCTAGTCAAAGCGGGGTCCACATGTGGCCCGCTTCGCACCGAAAAATGTGCCAGAGACAATGTTCTCCAAATTTGCCAAACTTAGTGTTCACAAGTCTAGAACGACGATACGAACCCAACGGAATATTCAAAACTGTATTCCGATGAGCCGATCACAAAATCGCCCGTCAAGTGCAGCCGTGGGGCCCACGATACGCGATTTTATCAACGTTCTCAGAATCGAACCAAACTTGGGTCACAGGACCAACGTATTGCTATGAGTCCGATGGCGCAAGTTTTATTTTGACACAACGTGCGTACACGAAGTTATAATGAGTTCCATAATAGGGCCGATACGGGGTATTGTCGACGGATACACGTTAATTCCGGTGTGCACGCACATCCAAATCAACTTCCGCGAAATCCCATACGTCCGTATTAACGGCGTGCACCTTTTGGTGAAGTCCGCGCACGACCAAGTCGTCCCGTTTAGTGGGGCGCACCCAGTTCCGGGAAAAAATAAGGTAATTATTTTTCTGATTTTGGGTCGCAGTTTGCGATCGCCACAGGACGCGATACCCCAAACAAATTATACGGGTATCGAGAGGGTCATGCAGTCTATGCGTCACAGCAGATGGAACGGAAAATGGGGCAGCGAGGAGAGAGAAACAGTCACCTGAATAGGGCTCCGAATACGCATTTTCGCGAGGTGGTGCGACACCGCACGGTGGCGGGCACGACGGCACCTAGGGCACGGCGGCGGCTAGGGCACGGTGGAGGAAAGCTCAGGGTGGCCGGAGGCTGATGGCGGAGAGGGTTCGTCGTTGTCTCGGAGTCTGAGGTAGAGTCGTCGGTCGGAGGCGGTGTTGGCAAAGCTGGGAGGGACGGTGGTGGTTGTGGCTTACGGTGGTGGTGATCGGGTTGGACGAAGGGGTTTAAATAGGCCGGGGAGGGAGGTGGTCGGTCAGCCGTTGACGGAGAGAGGCCGGCGGTCGAGGAGGCGAGCGGACGCGGCAGTTGGGCGGTTGCGGAAGGCGTCGGGTCGGTCGGGCGACGGAACTGAAACGGCGGCGGCGATTTACGGGAGAAATTGGGGATTACTGTAGCATGGGTCGGGTCAGTTTCGGGTCGGGTTTGGATGCGGGTCCGAATCCGACCCACTAAGATACTGGTCGGGTACGGGTCGGGTACGGGTCGGGTTGATGAATCTGACCCGTTAGGGTTTTATATATATTAGGGTCTGAGTCAGGGTTCGGTTCGATTCATTAAACCGGGTTTAAAATTAAACCGGTTTAAATTGGTTTATTTTGGTTTATTAAAAATATTAATTTTTAGGTCTTTAAAAATAGTTCCGGGGTCCAATAAATTCCAGAAAAATTATCATATGTCTAATATTTTATTTTACACCCAAAAATATTATTTTCATAATATTTTAATATTTATTTTAATACTTAAAAATATTTGATTCAGAAGAACAGTTATTTTAATTCCTAAAAATCATAAAAAATTCTAGAAAATTTTGAAAATTCATTTTTAAAATCTTGAAAAATCTGGGGGTTTACACCCCGAATAGGGAAAACGGGGCACCACATCTCCTCTCCTCTCCTCTCCTCTCTCTCTCCTCTCCTCTCCTCTCCTCTCCCCTCTGTTCCTGCTCATCTCCTCTCTCCTCTCCTCTCTTCTCCCCTCTGTTTCCGCTCCTCTCCTCTCCTCTATGTTCCCGCTCCTCTCCTCTCCTCTCTCCTCTTCTCTCCTCTCCTCTCCTCTCCTCTTTCTTCTTTCTTTTCCTCTTTTCTCTCTTTTTCTCTTGTCCTGTTACCACTCGTGACCACTTTCTTTTCCTTTTTTTTCTTTTTTTTCTCTTGTCCTCTTCTCTCCCTCTCACAAATGTTCTCGTGACACTCTTGTCCTCTTCTCTCCCTCTCTCTAAATATTATAGTCCGTGACCCTCCATCTCTCTAACCCTTCTCTCCCTCTCTCTCTCTAAATATTAGCCCGTGACTCTCCTTCTCTCTAACCCGTGAACATTTTCCTGTACTTTTCTATCTCTTGGAATGAATGCATACATTGGGAACATTAATTTTTTTAATTATAATATATTGGAATGCATCTATAAGAATGAGAAATCCGTTGACAGAAGGAGAAGAAAGAAATAATTTGTGAGAGTTTCTCCAGTGAGAGCACTCAATAGGAGAAGCTGAAGGCTGAAAGAGTTCAAAAGGAAGAAGATACAAAAGAAAAAAATAGGTAAAAGAGTTCAAAAGTTTAAAAAGAGTTAAATAGCAATTTAATTACGAATTTTTTATGTAATATCGTAATCATAAATACAGATGGCTTTTCAAAATGACAGACGCATACCCGGTGGACCTACAACTCCGGCCATTGAACGTGAACGAGAGTCTCACATTTCTAGTCTGGTTTTCGCAGGACCGGTAATGTAATTTTTAGATAATTAATATTATTGTTGTTAAGCGTATTATATTGTACTAACGATATATATATATATATATATATATATATATATATATATATATATATATATATATATATATATATATATATATATATATATATATATATATATATATATATATTATATAGCGTTATGATTATCCAGATGTAAAATTACGAGAGCATGGTGAGTGGCGGTCATCATGGGAGTTGACTGAAGACCAAAAGATCTTGGTGGAAGCTTTTGGTTTTCACTTTGTTGACGCTATACGAATGAAGCGTCACGATAGAGACCTGATATTAAGTATCGTTGAGCGATGGTGGCCAACACCCAACACATTTCAGTTACCCTTCGGGGAGATGACGATCACATTAGCGGATGTGGCACAGATTCTGGGATTACCTATCGAGGGTAATCCTATATATTTCGACAAAAAATTGGAAGCAAAATGTCTCATTAGAGAATACCTCGGTGTGGAGCCCCCCTCTGACATGGGACAAACCGGCACTGTCAAAGTCACTTGGCTCCGGTCTACTTTCATGCATGTTGATCATATCGGCTCTACAACAGTTCATGTCGATTATTCGCGGGTAATTATTTACATGTATTAATTATTATTAATATTTATTTAATATAAATGGTATGAATATTCAAATTATATTTTCAGGTGATATGTTGCACTAGAACTTACTTGTTGTGTCTATGCGGTACTTTTTTATTCCCCGACGCTACGAGAAATATGGTCAACGTGCGACTGCTACCATTTTTGGTGGACATCCATTCCTACACAAAACACGCATGGAGTGAAGCAGTGTTAGCAAATTTATACCGCTCTATGACGTCTTTTGTGAGTAAGGTATCACATGGTAGAACAACCAAAAATATAAGTGGATGTCTAACACTTATACATGTATGAATAAAAATAAATAATATATGTTATATTTATTTGGATCTTATTTGTGTTCTTCTTTGTAGTTCTGGTGTTACGATCACTTCGAGATTGGTAGACCAGTTAGTATATATAGCGCTAAACAAACAGTATGGCCAGTAGGCATTCGCTGGATTACTGAAAATACAAATTATGTGCATTATATGACCAAAGTGGTATCTCTTTACCGGCATCGATTTAACACATTAACCGCCTATGAAGTTAGTATATAATTATTAAATTAAAATTTTAAAATATATTGTTGTGGCTACCATTTATTACTTGTTGAATGTCAAATAGGTTGTTTGACAACCTCTAAGTGTGGCACAAGAAGTGAGAGATGGTCAACGTGCCCGCAGTCTCCATAGGTATTATATCATGTACAACGGATCTATCATGTTTTATCCAGCGGATCATGTTATGCGATAGTTCGGACTGAAACAGATGATACCCCTGGAGCCTTTGGCTTCTAGCAGTACCAAATCAAATATGGAAGAGCGGGTTCGTACATATATAATTGGTTGGCATTCCAAATTTATCACGCATGGCGTGGAATACATGTCCGAATTGATGACAACGGTGTCAGATTGTAAGTTAAGGGGTAATTCAAATAAATTATACGGTATTAGATCTTACATATCCTTTTGTGTTAATATTTTATAGTGGAGGGTACTGCCAATTTTCTATGTTGGTATGGATGCCCGCTAGTGCAAAATAGGATGTATAAATTTGAAGAACCTCGGTTCCAGCCACGAGCTTTAGACGATCTGAGCTTGCGTGAAAGGAGGGCACGCGATGCTCTAGTGGTATGTGTTCTTATTTGCATAAACTATCATCTTTATATATGTTACTTTATATTCATTGAGTGTGGATTTAAATATTCAGTGGGAGACACTGGTTGATATTGTAGTGCCTCAAATCCCGATCCGACCGGGACGAGCACTATGTAATTGGGCTTGTGGCTAGTCCGTCTGAGTCATAACTTAGATCTCGGCATCTTCTTGCCACGGACGAAATGCGATGATCCTTTCCAACTCATGGAAAGGCCTCTATTGAAACGAGTCCAATAGTTTTCGTGTTTTGGTTGCTTGGTTTTCTTGATTGCCGTTTTGAGGTTTTGGATTTGTTGTTGCTTTCGATTTGCTTGGTTTTCGCTGCTGGTTTTATCGTTTGGAACTTGAGGTTTTGGGGAGTTCGGCAAGGAAGGATAGACAAGATTTCTAACTCGGTGCTTGTGCTGTTTCAGGTCCACGTAACTGACGTTTGATCGTCGCTAGCGGGGTTCCTAGTTTCAGCCTCTTTCCCTTAACCAATGAGTGGTTTGGTCCCTTCTTTCCTACTTCTTTATGCCAACATCTCTAAGTTTCAATCGTTCACTCGATGATGCCCGGTTGGACGCCTAGGAAATCCTTAGCCACAAGCATGCCAGCCACTAAGAAAGGAACATGGGATTTGCAGACTAATTTTATCATATGCTTGCACACCTTATAATTTGAGCTTGTTTATAAGGAAAATTTGGTTGTTGGTGGCGGCCTGGTGCCTCGGATAGAGTTGGACTTATGGGATAACTGAATCGGAACATCGCTTGAGAAAATATGAACTATTGCATGAGATATATATATGTTGCTGCTTAACTTCTTCTGTTTAATTCGATGCATTGTATGTAATATGAATTATTTCATGCATTTGCATGGTCTGGGATAACTTGTGCACAGGGTTTGGCATTTCCTCGAAACGGCTTTCCGGGGCACTGGAACCGTATCGATCCGGAGGGAAATATTTGATTCGTGCTCGTCACGATGCATAGCGGGACCTCCAGCAGGGCTTGCTACCCGGACTGATAGGGCACGCCGCTAAGCTTAAAATATGTTCCTAAGGTGTCGATCACACCAATGACCGCATAGACTAGAACGCATGCTAACTTATTGTCTTGTGCAGATGGTAAGTATACTTGTGTTTTATTTCAGGGAAGGCGTGCATCGATTGAGTAAGCAGTCGGTGCACTGGTTGGATTCAATGCTATTTTCATTCCTATCAAAACATGTAACTGATATGAATTGATTTCACTTGCTTCCTTATAGAAGCTATCTTAATGCATGCTCGCCCCTAACAAGCTAGTATCGATTTAGTCGAGTTGGATTCATCCCGCTCACCAGTACAAGTTGAGTACTGACCCACGTTGTGGGCAACTATTTCAGGCACTCAGACGGTGCAACGCTAGAGCATAGCGAGAAGGCGTTAGGAGCACATCTATTTTGAAGTATAGCTGGAGTCAGTTCATTTTGGAGGCATGGACTTCAATCTATAAAAGGGCGTAATGTACAAAAGACGTGGACTATCTGACGGAGCGCGCCCTGCATTTTGAGTTATATTTTGTAATGCAATTCAATAGCCGAGAAGGCGCACCAATGTAAACTCTATGTAAATTACTCTGAATATTCAATAAAAAAAGCATGTTTCTTCCGTATTTGTGTTCAAATATCTGTGAATGTGTTTTATAATTTGTGTTTCAAAATGGGTTCCTAAAACTGCAAGTTCTTGCCTTGTGCAAGCGCAACCCCAGGCTCGCACGGCATCACGCCCCTAGCGAGGACGAATCGGTTCCGTAAAGGATCCGGCGAGGACGAAAGACCCTTTCGGGATCGGGGCGTGACATATTGGTATCAGAGCACGGCTGTACTTCCTTGGGATTTTAAAGAATATAAAGGAGTTTGATGCGCCTCTCAATTGAGTTGCGTTCGGCGTCCACTGCATCAGATGAGTCGCCTATACAATGAGCCCATAGATATAAAATCTATCGATTTTGGAGTGTTAACAAGCTACTCTCTTTTGTAGCAATGGCTAAGAAAAATACTGCCGCTGCAAGCAGTTCTCAGCCTATCCAGAGCGATCCGACAAGTTCTGGAGAATCCGGAGGAGCGGGTTCAACCAGTATGGCGGAACGGCTTATGCATCTCATGGAGGTGCAGCAACAACAAGCCGTTACGCAACAAGCGCAATTTGCTTCTCAGCAGAAGCAAATGGATACCATGATGCAACTGATTGCATCCTTGGTACCAAGCAATGGGACTGCCACTGTGACTCCTTCCCCACCGCCGGACGTGGCGGTAGAGGATGAGTCAGAAGAGACGCAACCTTCAGCTAGGAACACCTGCCGAGCAGCGGAGTTCACAAAGATGCATCTACCGACGTTTAACGGACGAGCGAAACCGGACGTTGTGTTGGGATGGATTGCTAAGCTGGAGGGACTCTTCAACCTGGTTGGCATCCGGGGATCCAAGCGAGTTACCTGTGCATCGGTTCAGCTGGAACTGCGTGCGCATGATTGGTGGGAGGCAACGAAGCAAGGAATTTACGATGCCAATCCCAACTGCAAAATAACTTGGGAAATGTTTAAATCAGCCTTCATTGAATAATACATTCCCAGGGCCGTGCGTCAACAAAAGGAAGACGACTTCAGCAATCTGGTCCAAGGAAGTTTGTCTGTGGATGATTATGATTCTGTGTTCGCTAAGCTGGCCAAGTTTACGGGGCACTTCCTGCCTAACCAGCAGGCGTGGTGCTATCGCTTTCAAAAAGGTTTGAATAATGAGTTGCGTAGGGACGTCATCAATCAGAAATGTCAAATCTACAGGGAATGCTACGAAGCAGCCCTGGGCAGCGAGCGGATCTTTGGGCGTTGTCCCCCAAAGGCAGAAGTGCAAACCCCCCGTACCAACAACAACAAATAACCTCAGGAAACGGTAGGGTCTGGAGCACATAAGCGTCAGCACACGTTGGATAACAGGGGTCAGACTCAGGCACCGAACTGTACCAGGTGCGGCAAAGCAGGGCATCGAGTAAATGAATGTCGGGTTACTGGATGTTTCAAATGTGGTCGTCTGGGCCATAAACAATTTAACTGCCGAGAGGGTAAGCCGAATCAGAATAACGGGAATCAGAATAAAGGGCCTCCAACAAGTGATGCCAATGCTGTGCCAGTAAACCCGCAACGTCAGGGTGCTCAAGGCCGAGTCTATGCATTGACTCGGGATGAGGCATCTGTCTCTGAAACAGTCGTGACAGGTACATTACTTTTCAGAGAATTGCCCGCTAGAGTCTTATTTGATTCAGGTGCTACGCATAGTTTCATATCTGCTGATTTTACTGTTGAGCATAAATTAGCTTCTACTCCCTTAACTATGAATCTCTGCGTAAACACACCTTCGGGAGTCGACATGCCCGCCCATGCGATCTGTAGGGATGGTTATATTTGCATCGGAGGGAGGAAGCTTTCCTTAGATGTCATTGTACTAGACATTAAGGATTACGATATTATTCTCGGGATGGACTGGTTGGGTGCTTGCCATGCAACAATCGAGTGCGCGGAGAAGCGAGTTGTATTTCGTCTACCCGGCGAGGCAGACTTCTACTATTCGTGCAGCGCTGCACCGAAGACGGCAATGGTGATATCAGCAATTTCGGCTAGGCGTATGCTGCATTCGGGTTGTGAAGGGTACTTAGCTTCAGTTCGAGACACCCGGCAAGAAAGTGCAAATGCATCTCAGGCTGATGTTATAGCAGATTTCCTCGACGTGTTCCCGGACGAGCTGCCTGGAATGCCTCCTGATCGTGAGATCGAATTCAGCATCGACACATTTCCGGATGCGCGACCGATCGAAGGCACCTTATCGAATGGCCCCAGCAGAGCTGAAAGAACTTAAGGTTCAGTTACAAGATATGTTGGACCGAGGATACATACGTCCAAGCGTTTCTCTGTGGGGTGCTCCAGTACTGTTCGTGAAGAAGAAAGATGGATCCATGCGGCTGTGTATTGACTACCGAGAATTAAATAAGGTGACCGTTCGAAATCAGTTGTCACGACCCGCACCCAAAAAATCTGTCAAGCCCCAGTCCCAAAATGCCGAGGGACTGAGCACGTGAGCAATGGCCAGCAGCACGCACCGATGGATAACCCAATTTAATGGATCCATCAGGGCATGCTTAAGCTGTAGTCTATCAGTAATATGTTACAAGTCTCAGGTATTTCTAATCTCATCCACCAAATAAACACAGATTAATTGCCAGAAATAATATAATCGAATTAAATATGCAATATCAAATAAGGTTATCTCGGGAAACAATCCGAGAATTATTCTGTTATAATTAAGGAAACATAGACTGGAAATAAAATACTGAAAAGGAAATACTGTGTAGCTGAAGCCGGTGCTCAGGTGAAGTCTTCGGCCACTATCTCGTCCTCAGTTCCGGGTTCTGCTCCAAGGAGTGCTCCTGTACCGTACACCTCGGGGTAGTTCTCTGCGGCTATACCTGGGGACATAGTCCATTCCAGGTCCTCAGGGGACATAACAAGGTACAGAAAATACAAGCCAAAACATATGCAGTGCAGCAACAAGATAAACAGCAGGGTAAATATATAAACCAGCTAGTGATATGCAAGTGAGAGTTTTAGTCATACTCAGGCTGAGACTACTACAGGATCAGTGTCGAAGAAACCATAGCAGTATTTTCTCGAAGAGCCAGAACTTGTGCCAAAGCTCTGTATCAGAGACTAAGACACCTCCAGATAACATTATTTATATTATAATCAGCCTTGATATGGTAATACTCTCCCCACCCCATGTAATCTCACGTCACAGTTCCAGAAAATATCAGGTACAAGTCACGCAAGTTTGAACTAATGCAATGAGTCAGGCTAGAATCTAAGCATGTAAACTGGAAATGACATGAAAATGTAGCCTATACGGAATCACCAGGTATATCTCAGGCAATTCCGTCACATGAAGAGTGTCAGGTGTCCTGGGTTGAGCAGTTAAACAAGTTCACATATGAAGCTACAGAAATCAAGTAAAATACTATAACCAGAAATATCTGAGAATTGGCAAGATTTACTTGCCCACTGATGTATAACTAAGTCCAGAAAATAGGTAGCAAAGCTGCAAGTTTTGGCAAGGTACACTTGCCTGTGGTTCCGGCTCGGGTTACAGTTCTGACTTCGGCGGAAATTGCAGGCGGTACTCCGGTTGCTGAAACAAATATCACCATCAGATCCAGAAAATATCAATCAGCTAGAAACGCCTGTCCTTGGGTCCAATTTGGAGACAAGGGCAAAACGGTAATTTCGGACCAAAACGGGGTCCACCGGTGGGCACGCTTTGCACCGAAAAATGCGTCCGGGTCAACGGTCTCCAAATTTACCAAACTCAGTGTCAACAGGTCAGAAACGCTGATACGAACCCAACGGAACTTTCAGAATTGGATTTCGATAAGCCGAACACAAAATCGCCCGTCGAGCGGGGCCTGTGGGGCCCACGACACGCGATTTCGTCAACGTTCTCAGAATCAAACCAAACTTGACCCACAGGACCAGCGTATCGCTACGAGTCCGATGGCATAAGTTTCGTCTCGATCCGACGTGTGTACACAAAGTTAGGACACATTCCAGAAAGTACGGATACGGGGCGATGTCCGCGGATACGCGTTGATTCCGGTGTGCACGCACACCCGAATCAGCTTCTGCGAAATCCCACACGTCCGTATCGACGAGGCGTACGTATCTGTGAATACCGCACGCGACCAAGTCATCCCGTTTGGCGGGGCGTACTCAGTTCCGGGGTGAAACATGGCTTAGTTTTTCCTGTTTTTGGATCGCGGTGTGCGATCACCACAGGACGCGATGCCCCGAACAGTTTATCCGGACACCGAGAGGGTCATACAGGCTTCGCACCGCAATTTGCGGAATCGAAAACGGAGCTAAGAGCAAAAAGTTACACGCACCTGAAAGGGACCCGAAAAACAGGGTCGAGCCGTGTCCGATACATGTCGGACACGCGGATTCGAGAATTAGGGTTAGGGTTTCAGGCCGAAGCCGTTGCCGGAGCTCGGCGGAGGGTGGCCGGGGCGGTCGGGTCTTCGCCGGAGGCGGCCGGGCTCGGGCGGCGCGGTGCGGTGGCTGGGGAGTCGCCGGCGGCCGGAGGCGGCCCAGCGTTTGCTGTCTGCTGCTGCTGCCGACGATGGGGCCGAGCGGGGAGGAAGAAGGAGGAGGACGGGGGCTGGGCGGTGGAGGCAAGGCGGCTCAGGGCGGAGGGAGGCGACACGGGGGGCGGGGTCAGGTGGTGGCGAGTGGGGGTCGACGGCCAGGGGCGGGGGTTTTATAGGGTTAGAGAGGGGGAGATGGCGCCGGGCGAGGCGGAGGAGTGGCGTCGTGGCCCAAGCGGAGCGGTGGGGAGGCCGGGAGATGCGGGCGGGCGGCGGGGAAGCGCGGGCGGGCGGTTGCGGGCAGAGCGGGGCGCGGGGAGAGGGAACGTGGGGGAGACGGGCGCCGGGCGAGGCGGAGGAGGGGCGTCGTGGCCCGAGCGGTGGGAGGCCGGGAGACGCGGGCGGGCGGCCGGGAAGCGCGGGCGGGCGGTTGCGGGCCGAGCGGGGCGCGGGGAGAGGGAACGTGGGGGAGACGGGCGCCGGGTCGGGTCGGGTTCGGGCGGGCGGATCCGACCCGACCCGCTAGGCAGGGTCTGGGCCGGGTTAGGCTGGGCCCGGTGGGCCGGGCCCAGTGGGCTGGGTTGGGTTTAATAAAAAAAATACTAATAATAATAATAATAATAATAATAATAATAATAATAATAATAATAATAAAATCAGTAATAATAAATAAATAAATAAATAAATAAATAAATAAATAAATAAATAAATAAATAAATACTGTTTAGGCATTTAAAAATAGGTCCGGGGTCCGATAAATTCCAGAAAAATTGCCCTAAGTCCAGTTTTTTATTTTAAACCCAAAAATATTATTTTCATAATATTTTAATATAATTTATTATCAATTAAAAATCATTTAAAAATTAAAACCCTGTTTTTAAATTACAGAAAATTCCCAGAAAATTCCAGAAAATTGTGAAAAATCCAATTTTTAAAATTTTGAAAATTCAGGGGGTTTACAAAATCGGGCATGAGTCGTGGGTACGTCCAGCCTACGCCGCAACATCGGCTGTAGAACGCTGTCTAGGTCAACTATCTAGATAACTCACAAAAAAATCTGCCATGACCTCTCCAAAAGGAGGGCAACCACGCAATCAATATATAAACCTATCAAGATCTCAACTCCAAATGGAGGAGCAATATCATAATGATAATCTCAAGTACTCAATCACGAATCTAAGCGCGATAAGATAACAAAGAAGACTAACAACTCCAAAGTCTAACCAACAACAACAACCACAACCACAACATCAATAATAATAATACATCATCCAAAATAATATACAAACAAGGTCTCAATCCAAAACCGGAGACAAATCCGGTGCTAAAAGCTAATAAAACAACAACAAGGTCTCAGTGATCCCGGCTACCAACCCGGAAATCACCCCTAAACTAGAGGGTCCCTGTCTGCACCATCGACAGGCTCAGGTCCATAAAACATCGGACACCACTCCTCCGAATACTCTGAAAAATATGTCCAGTCAGGACTGGAGCAAGTACATCTCTAACAGCAGTTCCATTTAAATGATAAAAACTATAAAACAGTTATAGCAAGTAGCAAGAAGAATGAAGCAAGTATGAGACAAAAAATATATAAATTACTGGTGCATAAAGGTAAAGATGCATGGATATCAGAGCAAGATAGTAATAACTGCAAGATACAGGAAATCTAAGCTAAGATCAAGTCCGTGCACAAGAACGTGTAGTAAGTCCAGCATGAAATACATGTAGTGAGTCAAGTCCAGAAACATGTAAGTGAGATAAGTCAAGAAATGCATGAGAGTCCAGACTATAAAGAATGAACTCGGTGTCTTTGAAATACTTGTTTCGACATGTAAACGGCTAGGGGTAAGTACGGCTCACCGTGCACTGGGTGCGCGGCTGCTATCATTCCAGATTAGACCAGAGGGAGTGATTCCTGATGATTCCAGATGAGAATGTTTACATGTCTACTCGAGTATTTTTCCGTCCCGACTAATACAAGTGGATCCAAGACCCGACACGTAACTCAAGATGAGTCCAGCCTGAACATGAATGATGCCTGTAGTGATGCCTGTAGGTGATGCCAGTAGTGATTCCAGAATAGAGGCTAGAAACATGAAATGTACGTATCGCAAGTAAATAAATCCAGAAATACCAGTCAGTGTCCCGTGTTGTACCAGAATAATCAGATGATACTATACTAGAAGCTGAATCATAGTAATCATCAGATAATAAAAACTATCAGAGAATGTACTCGCCTGACGTCCTGAGCAACTAGCGATCCGAACCGGTGTCGCAAGGACCTAATGCGAAAAGCAAGGTTAAACAGGGTTTTAATGAGTTAAACAGATATAAAATAACTAAAAATAGGCTTCTAGGGTCGTTCTAGGTCAAACGGGTCAAACCGGTGAAATCTGGGTCAAAAAGTCAACTCTGGGTCCAAAAAGTCAACTCTTGGTCAAAACTAGGTCAAAGGTTGACTTTGGCGGTCAACCGAGTCAACTACGGTCAAGTCTGGGTCAAACTAGGGTGCTCCTGAAATTCTAGGTCAAACCGAGCTCATTAGGCTAGAAAACTCACAAACTCGCCTCCTTGAGATACCGGATACCCTCGGTATCCGATACCTCGCCCTAGGCTATATACCCCGTCTATACCCGCTAAAACCTATGCTAGCACGCGTAAATATATACACATAAGCATATAAAAATCACTCAAATACTATTCCTAGGCTATTGCTCAAAAACCCCGCTCGAAACTCAATACCTTGGTGAGATACCTTGATATCTCAAGGTATTGGGATACTCTCCAATACCCCTCTAACTACCCCCTCTAGTTAGATATCTAGGCTAATAGATATATACCTAGTTATTAATCTAGGCTAAAAAATATATATCTATCATATATTATACATATCTAAGTATCTATATATATATACACATAGCACATACACACATACACATAAAACCCATATACCTTACCTTACCTTACCTATACATAAAAATATATATATATATATATATATATATATATATATATATATATATATATATATATATATATATATATATATATATATATATATATGCCTAGGTATCTAACTATCTATCTAGCTATGTATATATCTATATATATATCTATGCATATATATATAGATATCTAACTATCTATCTAATATTTAGCTATCAATCTATCTATCTATCTATCTAATATCTATCTATCTAACATATCTAGGTAATTATCTATCTATCTATTTACCTATCTATCTACTTATATACCTATCTATCAATCTAGCTATCCATGTATCTATCTACCCATATATCTATTTACCTATCTACCTAACTATAGATATCTATCTATCTATCTATCTATCTATGCATCTATCTATTTACCTAGCTATCTATGTGTCTATATATCAATCTAAGTATCTAACTATCAATCCATCTAATTATCTATCTATGGGTCTATCTATCTATCAATCTATATATATATCTAACTATAGATCTAGCTATCTATCTATTGATATATCTATATATTTATACCTATTTACCTATCCATCAACTATCTATCTACCTAGTTGTCTATCTAACTAGTTATCCACTTACCTATCTAACTATTTAAATAACTATCTAGCTATCTATTAATCTAACTATGTATCTATATACCTATATATATATATATATATATATATATATATATATATATATATATATATATATATATATATATATATATATATATATATATATATATATATATATCCCTCTCCCTCGCATTGCTGCTCTTGCTCTTGTTTCTGCTGCTGCTAGCTGTGCTGCAACCTGCTGCTACTGCTGCCCTTGAACCTGCTGCTGCTGCCCCTATTTGTTGCTAAAGCTGCTGCCTATGCTGCTGCTGTGGTGGCTGCTGCCCCACAGCAGCTGCTGCTGCTACTGTGCTGTTTCAGTCCCAGTTTCTGCCCCCCCTCTCTCAAACACACACACACACACACTCCTATAGACACACATATATATATCTATATATATATATATACATATATATATATATATATATATATATATATATATATATATATATATATATATATTATCACCACCCCATTTCCAGAGCCGGGTATTTTTTTTATTTTTAATTTAGTTAATTGTGCATTATTTTTAATTAATTGTATTTATAATTAATTAGTGATTGCATTATTTTTTATTTGATTGTTTTAGGATTTTGGCTAGCCTGGACCCATGTCAGACCCTAGTGGACCCATGTCCGACCCAGCCCACACCCTTGTGAGAATTATTTTGGGGCTTAGAATTATTATTTTATTTTTAGGAGGTTAGTTGGAGAGATTTGGAGTTAGTTTGAGTGCTTTTGGAACCCCGGAACCCAAAACCCAACTTAGGAGGGCATTTTGGTCATTTGAGGACTTTATGTGACCTATAATTAGTGTGGCCGGCCCTTTACAGTAGCCCTACCCGACCATTCACAGCAGCCCCTCTTCTTATTCCACTTCTTCTTCACTTCTTCTTCTTCTCCACTTCTTCTTCTCCTTCATTTCTCCTTCCCAAGTAAGTTCTTCCTTTTTCTTCCTTCTTTCTTCTATTCCTTCTTCTTTATGCTAGCCCTAACCTTTCATTTTCTCTAACCTAGGTGTGAGGAGCTTAGATCTAGTATGGGTGCTAGAGTTGGTGGCTTGGAGCTTGAGGGAGGTGATTTCTAGGGGTTGTGAGATTTTGGCTTGGGATTCCAACTCCCAAGAGGTAAACCCTAATTTTTCCCCCTTGTAATTATTTTTATATAGTGTAATTAATAGTTTAGAACCTTTCTAGACCCTTAGGCTACCCGTGGGAGGAAGTTGGAACTAGTTTGGTAGTGTTTGGAGACTTTAACACTAGGTTTTGTGTCAATTTCGAGTAGAATCCGAATTTGGCCCAATTTTGGGTGATGCCCTAGGTTAGATGGATCTAGATAGACGTTGTCGGGTGTCTTGAGGGTGAGTGCGTGTCTCCGTTCGGATACGGGAAGCCGCGTCACGGAGAAACGGGCGTTTCGGGCGAATTTGGGGATTTTCGTCGTCGTCGATTCTAAGTGCGTGTGCGTTTCCGCCACGGGCCTAAAATCGACACGGGAGCGCATTTTCTAGGATCTAGACATCGTTTAGAGCGTGTGGGTAAATTTTGGGCCGATTCCGAGTTTGTTTGGTGTGCGTTTCAGGAGGTTTTCCGAGCCGCGCACCACGTGTTCGTCAAAATGACCGAACGGCCATTTCGACTTGGTTTCCTCGTTTCGGGCTTGTGCGCGCGTTGGATTAGCATCGGGGAGTGTGTGCTAGAATTCTCGGGCTATATTTTATATATTTATAGGCGTTTGTGCATGTCGGGGTCGTTGGGCGTGCGTAGGTGGGGCGTTGTGGGCGTTGTGTGTGTGTTATTGTGTGTTGTGTTAGTGTATATGTGTCTATATATATATATGTATATATTTATATGTATGTGTGTTATGTATATATATATATATATATATATATATATATATATATATATATATATATATATATATATATATATATATATATATATGTGTGTGTGTGTGTATTTATATCTATGTGCTAGTGTATGTGTGTAGGTGAGTGTGTGTGAGTGAGTGCTTGTGTGAGTGTGTAGGTGAGTGTGTGCGTGAGTGTGTAGGTGAGTGTGTGTGTGAGTGTGAGTGAGTGTTTATAGGTATATATATATGAGTTTAGGTATATATGTATATATATTTATATATATATATATATGTATGAGAGTTTGTGTGTGAGGTTGTGTGTTTGTGAGAGTGTGTGCTAGTGTGTGTGTGAGGGTGTGTGAGGTTGATTTGTGTTTGAGTGTGTGTGTGTGTGTTAGAATGTATATAAGTTAGTGTATATATATCTATAGAGTTATATATATGTATATATGTATGTATGTATATATATATATATATATATATATATATATATATATATATATATATATATATATATATATATGTATATGGGTATGTGGTCGTGTGTGTGTGTGTGAGATGAGAGGGGGGGGGACTGGACTGTGCAGCAGGCAGCAAGAGCAGCCACAGCAGCGGTACATAGCAGCAGCTGCAGCAGCAAATTCAGCAGCAGTAGCATGGAGCAGCAGCAGCAGGCTCAGCAAGAGCAGCAAGCAACAGCAGTTTTAGGTAGCTGCAACAGCAGTTGCAGCATTCAGAGCAAGAGCAGCAGTGGCTAAGGGTAGCAAGTATGGTTATATAAATAGATATATAGATGGTTAGCTAGATAGATATATATATAGATAACTAGTTAGATGTATTAATAGTTAGTTAGATAGAGTTTTAGGTAAATAGATAGATGCATAGATAAATAGTTGATAGATAGATAGGTAAATGGATAGATATATATGTAGATAGCTAGATAAATAGATAGTATGTTAGATAGTCACTTAGATAGGTATATAGGTAAGACAGATAATTAGATGGATATGTAAGTTATTAGATAGTTAGATAGTTAGGTAAATAAGATAAATAGGTAGGTAGTAGATAAGTTACTAGAATAGATAAATAGATAGTATTATAGATAGATCTATCTATGGATAGATACATAGGTAGATAGGTAGTTATCTATCTAAGGTATATATATATCTATATACATATAGTTATATCAATACCTAGAGATATCTAGATAGTATAGTCATATGTTTATGCATAGGGTAAGGTAATGGGTATTAGTGTATATGTGAGTGTGGATATCTATGTATATAGGTGTATAGATACTTAGATATATAAATATGTAAACACCCTAAATTTTTTCAGATTTTTTAAAATCAATTTTTGGGATTAAATATGCAATTTTCAGTAATTTACATAGGGCCTGTGGTGAGTTTGTAATTTTTAATTGCCAATAAATAACATTAAAATGAATTGAAAATATGGTTTTATGGTGTAAAATAGAAAACCGGACTTAGGGTAATTTTCTGGGATTTTATTGGGCCTCAGACCTATTTTTAAAAGCCTAAAAACTATTTTTCTAAATTAATTAATTAAATAATTAATTACTGTTTTATTATTATTATTATTATTATTATTATTAGGTTTTGGGCCCGGCCCGGCCCAGTGGGCCGAGCCCAGTAGCAGCGAGCCCAGCCCAGCCCTCAAGACTTAGCGGGTCGGGCGGGTCCGCTCACCCGGAGCCCGCCGCCCGACCCGGACCCGCCGGTCACCCTGTCACCCAGTCCCTCTCCCACGACCGAAAATTCCGCCGCCCGCCGCGTTCTCCGGCGACGTGGCCGGAGAACCCCCACGTCGCCTCCCCCTCCGTTTTTCCCGCGGCCACGACGCCCCGGCCGAGCCCCTCGCAGCGCCCTATAAATCCCCTCGCCTCAGCCTCTTCCTCCCCCGCAAATCCAAAACCCTAGATCTACCCCGACTCCGGCAGCCCCGTCCGGCGACCTCCACCTCCCTCAGCCACTGCGAAGACCTCCACCAGGCGGAGCTCCTCCTCCTCCTCTCCCCTTCCTCCTCCTCCCCAGGCGCAGCAGACCCGACTCCTCCCCGCTGTTCGAGAGCCGCCGCTCGACGACTGCTCGAGCCGCCGGCCGACCCCTCGGCGCCGCCCAGACCGTCGACGACCACCCAGGAGACGCACCGCCTCCGCCTGAACCCTTGTCGAGCCTCGGACACGGCAGCAGACCCGGACACACCGCGGACACAGGGAGCCCTAGCCGCGGACACGCAGTGGACACAGACAGGACACGAACACGCGTGTCGGACACGGTTCGAAGCCCCGATTTCTCGGTCCCTTCAGGTATTCGTAACTTGCAACCCTGATCTCCGTTTTCGATTCTGTAAATTCCTACGCGTAGCCTGCATGACCCTCTCGGTGTCCGGACAAACTGTTCGGGACATCGCGGCCTGTGGCGATCGCACACCGCGATCCAAAAACAGGAAAAACCAGGCCCTGTTTCACCCCGGAACTGAGTACGCCCCGCCAAACGGGACGACTTGGTCGCACACGGTCTTCACAGATACGTGCGCCTCGTCGATACGGACGTGTGGATTTTCGCGGAAGCTGATTCGGGTGTGCGTGCACCCCGAAATCAACGCGTATCCGCGGACATCGCTCCGTATCCGCCTTTTCTGCAATTCACCCTAACTTCGTGCACACACGTCGGATCGAGATGAAACTTGCGCCATCAGACTCGTAGCGATACGCTGGTCCTGTGGGTCAAGTTTGGTCCGATTCTGAGAACGTTGACGAAATCGCGTGTCGTGGGCCCCACAGGCCCCGCTCGACGGGCGATTTCGTGATCGGCTCATCGGAATTCAAATCTGAAAGTTCCGTTGGGTTCGTATCAGCGTTCCTGACTTGTTGACACTAAGTTTGGTGAATTTGGAGACCGTTGACCCTGACACGTTTTTCGGTGCAAAGCGGGCCCACCGGTGGACCCCGTTTTGGCCCGAAATTATCGTTTTTGTCCTTGTCTCCAAATTGGACTCAAGGACAGGCGTTTCTAGCTGATTGACACCTTCTGAGCGTGATGGTACTATTTATTTCAGCTTTCGGAGATATCTCTGGAAATTTCCGAAACCAGGACCTAAGTGGAATCCAAACTTCAGGCAAGTGCACCTTGCCAAACTTGCAGTCATTATTTTCATATTTTCTGTAAAAATACTCTGCTGGATTTCCTGTGCAATTTCATATAAACTGATTTAAACTGCTTAAACCTAGGAAATATACGACGTACCTAGAGCCCGATCATAGTCGGATACTAGCACCGTACGCGGTGTTGGGTTCGTCATTTAGAGATGGATTTACGACCCCCTTATTTTGTACTTGACCTCTCAAGTACCCTACAACCCAGGACACTTGACACTATCATGGACAGAATCTTCCCGAGTTATTCGTGGGGATTCTGAATAGGATACAGGACTTGACAGAGTTATTTATTTATAGACAGTATGACTTGTTGCATTAGTTATAATCCCGCTGACATGGACATGAGACGTTATGGTCATGGCTTGCGTGGTTACATTGGGTGGGGAGAGACACACAGGCTACAGGCTGTTCTATATATATATCTACTATTATTGTGAGGTTGTAGACTCTCCAGCAGAGCTAGACCCTTTACGTGTTATTACTGCTACCGGCTCCCCGACACAGAGCTTGTAGCGGTCTCAGCCTGAGTACTAGTGTTGCTCTTATTTGCATATCACATAGATGGTTAGTTACTTAGTTTACCCTGCTGTTTCATTATTTATTGCACTGCTTATTCATTTTGGCTTGTATTATTTGTGCCTTGCTATGTCCACTGAGGACCTGGAATGGATTATGTCCCCAGGTTTAGCTGAGGAGCAGTATCCCGAGATATACGGGACCGGAGCTGAACCTATTGCTGGAGCTGAACCAAACACTGAAGACGAGGTGACTGCCGAGGACTTCTCCTGAGTACCTGTTCCAGTACTCAGTATTTATTTCATGTCTATCTCTTTTGTTCCTGGCCTATAGAGCCAGTTTATTTTCAGACTTAAGTCGGATTGTTGCTCCGACTGACTTGCTGTGATTGTTGTTGATACATTATTTCCATTTGATTATGCAGTTTATTTCATTTTCTTTATGGATGAGATTAGTGTGACTTGTGTAGTAGACCTTACTTACAGCTTAAGTACGCCCTGATGGTTCCATTAAATGGGGTTATCCATCGGAGCGTGCTGCTGGCTATTGCCACGTGTCCAGTCCCTCGACATTTTGGGACTGGGGCGTGACATGGTTTTTGTGGTGGCCCATACAGGTCATTTCTAAATTGTTCGGTTTCAACTTAGGGACCGGACAGGCCTGCAATAAGATAGGTTATAGGATCTCATCCATATATTTAATCGTTTTTGAACTCTATGTCGACTTCAATTAAATTGCTTGAACTGCATCCTGTTTGATTCCTCTGTGCGTTCTCATTGTTTTCTTTTGATACAGAGAAATGGATCCCAGATGTGGTGACGAGACCCCCTTGGGAACACCGACAGAAGCAGGGTTTACCTGCGAAGCTGGAACGACGCCGGATACCAGAGGACAATCCTCTCAGAGCAACCAAACTGGCCAGCCAAGTTCCAGATTCAGGCGTGATGACATCCCGCCTCCTCCCCAGTTCCCTCCTATGATGCCTGTCTTTTCCCCAGGGCAGGCAATGGACGGCCAGCAAATGTTCCAGATGTTCTACGCCATGATGCAGGCACAACAACAGATTCAACAGGAGACCCAACGCCGAGAGGCCGAGAACCTAAGGAACAGCCTGGTCGCAGCATTGGAGCATGCACCAAATAGGCGGCCAGCGACGGGATCTATTACGGATTTCCGTCAACTCAAGCCTCGTACCTTCTCGGGCAAGGAAGGACCAACTGAAGTGCATGAATGGCTTACAAACACACAGCATCAGTTGGAGGTCGCTGAATTACCAAGGGACAAATGGATGACTGCCGTCCGGATGCAACTGACGGACAACGCGCATCATTGGTGGCTGTCCGAAGAAAGAAGGCTCGGACATGATCAGGTTACCTGGGAGGAGTTCTCCAGACTCTTCCAGGAAATGTACATCCCTGCTGTGGCTCGGTCAGAACTCCGAGACAGATTCAACCGCCTGATCCAGGGCAACATGACGGTGGAGGAATATAACGCCGAATTCATTCGCCTGAACCGCTTCGCCCCTTCGCTAATTCCTACCGAAGGGGAGAAGGCGGAGAAGTTCTTTGATGGGCTCAGGTTCGAGCTTCAGAAGTTAATCGGATCGGTCGCGCCCACCTCTTACACCGACGTCCTAGCTGCAGCCCGTCGGCTGGAGCGCGTTACTCGGAGGGAATCAAGCCTGAAATGTCCCTTCTCCTCAGCACCGTCCAAGTCATCACCAGGGGAATCTGCTAAACGGCCCCAGAAGAGCCCGCCTCCAAGAGCAGCAACTAAGAATCTGCCTACTTGCCACTACTGCAGCAAGGTAGGACATATTGAAAAGGAATATAGACGCAAGCTGGGACTCTGCCTGGTTTGCGGATCTGGACAACACTTCTCCAAGGACTGCTCGGAACGTCGTGAGGGAGTTCCGAATCGACCAGCTCCACCTGCAGCTCTTCCAGCTGGGGGAGCAACTCAGACAGGGCCTGGAGGAGCCAGGCCACCTCTACCACCTCAGGCAGCACTGTTCCAACAAGCTCGTCAGCAAAGGGGTCCCGCTCAGGGACGAGGTCAGGCATATGCACTAGCAGTCACTGAGGAAGCTACTGCAGGCGAAGTGATAGCAGGTACCATATTAGTAGCTTCAATTCCTGCTGTAGCATTATTTGATTCTGGAGCTTCGCATTCATTTATTGCTGCTAGCTTCGTAGCCACACATAGAATAGCTACCGCACCTCTCTCGAAGATGAAGAGAATACTAACGGGAGGTGGAATTATCCCGGTTAGTGATACTTGTAGATCATGTTCGGTAGTAGTCTGTGGCCGAGAGATGCGAGCCCAATTTCTGATCTTTTCTATGCCTGATTACGATGTTGTACTTGGTATGGACTGGTTAAGTCAGTACCATGCGACACTGGATTGCCGGCTTGGAAAAGTGATATTTAGACCCCCTAGCCTTCCTGAGTTTGAATTTCATAGAGGAGCTGTAGAACAAGGGGTCCAGCCAACTCTTAGGGTATTGACTGTAGAAGAAGATTCAAGTTACCCAAGAGTCATAACGGAATTTGTGGATGTATTTCCCGACGATCTTCCAGGTTTACCACCTGATCGGGAGATAGAATTCACAATAGACCTAACTCCAGGAGCCGAACCGATCACTTCATCGGTATATCGGCTAGCACCTAAGGAGTTAGTGGAGCTGAAAACACAAGTTGACGACCTTCTGGAGAAAGGATTTATCCGGCCCAGTGTTTCACCATGGGGAGTACCTATACTTTTTGTACCCAAGAAGGACGGATCTGTACGGCTGTGCATTGATTACAGAGCCCTTAATGCTGTAACTATTAAGAACCGGTACCCATTACCACGTATTGATGATTTGTTTGACCAGTTGAGTGGTGCTAAGGTATTCTCCAAGATTGACCTTAGATCCGGTTATCACCAGATTAGGGTGAAGAAGGAAGATATCCCAAAGACAGCCTTCAGAACTAAGTATGGGCATTATGAGTTCCTAGTTATGCCATTTGGTTTAACCAACGCACCCACCGTATTTATGAGTTTGATGAACGGGGTCTTCCATCAGTACTTGGATAAGTTCGTGGTGGTATTCATTGATGATATCCTAATCTACTCCAAGAAACACGAAGAGCACGAGGAACACCTTAGAATTGTACTGGAAACTTTGAGAAGGGAGAAGCTATATGCCAAACTCAGCAAATGTGAGTTCTGTATGGACAAGGTACCATTCTTAGGGCATATTATCTCGGGTGAAGGACTGTCTGTGGACCCGGGAAAGTCACTGCTATAAAAACCTGGCCTACCCCTACCTCTGTTGCGGAAGTGAGAAGTTTTCTTGGACTTGCTGGATATTACCGGCGGTTCGTAGAAAATTTTTCAAGGATTGCAGAACCTATGACTAAGCTGACACGGAAGGATCAGGAGTTCATATGGTCGGAAGAATGCCAGCATGCCTTTGAAGAATTGAAGAGGCGTCTAACAACAGCACCGGTCTTGACTCTTCCCTCAGGGTCAGGAGGTTTTGTTGTATATAGTGATGCGTCCGGTAGTGGACTAGGTTGTGTCTTGATGCAACACGGCAAGGTTATCGCCTATGCGTCGAGGCAGCTGAAGGTCCACGAGAAGAACTACCCAACGCACGACCTGGAGCTAGCTGCAGTTATTTTTGCATTGAAGATCTGGAGACATTACCTGTATGGAGAGAAGGTCGAAATATTCACTGATCATAAGAGCTTGAAGTATGTTTATACACAGAAGGAGCTCAACATGAGGCAAAGGCGTTGGCTTGAGTTGATGGTGGACTTTGACATCGATCTGCAGTACCACCCGGGGAAAGCAAATGTTGTAGCCGACGCCCTCAGCAGAAAACCCTCGGCTTATTTCTTAACGGAGCAGCCTCAGCTATTACAAGACTTGCAAGATCTTCAGATAGAGGTTATTTTACCTGGACAAAATGGTTTGCTGGCTAACCTAGAAGTGAAGTCATCGCTGGTAGAGAGAATCAAGGAAGCTTTGCCTAATGATGCCAGATTCCGAAGGCTGAGAGAAAGAACAGAAGCAGGCTTGCAGACGGGACTTCGTATCCACGAGGACGGAACATTAAGGTGCGGAAATCGCCTATGTGTTCCAAATGGAGAATTAAGGCAGGAATTGATGACAGAAGCCCATAGCTCCATATACTCGGTTCATCCAGGAGGAACCAAGATGTACAGGGACCTAAGACAATATTACTGGTGGCATGGAATGAAAAGAGAAATTGCCCGCTTTGTGGCAAAATGCTTAGTCTGCCAGCAGGTGAAGGCCGAGCACCAAAGGACTGCAGGTATGTTGCAGCCACTTCCCATCCCTGAATGGAAGTGGGAGCATATTACCATGGACTTCGTCACTGGATTTCCAAGAAGCCCTAGTGGTAAGGATGCAGTATGGGTCATCGTGGACCGGCTCACTAAGTCGGCTCACTTCTTGCCGTTCAGAGTCGGACAATCCATAGAGGTACTAGCCGACATGTATATGCGTCAGATCGTAAAATTACATGGAGTGCCGGTTAGTATCGTATCAGATCGAGACTCAAGATTTATATCTCACTTCTGGCGAAGCATGCAAGAGAGTCTCGGCACCAGGCTCAAGTTCAGTACTGCCTATCATCCTCAGACAGATGGCCAGTCAGAGCGCACAATTCAGATCCTAGAAGATATGCTGCGATCTTGTATACTGGACTTCGGAGGATCTTGGGAAGATCATCTGCACCTAGTGGAGTTCTCCTACAACAACAGCTATCAGGCAAGCATTCAGATGGCACCTTTCGAGGCGTTGTACGGAAGGAAGTGCAGATCTCCGATATGCTGGAGTGACGTTGGCGAACGTCAAATGCTGGGTCCAGAGTTGGTAACGGAGACAGTGGAGAAAGTAAAGCAGATTCAGAACCATCTCCGTGCAGCCCAGGATAGACAGAAGCATTGGGCAGATGCACACAGACGACCCCTGGAGTTCAAGGAAGGAGAGCATGTATTTTTGAGGATCTCGCCCACTAGAGGTACTATCAGATTCGGCAGCAGAGGCAAGTTAAGCCCAAGGTACATTGGGCCATTTGATATCTTGGAGCGCATTGGTGAGGTGGCTTACCGTCTTGCATTACCTCCATCCTTAGAGGGAGTGCATGACGTATTCCACGTCTCACAACTGAGGAGATATGTGACGGACCCAAGTCATATAGTTGATCATTCTGAGATTTCGGTGGGACCTAGCCTGAGATACGAAGAGCAGCCAGTGGGTATACTCGACACCAGCGAGAAGACACTGCGAGGGCAGACTATCAGGCTGGTTCGAGTAACTTGGAAATAGCACTCTCCAGGCGAATCGACCTGGAACGAGAAGATGTTATGCGCCAGCGCTATCCATATTTATTTGCTGATGCAGGTAACCTTAGTATTCTTTTAGTTCTGTAAAATCTTGTCTTTATAGTTTACCCTTCGATTGCGAGGACGCAATCCTCTTAAGGGGGGTAGATTGTAAACACCCTAAATTTTTTCAGATTTTTTAAAATCAATTTTTGGGATTAAATATGCAATTTTCAGTAATTTACATAGGGCCTGTGGTGAGTTTATAATTTTTAATTGCCAATAAATAACATTAAAATGAATTAAAAATATGGTTTTATGGTGTAAAATAGAAAACCGGACTTAGGGTAATTTTCTGGGATTTTATTGGGCCTCAGACCTATTTTTAAAAGCCTAAAAACTATTTTTCTAAATTAATTAATTAAATAATTAATTACTGTTTTATTTTTATTATTATTATTATTATTATTAGGTTTTGGGCCCGGCCCGGCCCAGTGGGCCGAGCCCAGTAGCAGCGAGCCCAGCCCAGCCCTCAAGACTTAGCGGGTCGGGCGGGTCCGCTCACCCGGAGCCCGCCGCCCGACCCGGACCCGCCGGTCACCCTGTCACCCAGTCCCTCTCCCACGACCGAAAATTCCGCCGCCCGCCGCGTTCTCCGGCGACGTGGCCGGAGAACCCCCATGTCGCCTCCCCCTCCGTTTTTCCCGCGGCCACGATGCCCCGGCCGAGCCCCTCGCAGCGCCCTATAAATCCCCTCGCCTCAGCCTCTTCCTCCCCCGCAAATCCAAAACCCTAGATCTACCCCGACTCCGGCAGCCCCGTCCGGCGACCTCCACCTCCCTCAGCCACTGCGAAGACCTCCCCCAGGCGGAGCTCCTCCTCCTCCTCTCCCCTTCCTCCTCCTCCCCAGGCGCAGCAGACCCGACTCCTCCCCGCTGTTCGAGAGCCGCCGCTCGACGACTGCTCGAGCCGCCGGCCGACCCCTCGGCGCCGCCCAGACCGTCGACGACCACCCAGGACACGCACCGCCTCCGCCTGAACCCTTGCCGAGCCTCGGACACGGCAGCAGACCCGGACACACCGCGGACACAGGGAGCCCTAGCCGCGGACACGCAGTGGACACAGACAGGACACGAACACGCGTGTCGGACACGGTTCGAAGCCCCGATTTCTCGGTCCCCTTCAGGTATTCGTAACTTGCAACCCTGATCTCCGTTTTCGATTCTGTAAATTCCTATGCGTAGCCTGCATGACCCTCTCGGTGTCTGGACAAACTGTTCGGGACATCGCGGCCTGTGGCGATCGCACACCGCGATCCAAAAATAGGAAAAACCAGGCCCTGTTTCACCCCGGAACTGAGTACGCCCCGCCAAACGGGACGACTTGGTCGCACACGGTCTTCACAGATACGTGCGCCTCGTCGATACGGACGTGTGGATTTTCGCGGAAGCTGATTCGGGTGTGCGTGCACCCCGGAATCAACGCGTATTCGCGGACATCGCTCCGTATCCGCCTTTTCTGCAATTTATCCTAACTTCGTGCACACACGTCGGATCGAGACGAAACTTGCGCCATCAGACTCGTAGCGATACGCTGGTCCTGTGGGTCAAGTTTGGTCCGATTCTGAGAACGTTGACGAAATCGCGTGTCGTGGGCCCCACAAGTCCCGCTCGACGGGCGATTTCGTGATCGGCTCATCGGAATTCAAATCTGAAAGTTCCGTTGGGTTCGTATCAGTGTTCCTGACCTGTTGACACTAAGTTTGGTGAATTTGGAGACCGTTGACCCTGACACGTTTTTCGGTGCAAAGCGGGCCCACCGGTGGATCCCGTTTTGGCCCAAAATTACCGTTTTTGCCCTTGTCTCCAAATTGGACTCAAGGATAGGCGTTTCTAGCTGATTGACACCTTCTGAGCGTGATGGTACTGTTTATTTCAGCTTTCGGAGATATCTCTGGAAATTTCCGAAACCAGGACCTAAGTGGAATCCAAACTTCAGGCAAGTGCACCTTGCCAAACTTGCAGTCATTATTTTCATATTTTTTGTAAAAATACTCTGCTGGATTTCCTGTGCAATTTCATATAAACTGATTTAAACTGCTTAAACCTAGGAAACATACGACGTACCTAGAGCCCGATCATAGTCGGGTACTAGCACCGTACGCGGTGTTGGGTTCGTCATTTAGAGATGGATTTACGACCCCCTTATTTTGTACTTAACCTCTCAAGTACCCTACAACCCAGGACACTTGACACTATCATGGACAGAATCTTCCCGAGTTATTCGTGGGGATTCTGAATAGGATACAGGACTTGACAGAGTTATTTATTTATAGACAGTATGACTTGTTGCATTAGTTATAATCCCGCTGACATGGACATGAGACGTTATGGTCATGGCTTGCGTGGTTACATTGGGTGGGGAGAGACACACAGGCTACAGGCTGTTCTATATATATATCTACTATTATTGTGAGGTTGTAGACTCTCCAGCAGAGCTAGACCCTTTACGTGTTATTACTGCTACCGGCTCCCCGACACAGAGCTTGTAGCGGTCTCAGCCTGAGTACTAGTGTTGCTCTCATTTGCATATCACATAGATGGTTAGTTACTTAGTTTACCCTGCTGTTTCATTATTTATTGTACTGCTTATTCATTTTGGCTTGTATTATTTGTGCCTTGCTATGTCCACTGAGGACCTGGAATGGATTATGTCCCCAGGTTTAGCTGAGGAGCAGTATCCCGAGATATACGGGACCGGAGCTGAACCTATTGCTGGAGCTGAACCAAACACTGAAGACGAGGTGACTGCCGAGGACTTCTCCTGAGTACCTGTTCCAGTACTCAGTATTTATTTCATGTCTATCACTTTTGTTCCTGGCCTATAGAGCCAGTTTATTTTCAGACTTAAGTCGGATTGTTGCTCCGACTGACTTGCTGTGATTGTTGTTGATACATTATTTCCATTTAATTATGCAGTTTATTTCCTTTTCTTTATGGATGAGATTAGTGTGACTTGTGTAGTAGACCTTACTTACAGCTTAAGTACGCCCTGATGGTTCCATTAAATGGGGTTATCCATCGGAGCGTGCTGCTGGCTATTGCCACGTGTCCAGTCCCTCGACATTTTGGGACTGGGGCGTGACATGGTTTTTGTGGTGGCCCATGCAGGTCATTTCTAAATTGTTCGGTTTCAACTTAGGGACCGGACAGGCCTGCAATAAGATAGGTTATAGGATCTCATCCATATATTTAATCGTTTTTGAACTCTATGTCGACTTCAATTAAATTGCTTGAACTGCATCCTGTTTGATTCCTCTGTGCGTTCTCATTGTTTTCTTTTGATGCAGAGAAATGGATCCCAGATGTGGTGACGAGACCCCCTTGGGAACACCGACAGAAGCAGGGTTTACCTGCGAAGCTGGAACGACGCCGGATACCAGAGGACAATCCTCTCAGAGCAACCAAACTGGCCAGCCAAGTTCCAGATTCAGGCGTGATGACATCCCGCCTCCTCCCCAGTTCCCTCCTATGATGCCTGTCTTTTCCCCAGGGCAGGCAATGGACGGCCAGCAAATGTTCCAGATGTTCTACGCCATGATGCAGGCACAACAACAGATTCAACAGGAGACCCAACGCCGAGAGGCCGAGAACCTAAGGAACAGCCTGGTCGCAGCATTGGAGCATGCACCAAATAGGCGGCCAGCGACGGGATCTATTACGGATTTCCGTCAACTCAAGCCTCGTACCTTCTCGGGCAAGGAAGGACCAACTGAAGTGCATGAATGGCTTACAAACACACAGCATCAGTTGGAGGCCGCTGAATTACCAAGGGACAAATGGATGACTGCCGTCCGGATGCAACTGACGGACAACGCGCATCATTGGTGGCTGTCCGAAGAAAGAAGGCTCGGACATGATCAGGTTACCTGGGAGGAGTTCTCCAGACTCTTCCAGGAAATGTACATCCCTGCTGTGGCTCGGTCAGAACTCCGAGACAGATTCAACCGCCTGATCCAGGGCAACATGACGGTGGAGGAATATAACGCCGAATTCATTCGCCTGAGCCGCTTCGCCCCTTCGCTAATTCCTACCGAAGAGGAGAAGGCGGAGAAGTTCTTTGATGGGCTCAGGTTCGAGCTTCAGAAGTTAATCGGATCGGTCGTGCCCACCTCTTACACCGACGTCCTAGCTGCAGCCCGTCGGCTGGAGCGCGTTACTCGGAGGGAATCAAGCCTGAAATGTCCCTTCTCCTCAGCACCGTCCAAGTCATCACCAGGGGAATCTGCTAAACGGCCCCAGAAGAGCCCGCCTCCAAGAGCAGCAACTAAGAATCTGCCTACTTGCCACTACTGCAGCAAGGTAGGACATATTGAAAAGGAATGTAGACGCAAGCTGGGACTCTGCCTGGTTTGCGGATCTGGACAACACTTCTCCAAGGACTGCTCGGAACGTCGTGAGGGAGTTCCGAATCGACCAGCTCCACCTGCAGCTCTTCCAGCTGGGGGAGCAACTCAGACAGGGCCTGGAGGAGCCAGGCCACCTCTACCACCTCAGGCAGCACTGTTCCAACAAGCTCGTCAGCAAAGGGGTCCCGCTCAGGGACGAGGTCAGGCATATGCACTAGCAGTCACTGAGGAAGCTACTGCAGGCGAAGTGATAGCAGGTACCATATTAGTAGCTTCAATTCCTGCTGTAGCATTATTTGATTCTGGAGCTTCGCATTCATTTATTGCTGCTAGCTTCGTAGCCACACATAGAATAGCTACCGCACCTCTCTCGAAGATGAAGAGAATACTAACGGGAGGTGGAATTATCCCTGTTAGTGATACTTGTAGATCATGTTCGGTAGTAGTCTGTGGCCGAGAGATGCGAGCCCAATTTCTGATCTTTTCTATGCCTGATTACGATGTTGTACTTGGTATGGACTGGTTAAGTCAGTACCATACGACACTGGATTGCCGGCTTGGAAAAGTGATATTTAGACCCCCTAGCCTTCCTGAGTTTGAATTTCATAGAGGAGCTGTAGAACAAGGGGTCCAGCCAACTCTTAGGGTATTGACTGTAGAAGAAGATTCAAGTTACCCAAGAGTCATAACGGAATTTGTGGATGTATTTCCCGACGATCTTCCAGGTTTACCACCTGATCGGGAGATAGAATTCACAATAGACCTAACTCCAGGAGCCGAACCGATCACTTCATCGGTATATCGGCTAGCACCTAAGGAGTTAGTGGAGCTGAAAACACAAGTTGACGACCTTCTGGAGAAAGGATTTATCCGGCCCAGTGTTTCACCATAGGGAGCACCTATACTTTTTGTACCCAAGAAGGACGGATCTGTACGGCTGTGCATTGATTACAGAGCCCTTAATGCTGTAACTATTAAGAACCGGTACCCATTACCACGTATTGATGATTTGTTTGACCAGTTGAGTGGTGCTAAGGTATTCTCCAAGATTGACCTTAGATCCGGTTATCACCAGATTAGGGTGAAGAAGGAAGATATCCCAAAGACAGCCTTCAGAACTAAGCATGGGCATTATGAGTTCCTAGTTATGCCATTTGGTTTAACCAACGCACCCACCGTATTTATGAGTTTGATGAACGGGGTCTTCCATCAGTACTTGGATAAGTTCGTGGTGGTATTCATTGATGATATCCTAATCTACTCCAAGAAACACGAAGAGCACGAGGAACACCTTAGAATTGTACTGGAAACTTTGAGAAGGGAGAAGCTATATGCCAAACTCAGCAAATGTGAGTTCTGTATGGACAAGGTACCATTCTTAGGGCATATTATCTCGGGTGAAGGACTGTCTGTGGACCCGGAGAAAGTCACTGCTATAGAAACCTGGCCTACCCCTACCTCTGTTGCGGAAGTGAGAAGTTTTCTTGGACTTGCTGGATATTACCGGCGGTTCGTAGAAAATTTTTCAAGGATTACAGAACCTATGACTAAGCTGACACGGAAGGATCAGGAGTTCATATGGTCGGAAGAATGCCAGCATGCCTTTGAAGAATTGAAGAGGCGTCTAACAACAGCACCGGTCTTGACTCTTCCCTCAGGGTCAGGAGGTTTTGTTGTATATAGTGATGCGTCCGGTAGTGGACTAGGTTGTGTCTTGATGCAACACGGCAAGGTTATCGCCTATGCGTCGAGGCAGCTGAAGGTCCACGAGAAGAACTACCCAACGCACGACCTGGAGCTAGCTGCAGTTATTTTTGCATTGAAGATCTGGAGACATTACCTGTATGGAGAGAAGGTCGAAATATTCACTGATCATAAGAGCTTGAAGTATGTTTATACACAGAAGGAGCTCAACATGAGGCAAAGGCGTTGGCTTGAGTTGATGGTGGACTTTGACATCGATCTGCAGTACCACCCGGGGAAAGCAAATGTTGTAGCCGACGCCCTCAGCAGAAAACCCTCGGCTTATTTCTTAACGGAGCAGCCTCAGCTATTACAAGACTTGCAAGATCTTCAGATAGAGGTTATTTTACCTGGACAAAATGGGTTGCTGGCTAACCTAGAAGTGAAGTCATCGCTGGTAGAGAGAATCAAGGAAGCTTTGCCTAATGATGCCAGATTCCGAAGGCTGAGAGAAAGAACAGAAGCAGGCTTGCAGACGGGACTTCGTATCCACGAGGACGGAACATTAAGGTGCGGAAATCGCCTATGTGTTCCAAATGGAGAATTAAGGCAGGAATTGATGACAGAAGCCCATAGCTCCATATACTCGGTTCATCCAGGAGGAACCAAGATGTACAGGGACCTAAGACAATATTACTGGTGGCATGGAATGAAAAGAGAAATTGCCCGCTTTGTGGCAAAATGCTTAGTCTGCCAGCAGGTGAAGGCCGAGCACCAAAGGACTGCAGGTATGTTGCAGCCACTTCCCATCCCTGAATGGAAGTGGGAGCATATTACCATGGACTTCGTCACTGGATTTCCAAGAAGCCCTAGTGGTAAGGATGCAGTATGGGTCATCGTGGACCGGCTCACTAAGTCGGCTCACTTCTTGCCGTTCAGAGTCGGACAATCCACAGAGGTACTAGCCGACATGTATATGCGTCAGATCGTAAAATTACATGGAGTGCCGGTTAGTATCGTATCAGATCGAGACTCAAGATTTATATCTCACTTCTGGCGAAGCATGCAAGAGAGTCTCGGCACCAGGCTCAAGTTCAGTACTGCCTATCATCCTCAGACAGATGGCCAGTCAGAGCGCACAATTCAGATCCTAGAAGATATGCTGCGATCTTGTATACTGGACTTCGGAGGATCTTGGAAAGATCATCTGCACCTAGTGGAGTTCTCCTACAACAACAGCTATCAGGCAAGCATTCAGATGGCACCTTTCGAGGCGTTGTACGGAAGGAAGTGCAGATCTCCGATATGCTGGAGTGACGTTGGCGAACGTCAAATGCTGGGTCCAGAGTTGGTAACGGAGACAGTGGAGAAAGTAAAGCAGATTCAGAACCATCTCCGTGCAGCCCAGGATAGACAGAAGCATTGGGCAGATGCACACAGACGACCCCTGGAGTTCAAGGAAGGAGAGCATGTATTTTTGAGGATCTCGCCCACTAGAGGTACTATCAGATTCGGCAGCAGAGGCAAGTTAAGCCCAAGGTACATTGGGCCATTTGATATCTTGGAGCGCATTGGTGAGGTGGCTTACCGTCTTGCATTACCTCCATCCTTAGAGGGAGTGCATGACGTATTCCACGTCTCACAACTGAGGAGATATGTGACGGACCCAAGTCATATAGTTGATCATTCTGAGATTTCGGTGGGACCTGGCCTGAGATACGAAGAGCAGCCAGTGGGTATACTCGACACCAGCGAGAAGACACTGCGAGGGCAGACTATCAGGCTGGTTCGAGTAACTTGGAAACAGCACTCTCCAGGCGAATCGACCTGGGAGCGAGAAGATGTTATGCGCCAGCGCTATCCACATTTATTTGCTGATGCAGGTAACCTTAGTATTCTTTTAGTTCTGTAAAATCTTGTCTTTATAGTTTACCCTTCGATTGCGAGGACGCAATCCTCTTAAGGGGGGTAGATTGTAAACACCCTAAATTTTTTCAGATTTTTTAAAATCAATTTTTGGGATTAAATATGCAATTTTCAGTAATTTACATAGGGCCTGTGGTGAGTTTGTAATTTTTAATTGCCAATAAATAACATTAAAATGAATTAAAAATATGGTTTTATGGTGTAAAATAGAAAACCGGACTTAGGGTAATTTTCTGGGATTTTATTGGGCCTCAGACCTATTTTTAAAAGCCTAAAAACTATTTTTCTAAATTAATTAATTAAATAATTAATTACTGTTTTATTTTTATTATTATTATTATTATTATTAGGTTTTGGGCCCGGCCTGGCCCAGTGGGCCGAGCCCAGTAGCAGCAAGCCCAGCCCAGCCCTCAAGACTTAGCGGGTCGGGCGGGTCCGCTCAGCCGGAGCCCGCCGCCCGACCCGGACCCGCCGGTCACCCTGTCACCCAGTCCCTCTCCCACGACCGGAAATTCCGCCGCCCGCCGCGTTCTCCGGCGACGTGGCCGGAGAACCCCCACGTCGCCTCCCCCTCCGTTTTTCCCGCGGCCACGACGCCCCGGCCGAGCCCCTCGCAGCGCCCTATAAATCCCCTCGCCTCAGCCTCTTCCTCCCCCGCAAATCCAAAACCCTAGATCTACCCCGACTCCGGCAGCCCCGTCCGGCGACCTCCACCTCCCTCAGCCACTGCGAAGACCTCCCCCAGGCGGAGCTCCTCCTCCTCCTCTCCCCTTCCTCCTCCTCCCCAGGCGCAGCAGACCCGACTCCTCCCCGCTGTTCGAGAGCCGCCGCTCGACGACTGCTCGAGCCGCCGGCCGACCCCTCGGCGCCGCCCAGACCGTCGACGACCACCCAGGACACGCACCGCCTCCGCCTGAACCCTTGCCGAGCCTCGGACACGGCAGCAGACCCGGACACACCGCGGACACAGGGAGCCCTAGCCGCGGACACGCAGTGGACACAGACAGGACACGAACACGCGTGTCGGACACGGTTCGAAGCCCCGATTTCTCGGTCCCCTTCAGGTATTCGTAACTTGCAACCCTGATCTCCGTTTTCGATTCTGTAAATTCCTACGCGTAGCCTGCATGACCCTCTCGGTGTCCGGACAAACTGTTCGGGACATCGCGGCCTGTGGCGATCGCACACCGCGATCCAAAAACAGGAAAAACCAGGCCCTGTTTCACCCCGGAACTGAGTACGCCCCGCCAAACGGGTCGACTTGGTCGCACACGGTCTTCACAGATACGTGCGCCTCGTCGATACGGACGTGTGGGTTTTCGCGGAAGCTGATTCGGGTGTGCGTGCACCCCGAAATCAACGCGTATCCGCGGACATCGCTCCGTATCCGCCTTTTCTGCAATTCACCCTAACTTCGTGCACACACGTCGGATCGAGACGAAACTTGTGCCATCAGACTCGTAGCGATACGCTGGTCCTGTGGGTCAAGTTTGGTCCGATTCTGAGAACGTTGACGAAATCGCGTGTCGTGGGCCCCACAGGCCCCGCTCTACGGGCGATTTCGTGATCGGCTCATCGGAATTCAAATCTGAAAGTTCCGTTGGGTTCGTATCAGCGTTCCTGACCTGTTGACACTAAGTTTGGTGAATTTGGAGACCGTTGACCCTGTCACATTTTTCGGTGCAAAGCGGGCCCACCGGTGGACCCCGTTTTGGCCCGAAATTACCGTTTTTGCCCTTGTCTCCAAATTGGACTCAAGGACAGGCGTTTCTAGCTGATTGACACCTTCTGAGCGTGATGGTACTGTTTATTTCAGCTTTCGGAGACATCTCTAGAAATTTTCGAAACCAGGACCTAAGTGGAATCCAAACTTCAGGCAAGTGCACCTTGCCAAACTTGCAGTCATTATTTTCATATTTTCTGTAAAAATACTCTGCTGGATTTCCTGTGCAATTTCATATAAACTGATTTAAACTGCTTAAACCTAGGAAACATACGACGTACCTAGAGCCCGATCATAGTCGGGTACTAGCACCGTACGCGGTGTTGGGTTCGTCATTTAGAGATGGATTTACGACCCCCTTATTTTGTACTTGACCTCTCAAGTACCCTACAACCCAGGACACTTGACACTATCATGGACAGAATCTTTCCGAGTTATTCGTGGGGATTCTGAATAGGATACAGGACTTGACAGAGTTATTTATTTATAGACAGTATGACTTGTTGCATTAGTTATAATCCCGCTGACATGGACATGAGACGTTATGGTCATGGCTTACGTGGTTACATTGGGTGGGGAGAGACACACAGGCTACAGGCTGTTCTATATATATATCTACTATTATTGTGAGGTTGTAGACTCTCCAGCAGAGCTAGACCCTTTACGTGTTATTACTGCTACCGGCTCCCCGACACAGAGCTTGTAGCGGTCTCAGCCTGAGTACTAGTGTTGCTCTCATTTGCATATCACATAGATGGTTAGTTACTTAGTTTACCCTGCTGTTTCATTATTTATTGCACTGCTTATTCATTTTGGCTTGTATTATTTGTGCCTTGCTATGTCCACTGAGGACCTGGAATGGATTATGTCCCCAGGTTTAGCTGAGGAGCAGTATCCCGAGATATACGGGACCGGAGCTGAACCTATTGCTGGAGCTGAACCAAACACTGAAGACGAGGTGACTGCCGAGGACTTCTCCTGAGTACCTGTTCCAGTACTCAGTATTTATTTCATGTCTATCTCTTTTGTTCCTGGCCTATAGAGCCAGTTTATTTTCAGACTTAAGTCGGATTGTTGCTCCGACTGACTTGCTGTGATTGTTGTTGATACATTATTTCCATTTAATTATGCAGTTTATTTCCTTTTCTTTATGGATGAGATTAGTGTGACTTGTGTAGTAGACCTTACTTACAGCTTAAGTACGCCCTGATGGTTCCATTAAATGGGGTTATCCATCGGAGCGTGCTGCTGGCTATTGCCACGTGTCCAGTCCCTCGACATTTTGGGACTGGGGCGTGACATGGTTTTTGTGGTGGCCCATGCAGGTCATTTCTAAATTGTTCGGTTTCAACTTAGGGACCGGACAGGCCTGCAATAAGATAGGTTATAGGATCTCATCCATATATTTAATCGTTTTTGAACTCTATGTCGACTTCAATTAAATTGCTTGAACTGCATCCTGTTTGATTCCTCTGTGCGTTCTCATTGTTTTCTTTTGATGCAGAGAAATGGATCCCAGATGTGGTGACGAGACCCCCTTGGGAACACCGACAGAAGCAGGGTTTACCTGCGAAGCTGGAACGACGCCGGATACCAGAGGACAATCCTCTCAGAGCAACCAAACTGGCCAGCCAAGTTCCAGATTCAGGCGTGATGACATCCCGCCTCCTCCCCAGTTCCCTCCTATGATGCCTGTCTTTTCCCCAGGGCAGGCAATGGACGGCCAGCAAATGTTCCAGATGTTCTACGCCATGATGCAGGCACAACAACAGATTCAACAGGAGACCCAACGCCGAGAGGCCGAGAACCTAAGGAACAGCCTGGTCGCAGCATTGGAGCATGCACCAAATAGGCGGCCAGCGACGGGATCTATTACGGATTTCCGTCAACTCAAGCCTCGTACCTTCTCGGGCAAGGAAGGACCAACTGAAGTGCATGAATGGCTTACAAACACACAGCATCAGTTGGAGGCCGCTGAATTACCAAGGGACAAATGGATGACTGCCGTCCGGATGCAACTGACGGACAACGCGCATCATTGGTGGCTGTCCGAAGAAAGAAGGCTCGAACATGATCAGGTTACCTGGGAGGAGTTCTCCAGACTCTTCCAGGAAATGTACATCCCTGCTGTGGCTCGGTCAGAACTCCGAGACAGATTCAACCGCCTGATCCAGGGCAACATGACGGTGGAGGAATATAACGCCGAATTCATTCGCCTGAGCCGCTTCGCCCCTTCGCTAATTCCTACCGAAGAGGAGAAGGCGGAGAAGTTCTTTGATGGGCTCAGGTTCGAGCTTCAGAAGTTAATCGGATCGGTCGCGCCCACCTCTTACACCGACGTCCTAGCTGCAGCCCGTCGGCTGGAGCGCGTTACTCGGAGGGAATCAAGCCTGAAATGTCCCTTCTCCTCAGCACCGTCCAAGTCATCACCAGGGGAATCTGCTAAACGGCCCCAGAAGAGCCCGCCTCCAAGAGCAGCAACTAAGAATCTGCCTACTTGCCACTACTGCAGCAAGGTAGGACATATTGAAAAGGAATATAGACGCAAGCTGGGACTCTGCCTGGTTTGCGGATCTGGACAACACTTCTCCAAGGACTGCTCGGAACGTCGTGAGATGGATTCCCAATTAAACCTCCAATTGAGATGAACTTGCTTCCAATTTGTAGATCCTTGTTCCTCTTTGTAGATCCTTGCTTCCTTCTTCTAGATCCTTGCTTCTCAACTCTCTAATGGTGAATTGGGAAGAATTTGGAATGAATTTGGTAGAGAATTGGATTGGGAATGGAGGGAATTTGGTAGTGGGAGAATTCTAGATCTAGATTTGGAATGAAATGAGAGGAGAGAGAAATTTTCCCCCTCCCTATATAGGCCGGCCATGCCCCCCTCCCCAAGTAATTATGAAATGTCCAATGTACCCCTTGGGGCCTCTCATGAAGAAATAATTAAAGAAGGAAGCTTCTAGTCTAATCACTTAATTAATTTAATCCATCTTCTTAACTATGGGCTTTCTAAATGGGCCAAGTCTAACTAATTAATTCATGTTGGTCCATGGGTCCAAACTAAACTAGTTGGGTCCACTAAAAATAAGTCCAAAATATTTTAATAATATCTAACAACATTTAAATAATTCAACAATTAATTATTTACCATGCACAATATTTATTAAAATAGGAAAATTACTAAAATACCCTTTTTCCTAAAATGTGGTAGTGACAAGTCTACCCTCCTTAAAATAATTTCGTCCTCGAAATTCAAAGACGAAAACTACCCCCAGAAAATCACAGAACAGAACTAAAGAATCACCATTAACTAATGAACAGAACATAACAATGAACATAACATAACTAGAGAATTAACATACCTCAAGGTACAAACAAATATGGATAACGCTCTCGCATGTCATCCTCTCTCTCCCAGGTCGACTCCCCCGGAGAGTGATGCCTCCATGCGACGCGCACCAAAGGAATAGTCTGGTTCCTCAGCACCTTCTCTCTCCGATCCAGAATTCCAACTGGCTGCTCTGGATAGCTAAGAGTAGGGCCCACCTCTATCTCTGAGTGATCCAATACATGACTAGGATCTGCCACGTATCGTCTCAACTGCGACACATGAAACACGTTGTGCACTCCCTCCAATGCAGGTGGCAAGTCTAGTCTATAAGCAACTGCACCGACCCTCTCCAGAATAGTGAAAGGTCCGATGAATCGCGGACTAAGCTTTCCGCCTCCACCGAAGCGAATCGTGCCTCGTGTCGGAGAAATCCTCAGAAACACCAAACCACCCACCTAGAACAAAACACCACCTTAAGAACTTAATCTATAACAACAACCAAGAACAAGCACAAAACAAAATCTAAACTATACCTCAAACTCCAAAGGTCTCCGATGGCTATCGGCCCAATGCCGCTGTCTGTCCTGCGCCACTCGAAGTCTATCTCTGATCAACTGAACCTTCTCTGCTGCATCCACAACCATCTCTGGCCCAAGCAAAACTCTCTCTCCAACATCGTCCCAAGACAAAGGAGTACGACACCTCCGACCATATAGAGCTTCAAAAGGTGACATCTCTATACTGGCCTGGTAACTGTTGTTGTAAGCAAACTCTACCAAATGGAGATGGTCCTCCCAAGAACCCCCGAAATCTAGTACACAAGTATGCAACATATCCTCGAGAGTCTGGATAGTCCTCTCTGACTGCCCATCTGTCTGGGGATGATATGCAGTACTGAACTTGAGCTGAGTGCCCAAACTCTCCTGCAAACTCCTCCAGAAATGAGAAGTGAAACGACTATCCCGATCTGAGACTATGCTGACGGGAACTCCATGTATCCTAACGATCTGCCTCACATACATCTCTGCCAGCTTCTCCGTAGACAAACCCACCTTGAAAGGCAAAAAGTGGGCCGACTTGGTCAATCTATCAACAATGACCCAAATCGCGTCTTTCCCTCCTGGAGATCGTGGTAGTTCGGACACAAAATCCATAGTAATGTGTTCCCACTTCCACTCTGGAATGGGTAATGGCTGAAGTAAACCTCCTGGCCTCTGCCTCTCGGCTTTCACCTGCTGGCACACTAAGCATCTGGATACAAACTGTGCCACTTCCCTCTTCATGCCATACCACCACACACTCTCTCGCATATCCCGATACATCTTGTTAGCACCTGGATGTATGGAATACTGAGAGCGATGCGCTTCCTGCAACACCTTCTCACGCAACTCCCCACTAGGCACACACAATCTAACTCTATGCCTCAAAGATCCATCCTCTGCAATAGTGAAATCATCCTCCAATCCTGCTCTCACCTGAGCTCTGATACTCCTCAAAGATACGTCATCATACTGTGCTGCCTTGATCCTATCCATCAAATCTGAATGTATCTGCAATCCCCACATCTGCATAGCACACCCAGGAACAATCACCTCAATGCCCAAGCTCTCTAAGTCTTCCAACAAATATCGATCCTGCGTCAAGAACATAGCTACCGGATACCTGCTCAAAGCATCGGCAACTACATTAGCTTTCCCAGGATGATATTGCAAAGAGATATCAAAATCCTTCATCAGTTCCAACCACCGACGCTGTCTCATGTTCAACTCCTTCTGCGTGAAAACGTACTTCAAGCTTTTGTGGTCTGTGAAGATCTCCACACGCTCTCCGTACAAATAATGTTTCCACAACTTCAGAGCGAATATGACGGCTGCCAACTCCAAATCATGGGTAGGATAGTTCTTTTCATGAGGACGCAATTGCCTGGATGCATAGGCAATCACTTTCCCATGCTGCTGAAGAACACAACCTAAACCCTTTCCCGATGCATCACTATAAATAGTGAAACCTCCGGACCCTGATGGCAACGTCAAAATAGGAGCAGACGTCAACCTCTTCTTCAACTCCTTAAAAGCAACCTGGCAATCCTCCGTCCAAACAAACTCCACATCCTTTCTTGTGAGTCTGGTCATCGGCTCAGCAATCCTCGAAAAATCTTGCACAAACTTCCTGTAGTAGCCTGCCAATCCCAAGAAACTCCTGATCTCTGCTACCGAACTCGGAGTCTTCCAAGATTCCACTGCTGAAATCTTCTTCGGATCCACTGAAATACCATCACCAGTCACAACATGCCCCAAGAATTCCACCTTGTCCAGGAAAAACTCACACTTGGACAACTTTCCATACAACTTCTCCTTCCTCAGCACATCCAACACAATCCTCAAATGCTCCTCATGCTCCTCCGGTGTCTTCGAGTATATGAGTATGTCGTCGATGAACACCACCACGAACTTGTCAAGGTACTGGTGGAACACCTTGTTCATCAAGTTCATAAATACCGCCGGTGCATTAGTCAAACCAAACGGCATCACCATAAACTCGTACTGACCATACCGAGTTCTAAAAGCAGTCTTCGGTATGTCCTCCGGCTTCACCTTCACCTGATGGTAGCCTGATCTCAAATCTATCTTAGAAAATACCTTCGCACCACTCAACTGATCAAACAGATCATCAATCCGTGGCAAAGGATACTTATTCTTGATAGTGAGATTATTCAAAGCCCTGTAATCAATGCACATACGCACCGATCCATCCTTCTTCGGTACAAACAATACCGGGGCTCCCCATGGTGAAGAACTCGATCTGATAAACCCCTTATCCTGTAATTCGTCCACCTGCTTCTTCAACTCGACCAGCTCGTTGTTGTTTACTCTATAGACATGCTGCGAAATTGGTTCTGCACCTGGCACCAAGTCTATAGAAAATTCAACATCTCGATCTGGCGGCAATCCTGGCAATTCCTCAGGAAACACATCCAAAAATTCTGCTATCAACGGATGCGGCAACTCCTTGTCTTCCACCATAGCTCCACAAATAATGCCTTCTCCCTGCTCTGCAGCTCCTCTAGCAAACTCGAACTCTGGCTCTCCTGGCGAACCAAACAAAACTCTACCTCCTCTACAATCTATGCTAGCACGGTGCCTACTCAACCAATCCATCCCGAGTACAATGTCGTAGCTCGGAAGTGGCATTACAAGTAGACACGCACTCAACTCCCGGCCTCCCAGAGTAACTCTCCGATCCTTGCAAATATCATTAACCAGAATAATGCCTCCCCCGGTCATGATCTTGCAAGTCCTAAGCAAAGACTCAGCTACCAAACCATGCTTTAGAGCAAAAGAAACAGATACAAAACTATGGGAAGCACCACTATCAAACAAAGCTAAAGCTGGAATGGAATCAAGAAGAATAGAACCTGCGATGACATCTCCGGTGGGTTCCTCCTCTTCGACGGTCATAGCAAACGCTCGTCCCTGCCGTGCACCTCCCTGCTGATGCTGGACAAAACGCTGCTGCTATGTCGGAAGCGGTCCCCTCGGCTGTGCTGCAGGTGGTCTCATCTGTGCCCTCGGAGCTGGAGCTGCTCCCTGAACTGCACGACGAGGACACTCCCTCAATTGATGCCCTTCAGTACCACAATACAAACAAACTCCTAGCCTCTTCCTGCAAACTTCCCAGATGTGGCCGGGCTTCTTGCAGAAGTTGCACGGAGCTTGCTGTAACTGTCTCTGCTGCTGAGGTGCCTGGTGAAAAGGCGCTCTAGCTGGAGTCTGGTTCTGCTGTGGCTGCTGGAAAGGTCTGGACTGGAAATGAGGACGTTTGGCAGATACTGCACTGCCGTTGGCCCCCAGAAAAGAATCACGGTCTCTCTTGGTCTTCAAACCCAGATCCCGCTCAACCTTGCGTGCCTCCGCAAGTATCTCCGAGTATGTCTCATAAAAAGACGGAATGAGAATCTTCACTTCCCAGTTTAGACCCTCTCGGAAACGAATAGCTCGAACCTCCGGCTCCCTCACCAAGTACCCTGCAAATCGGCTCAGCCTACCGAACTCTGCAGTGTATTCCTCCACAGACATGCTCCCCTGAATGAGACTCTCAAATTGTCTCCCCAAGTCAAGCCTGTCTATCCGGGCGAAAAACTTCTTCTTGAAAAGGTCCTTGAATACCTCCCAAGATTGTCCTGCGTCAACTAGAACCGGCTCATTCCTGAACCAAGTACGAGCAACGTCGAACAGTTGAAGTCCTACCGCCTCAACCTTCAGATCTTCAGAAAGACGGGACACCCTCATAAGACGCTCAATGTCCTCGAGCCAATCATCAGCATAGACGATGCCCTCCGTCCCTTTGAAAACCTTAGGCTCCAGTTTCTTGAAGTCCTGAATGTTGCCTGGCCGAAGCTGAGCAACTTGAGGAACAACCTGCTGCTGGATCGGAACTCCTCTCTCGACTACAGCACGAGCAAGCTGATGAGCACTCTCGATGCCCTGCCGTAGAACGTCGGTCTGCCTCTGATGTGCCTCTGACTGAGCCCTCTGTGCCTCGAGCATCTCACGAAACAGTGTAAACATCTGTGACGCCTCTGCTGGCACAGGAGGTGGAGGTGGAAGCCCCTCAGATACAGCTGGCACAGTCCTCTGAGTAGGAGGTGGACCTCCGAAAGCAGCTGACACTCCAATCGCCGGAGAAGTGACTGGTGCAGGCCCTCGGGATGTCGCAGACCTCTCAGAAACTGCTCTCCCTTGCTGTGATCTAGTCTTAGGCGGCATCCTGAGACAAAGCGAAAGAAAGAATCAATATGGCACAAGATGTAAGATATCAAGGAAAGGACAAGTTTAAGGGATCAAGTATCAATATCAAAGGAGAATAGTTGAATCAAAAGAATTTTCCTAGATGTGATTGAGTATCTCAGCCTATATCCTATATCCTATTGCAGGCTCGCAGTAGTACAACTAAGTTGTCGCACTACCACGACATCACATACTTGTGAAGCTAGACCTGCATGGGCCACCACCAAAAACGTGTCACGACCCGCACCCGGTGTAAGGGCACTAGTCGGAAACAACGCCCAGCCTACGCCGCAGAATCGGCGGTAGAACGCTGTCTAGATAATCTATCTAATATAATGAACCACCAAAAACGATAAAATACTCAATCACAGAACTAAGATGGAAAGAGCACGAATCAGATAAAGAAATGAATAGTCACAATACAACTCATGAGTCTAAAGTAATACATCAATGAGTCTGAAGAAAGAACAGAAATAAGCTGGAGACAAATCCAGTACAAAAGAATACTACAAAACTATAAAGCTACAACTCCAGGGTCAACGGTCTCAGTTGGGATAAGTCCCTCTTGAGCCAGGGTCTCAGAATCTAAACCCACAACATCCTGGGGTCCATAGTAGGTAGGGTACTCCTCAATGTCATCTGGAAAAATATATCCAGTCAGGAAAGAAGCAGAGTACAACCCTAACAGCAGTTCTCAAATGATGATAAAAACTATGTAACAGTAAATAGCTGTGGATAAACAAGATGCATAAATAGAGACAAGAATGTAGAGACAATAAGGAAATACTGGAAAGAAATACAATAATGAACAATATGCTGATGGAACAAGAATACTAATGACTAAGTGTGTGAGTACTAGCTTTAACATGTGATCGACTTGGGAACTTGCACAAGAGTATAATGGCCTGGCTGATTATACGTGCGGTGTACAATCAACCCTCATAAGAAACAAGACATGCACAAGGAGGGTATGATCACATATCTACACTAAAATACTCCCCACCCCGACTGGTATAATAGATCCAACCACGGTACGTTATGGCACGAGATTCCCCAAGAAGAGAGCGACTCCTCCCGAAAATCGGTGTCTGTACATGTACAAGATAACCAATGAAACAATACTTGCACCATATACACCATATACCAAGGAATAACATCTCATGACGAGATCCGGATATACCAATCCGTGTAACCATAGTGTCAAGAGAAACATGTATATCTACACTAGATACAACGAACATAGAGGATATCATAAATGAGAAACTATCAGAGAATGTACTCGCCTGAAGTCCAAAGAACAGTCTCACAAATGTCTGACTCGGTGCCTCGAAGACCTAGATATGGAATACCACATTAAAAACAAGGTCCCGGAAAGATAACAAGTCAAACTAGACAACTTCTAGGCCAATAAGTCAATTCTAAGTTGAAAGTCAACTACGGTCAACTCTAAAGTCAACTAAGTCAAACATGGTCAAACCTAGGTCAACCTTACAAATCATCTATAAAAATAATATAAAAATAAACTACAATAATTTAGGAATCAAATTAGATTCCAAAAGAATCTACACAAAGTATATTTAATAATACAAATAATATACATCATAAATAATATATATGCAAACCATTATTCATACAATTTAAAATACTATATTATAACAATTATTATACCTCACAAAACACACATATATATATACATATATATATATATATATAACAATAATATAAATAAAACTGCCAAAGTGTCATAGAAAACAGGGAGTTAAAATAATAAAAATGAATAAAACAGCCTATAGTGACAGTCTTGACTGTCACTGTAAAACTGTCACAGAACTTCTGTGAATTAAAATCCACAGTCGCTAAATAGTGACAGTTAAAACTGTCAGGGAAAACTGTCACTGTTTTGCCGCTCAAACCCGCCGCTGTTACAGTGTTTTAATGACAGAAACTGTCATTAATGCTTCAGCGGCTGCTGCTGAGCCCGAGGCTATTAATGACAGAATCTGTCATTAATAGTCTGTCGCAAAACATATGTATAAACTATATATATAATATATATATATAAATCAATATATTAAAATATATAAAACAGTAAGTAAATAAATACTATAAATAAATACTTATGTATATAACCTTATACATATAAACAAATATTTAAAAGCTATAATATACCACCAAATATTAATGTACATATTTTAACATGGCTTAGAAGCACATCAAAAATATATACATTAATCACAAAAAGTACATAATAATTATAATAATACATTTACACAATTAAACATACAAATAATTTAATAAAACATTTTATGTACAAAATATATTATTAACAAGTAGTACATATATATTTCATGCAAGAAGCTATATATTATAATGCACACTATTTTAGCACACACAAAAATATAGATCTATGCTACAATAATTACATAATAAGTACACAAAATAAATATATAATATCTATATATATTTACTAATTTTAAATGAAGAATTGAACCACAATTAATTAGATCTATGCAAAATACACACAATTGGAGAGTATCTCACCGTATCCCACTAGATCTAGGATACGCATGCGACACGAGTCCAACACACAACCAAATGCACCCCGAAGGACACAAACAATTCACAAATAATATTTATGAACAAATCAAAGTGTCAAAAGTAGATCCATGTGTCCGTGTCAAAATACGACATGTTTAAAGCCCCGTGTCGGAGGAAAACCCCCAAATGACACGTATCACCAAATAGTTGGGATACGAACCACAAGTATCCCAATATGGACACGACACTAGCCTCAAACACAAAGTTCATTGTCCAATTGATCTATAGGATCAATTGACACACACAACAAAATGCAAATTCGGAATTCCAACAAAATTAATACAAAAAGTACCATAACTTTCTCCATGGGTCTCCTATGAACACAAAACAAAGTCCTATGGGTAGTACATACATATAGGTTGATTTTACATGATTAAATCCCAGATTTAGAAGCTATTTAAATGGGAAAAATCTGAATTATACCTATTGGGAGATGGATTCCCAATTAAACCTCCAATTGAGATGAACTTGCTTCCAATTTGTAGATCCTTGTTCCTCTTTGTAGATCCTTGATTCCTTCTTCTAGATCCTTGCTTCTCAACTCTCTAATGGTGAATTGGGAAGAATTTGGAATGAATTTGGTAGGGAATTGGATTGGGAATGGAGGGAATTTGGTAGTGGGAGAATTCTAGATCTAGATTTGGAATGAAATGAGAGGAGAGAGAAATTTTCCCCCTCCCTATATAGGCCGGCCATGCCCCCCTCCCCAAGTAATTATGAAATGTCCAATGTACCCCTTGGGGCCTCTCATGAAGAAATAATTAAAGAAGGAAGCTTCTAGTCTAATCACTTAATTAATTTAATCCATCTTCTTAACTATGGGCTTTCTAAATGGGCCAAGTCTAACTAATTAATTCATGTTGGTCCATGGGTCCAAACTAAACTAGTTGGGTCCACTAAAAATAAGTCCAAAATATTTTAATAATATCTAACAACATTTAAATAATTCAACAATTAATTATTTACCATGCACAATATTTATTAAAATAGGAAAATTACTAAAATACCCTTTTTCCTAAAATGTGGTAGTGACAAGTCTACCCTCCTTAAAATAATTTCGTCCTCGAAATTCAAAGACGAAAACTACCCCCAGAAAATCACAGAACAGAACTAAAGAATCACCATTAACTAATGAACAGAACATAACAATGAACATAACATAACTAGAGAATTAACATACCTCAAGGTACAAACAAATATGGATAACGCTCTCGCATGTCATCCTCTCTCTCCCAGGTCGACTCCCCCGGAGAGTGATGCCTCCATGCGACGCGCACCAAAGGAATAGTCTGGTTCCTCAGCACCTTCTCTCTCCGATCCAGAATTCCAACTGGCTGCTCTGGATAGCTAAGAGTAGGGCCCACCTCTATCTCTGAGTGATCCAATACATGACTAGGATCTGCCACGTATCGTCTCAACTGCGACACATGAAACACGTTGTGCACTCCCTCCAATGCAGGTGGCAAGTCTAGTCTATAAGCAACTGCACCGACCCTCTCCAGAATAGTGAAAGGTCCGATGAATCGCGGACTAAGCTTTCCGCCTCCACCGAAGCGAATCGTGCCTCGTGTCGGAGAAATCCTCAGAAACACCAAACCACCCACCTAGAACAAAACACCACCTTAAGAACTTAATCTATAACAACAACCAAGAACAAGCACAAAACAAAATCTAAACTATACCTCAAACTCCAAAGGTCTCCGATGGCTATCGGCCCAATGCCGCTGTCTGTCCTGCGCCACTCGAAGTCTATCTCTGATCAACTGAACCTTCTCTGCTGCATCCACAACCATCTCTGGCCCAAGCAAAACTCTCTCTCCAACATCGTCCCAAGACAAAGGAGTACGACACCTCCGACCATATAGAGCTTCAAAAGGTGACATCTCTATACTGGCCTGGTAACTGTTGTTGTAAGCAAACTCTACCAAATGGAGATGGTCCTCCCAAGAACCCCCGAAATCTAGTACACAAGTATGCAACATATCCTCGAGAGTCTGGATAGTCCTCTCTGACTGCCCATCTGTCTGGGGATGATATGCAGTACTGAACTTGAGCTGAGTGCCCAAACTCTCCTGCAAACTCCTCCAGAAATGAGAAGTGAAACGACTATCCCGATCTGAGACTATGCTGACGGGAACTCCATGTATCCTAACGATCTGCCTCACATACATCTCTGCCAGCTTCTCCGTAGACAAACCCACCTTGAAAGGCAAAAAGTGGGCCGACTTGGTCAATCTATCAACAATGACCCAAATCGCGTCTTTCCCTCCTGGAGATCGTGGTAGTCCGGACACAAAATCCATAGTAATGTGTTCCCACTTCTACTCTGGAATGGGTAATGGCTGAAGTAAACCTCCTGGCCTCTGCCTCTCGGCTTTCACCTGCTGGCACACTAAGCATCTGGATACAAACTGTGCCACTTCCCTCTTCATGCCATACCACCACACACTCTCTCGCATATCCCGATACATCTTGTTAGCACCTGGATGTATGGAATACTGAGAGCGATGCGCTTCCTGCAACACCTCCTCACACAACTCCCCACTAGGCATACACAATCTAACTCTATGCCTCAAAGATCCATCCTCTGCAATAGTGAAATCATCCTCCAATCCTGCTCTCACCTGAGCTCTGATACTCCTCAAAGATACGTCATCATACTGTGCTGCCTTGATCCTATCCATCAAATCTGAATGTATCTGCAATCCCCACATCTGCATAGCACACCCAGGAACAATCACCTCAATGCCCAAGCTCTCTAAGTCTTCCAACAAATATCGATCCTGCGTCAAGAACATAGCTACCGGATACCTGCTCAAAGCATCGGCAACTACATTAGCTTTCCCAGGATGATATTGCAAAGAGATATCAAAATCCTTCATCAGTTCCAACCACCGACGCTGTCTCATGTTCAACTCCTTCTGCGTGAAAACGTACTTCAAGCTTTTGTGGTCTGTGAAGATCTCCACACGCTCTCCGTACAAATAATGTTTCCACAACTTCAGAGCGAATATGACGGCTGCCAACTCCAAATCATGGGTAGGATAGTTCTTTTCATGAGGACGCAATTGCCTGGATGCATAGGCAATCACTTTCCCATGCTGCTGAAGAACACAACCTAAACCCTTTCCCGATGCATCACTATAAATAGTGAAACCTCCGGACCCTGATGGCAACGTCAAAATAGGAGCAGACGTCAACCTCTTCTTCAACTCCTCAAAAGCAACCTGGCAATCCTCCGTCCAAACAAACTCCATATCCTTCCTTGTGAGTCTGGTCATCGGCTCAGCAATCCTCGAAAAATCTTGCACAAACTTCCTGTAGTAGCCTGCCAATCCCAAGAAACTCCTGATCTCTGCTACCGAACTCGGAGTCTTCCAAGATTCCACTGCTGAAATCTTCTTCGGATCCACTGAAATACCATCACCAGTCACAACATGCCCCAAGAATTCCACCTTGTCCAGAAAAAACTCACACTTGGACAACTTCCCATACAGCTTCTCCTTCCTCAGCACATCCAACACAATCCTCAAATGCTCCTCATGCTCCTCCGGTGTCTTCGAGTATATGAGTATGTCGTCGATGAACACCACCACGAACTTGTCAAGGTACTGGTGGAATACCTTGTTCATCAAGTTCATAAATACCGCCGGTGCATTAGTCAAACCAAACGGCATCACCATAAACTCGTACTGACCATACCGAGTTCTAAAAGCAGTCTTCGGTATGTCCTCCGGCTTCACCTTCACTTGATGGTAGCCTGATCTCAAATCTATCTTAGAAAATACCTTCGCACCACTCAACTGATCAAACAGATCATCAATCCGTGGCAAAGGATACTTATTCTTGATAGTGAGATTATTCAAAGCCCTGTAATCAATGCACATACGCACCGATCCATCCTTCTTCGGTACAAACAATACCGGGGCTCCCCATGGTGAAGAACTCGATCTGATAAACCCCTTATCCTGCAATTCGTCCACCTGCTTCTTCAACTCGACCAGCTCGTTGTTGTTTACTCTATAGACATGCTGCGAAATTGGTTCTGCACCTGGCACCAAGTCTATAGAAAATTCAACATCTCGATCTGGCGGCAATCCTGGCAATTCCTCAGGAAACACATCCAAAAATTCTGCTATCAACGGATGCGGCAACTCCTTGTCTTCCACCATAGCTCCACAAATAATGCCTTCTCCCTGCTCTACAGCTCCTCTAGCAAACTCGAACTCTGGCTCTCCTGGCGAACCAAACAAAACTCTACCTCCTCTACAATCTATGCTAGCACGGTGCCTACTCAACCAATCCATCCCGAGTACAATATCGTAGCTCGGAAGTGGCATTACAAGTAGACACGCACTCAACTCCCGGCCTCCCAGAGTAACTCTCCGATCCTTGCAAATATCATTAACCAGAATAATGCCTCCCCCGGTCATGATCTTGCAAGTCCTAAGCAAAGACTCAGCTACCAAACCATGCTTTAGAGCAAAAGAAACAGATACAAAACTATGGGAAGCACCACTATCAAACAAAGCTAAAGCTGGAATGGAATCAAGAAGAATAGAACCTGCGATGACATCTCCGGTGGGTTCCTCCTCTTCGACGGTCATAGCAAACGCTCGTCCCTGCCGTGCACCTCCCTGCTGATGCTGGACAAAACGCTGCTGCTGTGTCGGAAGCGGTCCCCTCGGCTGTGCTGCAGGTGGTCTCATCTGTGCCCTCGGAGCTGGAGCTGCTCCCTGAACTGCACGACGAGGACACTCCCTCAATTGATGCCCTTCAGTACCACAATACAAACAAACTCCTAGCCTCTTCCTGCAAACTTCCCAGATGTGGCCGGGCTTCTTGCAGAAGTTGCACGGAGCTTGCTGTAACTGTCTCTGCTGCTGAGGTGCCTGGTGAAAAGGCGCTCTAGCTGGAGTCTGGTTCTGCTGTGGCTGCTGGAAAGGTCTGGACTGGAAATGAGGACGTTTGGCAGATACTGCACTGCCGTTGGCCCCCAGAAAAGAATCACGGTCTCTCTTGGTCTTCAAACCCAGATCCCGCTCAACCTTGCGTGCCTCCGCAAGTATCTCCGAGTATGTCTCATAAAAAGACGGAATGAGAATCTTCACTTCCCAGTTTAGACCCTCTCGGAAACAAATAGCTCGAACCTCCGGCTCCCTCACCAAGTACTCTGCAAATCGGTTCAGCCTACCGAACTCTGCAGTGTATTCCTCCACAGACATGCTCCCCTGAATGAGACTCTCAAATTGTCTCCCCAAGTCAAGCCTGTCTATCCGGGCGAAAAACTTCTTCTTGAAAAGGTCCTTGAATACCTCCCAAGATTGTCCTGCGTCAACTAGAACCGGCTCATTCCTGAACCAAGTGCGAGCAACGTCGAACAGTTGAAGTCCTACCGCCTCAACCTTCAGATCTTCAGAAAGACGGGACACCCTCATAAGACGCTCAATGTCCTTGAGCCAATCATCAGCATAGACGATGCCCTCCGTCCCTTTGAAAACCTTAGGCTCCAGTTTCTTGAAGTCCTGAATGTTGCCTGGCCGAAGCTGAGCAACTTGAGGAACAACCTGCTGCTGGATCGGAACTCCTCTCTCGACTACAGCACGAGCAAGCTGATGAGCACTCTCGATGCCCTGCCGTAGAACGTCGGTCTGCCTCTGATGTGCCTCTGACTGAGCCCTCTGTGCCTCGAGCATCTCACGAAACAGTGTAAACATCTGTGACGCCTCTGCTGGCACAGGAGGTGGAGGTGGAAGCCCCTCAGATACAGCTGGCACAGTCCTCTGAGTAGGAGGTGGACCTCCGAAAGCAGCTGACACTCCAATCGCCGGAGAAGTGACTGGTGCAGGCCCTCGGGATGTCGTAGACCTCTCAGAAACTGCTCTCCCTTGCTGTGATCTGGTCTTAGGCGGCATCCTGAGACAAAGCGAAAGAAAGAATCAATATGGCACAAGATGTAAGATATCAAGGAAAGGACAAGTTTAAGGGATCAAGTATCAATATCAAAGGAGAATAGTTGAATCAAAAGAATTTTCCTAGATGTGATTGAGTATCTCAGCCTATATCCTATATCCTATTGCAGGCTCGCAGTAGTACAACTAAGTTGTCGCACTACCACGATATCACATACTTGTGAAGCTAGACCTGCATGGGCCACCACCAAAAACGTGTCACGACCCGCACCCGGTGTAAGGGCACTAGTCGGAAACAACGCCCAGCCTACGCCGCAGAATCGGCGGTAGAACGCTGTCTAGATAATCTATCTAATATAATGAACCACCAAAAACGATAAAATACTCAATCACAGAACTAAGATGGAAAGAGCACGAATCAGATAAAGAAATGAATAGTCACAATACAACTCATGAGTCTAAAGTAATACATCAATGAGTCTGAAGAAAGAACAGAAATAAGCTGGAGACAAATCCAGTACAAAAGAATACTACAAAACTATAAAGCTACAACTCCAGGGTCAACGGTCTCAGTTGGGATAAGTCCCTCTTGAGCCAGGGTCTCAGAATCTAAACCCACAACATCCTGGGGTCCATAGTAGGTAGGGTACTCCTCAATGTCATCTGGAAAAATATATCCAGTCAGGAAAGGAGCAGAGTACAACCCTAATAGCAGTTCTCAAATGATGATAAAAACTATGTAACAGTAAATAGCTGTGGATAAACAAGATGCATAAATAGAGACAAGAATGTAGAGACAATAAGGAAATACTGGAAAGAAATACAATAATGAACAATATGCTGATGGAACAAGAATACTAATGACTAAGTGTGTGAGTACTAGCTTTAACATGTGATCGGCTTGGGAACTTGTACAAGAGTATAATGGCCTGGCTGATTATACGTGCGGTGTACAATCAACACTCACAAGAAACAAGACATGCACAAGGAGGGTATGATCACATATCTACACTAAAATACTCCCCACCCCCGACTGGTATAATAGATCCAACCACGGTACGTTATGGCACGAGATTCCCCAAGAAGAGAGCGACTCCTCCCGAAAATCGGTGTCTGTACATGTACAAGATAACCAATGAAACAATACTTGCACCATATACACCATATACCAAGGAATAACATCTCATGACGAGATCCGGATATACCAATCTGTGTAACCATAGTGTCAAGAGAAACATGTATATCTACACTAGATACAACGAACATAGAGGATATCATAAATGAGAAACTATCAGAGAATGTACTCGCCTGAAGTCCAAAGAACAGTCTCACAAATGTCTGACTCGGTGCCTCGAAGACCTAGATATGGAATACCACATTAAAAACAAGGTCCCGAAAAGATAACAAGTCAAACTAGACAACTTCTAGGCCAATAAGTCAATTCTAAGTTGAAAGTCAACTACGGTCAACTCTAAAGTCAACTAAGTCAAACATGGTCAAACCTAGGTCAACCTTACAAATCATCTATAAAAATAATATAAAAATAAACTACAATAATTTAGGAATCAAATTAGATTCCAAAAGAATCTACACAAAGTATATTTAATAATACAAATAATATACATCATAAATAATATATATGCAAACCATTATTCATACAATTTAAAATACTATATTATAACAATTATTATACCTCACAAAACACACACATATATATACATATATATATATAACAATAATATAAATAAAACTGCCAAAGTGTCATAGAAAACAGGGAGTTAAAATAATAAAAATGAATAAAACAGCCTATAGTGACAGTCTTGACTGTCACTGTAAAACTGTCACAGAACTTCTGTGAATTAAAATCCACAGTCGCTAAATAGTGACAGTTAAAACTGTCAGGGAAAACTGTCACTGTTTTGCCGCTCAAACCCGCCGCTGTTACAGTGTTTTAATGACAGAAACTGTCATTAATGCTTCAGCGGCTGCTGCTGAGCCCGAGGCTATTAATGACAGAATCTGTCATTAATAGTCTGTCGCAAAACATATGTATAAACTATATATATAATATATATATATAAATCAATATATTAAAATATATAAAACAGTAAGTAAATAAATACTATAAATAAATACTTATGTATATAACCTTATACATATAAACAAATATTTAAAAGCTATAATATACCACCAAATATTAATGTACATATTTTAACATGGCTTAGAAGCACATCAAAAATATATACATTAATCACAAAAAGTACATAATAATTATAATAATACATTTACACAATTAAACATACAAATAATTTTATAAAATATTTTATGTACAAAATATATTATTAACAAGTAGTACATATATATTTCATGCAAGAAGCTATATATTATAATGCACACTATTTTAGCACACACAAAAATATAGATCTATGCTACAATAATTACATAATAAGTACACAAAATAAATATATAATATCTATATATATTTACTAATTTTAAATGAAGAATTGAACCACAATTAATTAGATCTATGCAAAATACACACAATTGGAGAGTATCTCACCGTATCCCACTAGATCTAGGATACGCATGCGACACGAGTCCAACACACAACCAAATGCACCCCGAAGGACACAAACAATTCACAAATAATATTTATGAACAAATCAAAGTGTCAAAAGTAGATCCATGTGTCCGTGTCAAAATACGACATGTTTAAAGCCCCGTGTCGGAGGAAAACCCCCAAATGACACGTATCACCAAATAGTTGGGATACGAACCACAAGTATCCCAATATGGACACGACACTAGCCTCAAACACAAAGTTCATTGTCCAATTGATCTATAGGATCAATTGACACACACAACAAAATGCAAATTCGGAATTCCAACAAAATTAATACAAAAAGTACCATAACTTTCTCCATGGGTCTCCTATGAACACAAAACAAAGTCCTATGGGTAGTACATACATATAGGTTGATTTTACATGATTAAATCCCAGATTTAGAAGCTATTTAAATGGGAAAAATCTGAATTATACCTATTGGGAGATGGATTCCCAATTAAACCTCCAATTGAGATGAACTTGCTTCCAATTTGTAGATCCTTGTTCCTCTTTGTAGATCCTTGCTTCCTTCTTCTAGATCCTTGCTTCTCAACTCTCTAATGGTGAATTGGGAAGAATTTGGAATGAATTTGGTAGGGAATTGGATTGGGAATGGAGGGAATTTGGTAGTGGGAGAATTCTAGATCTAGATTTGGAATGAAATGAGAGGAGAGAGAAATTTTCCCCCTCCCTATATAGGCCGGCCATGCCCCCCTCCCCAAGTAATTATGAAATGTCCAATGTACCCCTTGGGGCCTCTCATGAAAAAATAATTAAAGAAGGAAGCTTCTAGTCTAATCACTTAATTAATTTAATCCATCTTCTTAACTATGGGCTTTCTAAATGGGCCAAGTCTAACTAATTAATTCATGTTGGTCCATGGGTCCAAACTAAACTAGTTGGGTCCACTAAAAATAAGTCCAAAATATTTTAATAATATCTAACAACATTTAAATAATTCAACAATTAATTATTTACCATGCACAATATTTATTAAAATAGGAAAATTACTAAAATACCCTTTTTCCTAAAATGTGGTAGTGACAGGCTCAGATTCAGCCACAGGCAGATCAGATGCAGCATCCGAGGCCGAGTAGTATCATTTACTTCCAGAGGATGCGGCCTAAGGAGTTTTGGGGTACAGAAGGGATCCTGTACGCGGATGACTGGATAGAGCAGATCGAGGGGATCTTCAGGCTGGCGCAGATTCCAGACAGTATGCAGATAGAGGCAGCGGCCAGTCAGATGTTCGACCTCGCTTTGAAGTGGTATCACACTGATACGAGGATTGCAGTGCCAGGGCTTACTTGGGAGGCTTTCAAGAGGCTTTTTAAGGAGAATTTTTTCCCTGATGTGGCGCTCAGTGCTTTGGAGAGCCAGTTTGAGGCACTCGTCCAGGGGAGCATGACGGTGGACGAGTACGCAGCGGAGTTCTGCCGTCTGGGCAGATTTGTAGATGGCTTGAGTGAGGCAGCAAAGGCGAGAAAGTTTCGCAAGGGCTTGGTTATGGCGGTCAAGTCTTTGACTAGGAGCGACCGCGAGGCGACTTTTGAGCAGATAGTAGGAGATGCTCAGAAAGCAGAGGATGACTTGGAGCTCAAGTCCAAGAGGGGCAGGGATGATTCAGGCAGTACGAGTGGCAGTGCGGGACCAGCTAAGCGTCCCTATGTGCAGAAGGCAGCGCAGCAGGGTCAGGATCAGAGGGTGCCCACTTGTGCCTACTGCAGGAAGGCAGGACACACTTGGGATATTTGTAGGAGGAGGCTGAAGGTGTGTTTGTTCTGTGGATCCGCTGCTCACCAGATGCGAGATTGCTCCACTGCACCTCCATTGGGTGGAGCACAGGATCAGAGAGTTGGAGCTAGGCCACTTGTGGCACAGCATCATGTCCCGCACCAGCAGAGGGATACACCCCAGCAGGGCAGGGCTTATGCGTTGACGGTCGAGGAGGCCGATGCTATGGGTGTCGGGTTAGCAGGTCTGTCTCCTTGTTCTTCTTTCTGTCCTTTTCCTTTCCTTGTGGTGTGCTTCATTAGTACCTGTTAGACTTTTCTTTGTGCTGTGGTAGATAGTGTAGTGACCCTGATTGAGACTGTGATAACACGACTAGTAGGACCCTGATCTTGCATGTTGTTTGGGTAGAATTTCTTGACTGTGATTGCTGGGGGTTTGACCTAGAGAGAGTGTGATTGACTTTAAATTTTGAGGACAAAATTTTCTAAGGAGAATAGGCTTGTCACCACCCCATTTCCAGAGCCGGGTATTTTTTTTTAATTTAGTTAATTGTGCATTATTTTTAATTAATTATATTTATAATTAATTAGTGATTGCATTGTTTTTTTATTTGATTGTTTTAGGATTTTGGCTAGCCTGGACCCATGTCAGACCCTAGTGGACCCATGTCCGACCCAGCCCACACCCTTGTGAGAATTATTTTGGGGCTTAGAATTATTATTTTATTTTTAGGAGGTTAGTTGGAGAGATTTGGAGTTAGTTTGAGTGCTTTTGGAACCCCGGAACCCAAAACCCAACTTAGGAGGGCATTTTGGTCATTTGAGGACTTTATGTGACCTATAATTAGTGTGGCCGGCCCTTTACAGCAGCCCTACCCGACCATTCACAGCAGCCCCTCTTCTTATTCCACTTCTTCTTCACTTCTTCTTCTTCTCCACTTCTTCTTCTCCTTCATTTCTCCTTCCCAAGTAAGTTCTTCCTTTTTCTTCCTTCTTTCTTCTATTCCTTCTTCTTTATGCTAGCCCTAACCTTGCATTTTCTCTAACCTAGGTGTGAGGAGCTTAGATCTAGTGTGGGAGCTAGAGTTGGTGGCTTGGAGCTTGAGGGAGATGATTTCTAGGAGTTGTGAGATTTTGGCTTAGGATTCCAACTCCCAAGAGGTAAACCCTAATTTTTTCCCCCTTGTAATTATTTTTATATAGTGTAATTAATATTTTAGAACCTTCCTAGACCCTTAGGCTACCCGTGGGAGGAAGTTGGAACTAGTTTGGTAGTGTTTGGAGACTTTAACACTAGGTTTTGTGTCAATTTCGGGTGGAATCCGAATTTGGCCCAATTTTGGGTGATGTCCTAGGTTAGACGGACCTAGGTATACGTTGTCGGGTGTCTTGAGGGTGAGTGCGTGTCTCCGTTCGGACACGGAAAGCCGCATCGCGGAGAAACGGGCGTTTCGGGCGAATTTGGGGGTTTTCGTCGTCGCCGATTCTAAGTGCGTGTGCGTTTCCGCCACGGGCCTAGAATCGACGCAGGAGCATATTTTCTAGGATCTAGATATCGTTTAGAGCGCGTGGGTAAATTTTGGGCTGATTCCGAGTTCGTTTGGTGTGCGTTTCAGGAGATTTTCCGAGCCGCGTACCACGTGTTCGTCGAAATGACCGAACGGCCATTTTGACTTGGTTTCGTCGTTTCGGGCTTGTGCGCGCTTTGGGTTAGCATCGAGGAGTGTGTGCTAGAATTTTCGGGCTATATTTTATATATTTATAGGCGTTTGTGCATGTCGGGGTCGTTGGGCGTGCGTAGGTGGGGCATTGTGGGCGTTGTGTGTGTGTTGTTGTGTGTTGTGTTAGTGTATATGTGTCTATATATATATATATGTATATATTTATATGTATGTGTGTTATGTATATATATATATATATATATATATATATATGTGTGTGTGTGTGTGTGTGTGTGTGTATTTATATCTATGTGCTAGTGTATGTGTGTAGGTTAGTGTGTGTGAGTGAGTGCTTGTGTGAGTGTGTAGGTGAGTGTGTGTGTGAGTGTGTAGGTGAGTGTGTGTGTGAGTGTGAGTGAGTATTTATAGGTATATATATATGAGTTTATGTATATATGTATATATTTATATATATATATATGTATGAGAGTTTGTGTGTGAGGTTGTGTGTTTGTGAGAGTGTGTGCTAGTGTGTGTAAGAGTGTGTGTGTGAGGGTGTGTGAGGTTGATTTGTGTTTGAGTGTGTGTGTGTGTTAGAATGTATATAAGTTAGTGTATATATATCTATAGAGTTATATATATATATATATATATATATATATATATATATATATATATATATATATATATATATATATATATATATATATATATATATATATATATATATATATGTATATGGGTATGTGGTCGTGTGTGTGTGTGTGAGATGAGAGGGGGGGGGGGGGACTGGACTGTGCAGCAGGCAGCAAGAGCAGCCACAGCAGCAGTACATAGCAGCAGTTGCAGCAGCAAATTCAGCAGCAGTAGCATGGAGCAGCAGCAGCAGGCTCAGCAAGAGCAGCAAGCAGCAGCAGTTTTAGGTAGCTGCAACAGCAGTTGCAACATTCAGAGCAAGAGCAGCAGTGGCTAGGGGTAGCAAGTATGGTTATATAAATAGATATATAGATGGTTAGCTAGATATATATATATATATATATATATATATATATATATATATATATATATATATATATATATAGATAACTAGTTAGATGTATTAATAGTTAGTTAGATAGAGTTTTAGGTAAATAGATAGATGCATAGATAAATAGTTGATAGATAGATAGGTAAATGGATAGATATATATGTAGATAGCTAGATAAATAGATAGTATGTTAGATAGTCACTTAGATAGGTATATAGGTAAGACAGATAATTAGATGGATATGTAAGTTATTAGATAGTTAGATAGTTAGGTAAATAAGATAAATAGGTAGGTAGTAGATAAGTTACTAGAATAGATAGATAGATAGTATTATAGATAGATCTATCTATGGATAGATACATAGATAGATAGGTAGTTATCTATCTAAGGTATATATATATCTATAAACATATAGTTATATCAATACCTAGAGATATCTAGATAGTATAGTCATATGTTTATGCATAGGGTAAGGTAATGGGTATTAGTGTTTATGTGAGTGTGGATATCTATGTATATAGGTGTATAGATACTTAGATATATAAATATATGGTAGATATCTATATTACCTAGCCTAGATTAATAACTAGGTGCATAATTAGTAGCTAGATAGCTAGTTAGAGGGGTTTTAGAGCGAAACCTCAATACCTTGAGATACCGAGGTATTTCAATACCTTAAGATAACCAAGGTATTGGGTTTCGAGCGGAGTTTTTGAGCAATAGCCTAGGAATAGTATTAGAGTAATTTTTATATGCTTATGTGTATATATTTACGCGTGCTAGCATAGGTTTTAGAGGGTATAGGCGGGGTATATAGCGTAGGTTGAGGTATCGGATACCGAGAGTATCCCGGTATCTCAAGGAGGCGAGTTTGTGAGTTTTCTAGCTTAATGACCTCGGTTTAACCTAGAATTTCAGGAGCACCCTAGTTTGACCCAAACTTGACCGTAGTTGACTCGGTTGACCGCCAAAGTCAACTTTTGACCTAGTTTTGACCTAGAGTTGACTTTTTGGACATAGAGTTGACTTTTTGACCCAGATTTCACCTGTTTGACCCGTTTGACCTAGAACGACCCTAGAAGCCTATTTTTAGTTATTTTATATCTGTTTAACTCATTAGAACCCTGTTTAACCTTGTTTTTCGTATTAGGTCCTTGCGACACCAGTTCGGATCGCCAGTTGCTCAGGACGTTAGGCGAGTACATCATCTGATAGTTTTCATTATTTGATGATTATTATGATTCAGCTTCTAGTATAGTATCATCTGATTATTCTGGCACAACACGGAATAATGACTGATATTTCTGGATTTATTTACTTGCGACACGTACATTTCATGTTTCTGGCCTCTATTCTGGAATCACTACTGGCATCACCTACAGGCATCACTACAGGCATCATTCATGTACAGGCTGGACTCATCTTGATTTGCGTGTCGTGTCTTGGATCCACTTGTATTAGTCGGGGCAGGAAAATACTCGAGTAGACATGTAAACATTTCCATCTGGAATCATCAGGCATCACTCCCTCTGGTCTAATCTGGAATGATAGCAGCCGCGCACCCAGTGCGCGGTGAGCCGTACTTACCCCTAGCCGTTTATATGTCGAAACAAGTATTTCAAAGACACCGAGTTCATTCTTTATAGTCTGGACTCTCATGCATTTCTTGACTTATCTCACTTACATGTTTCTGGACTTGACTCACTACATATTTTTTACGCTGGACTCACTACACGTTCATGTGCACGGACTTGATCTTAGCTTAGATTTCCTGTATCTTGTAGTTATTACTATCTTGCTCTGATATCCATGCATCTTTACCTTTATGCACCAATTATACATATTTCCTTGTTTCATACTTGCTTTATTCTTCTTGCTACTTGCTATAACTGTTTTATAGTTTTTATCATTTAAATGGAACTGCTGTTAGAGATGTACTTGCTCCAGTCCTGACTGGACATATTTTTCAGAGTATCCGGAGGATTGGTGTCCGACGTTTTATGGACCTGAGCCTGTCGATGGTGCAGACAGGGACCCTCTAGTTTAGGGGTGATTTTCGGGTTGGTAGCCGGGATCACTAGGACTTTGTTGTTGTTTTTATTAGCTTTTAGCACCGGATTTGTCTCCGGTTTTGGATTGAGACCTTGTTTGTATATTATTTTGGATGATGTATTATTATTATTGATGTTGTGGTTGTGGTAGTAGTTGTTGTTGGTTAGACTTTATAGTTGTTAGATCTCTGTGTTATCTTATCGTGCTTAGATTCGTGATTGAGTATATTGTGTTTATCATTATGATATTGCTCCTCCGTTTGGAGTTGAGATCTTGACAGGTTCATATATTGTTGGTGTGGTTGCCCTCCTTTTGGAGAGGTCATGGCCGATTTTTGTGTGATATTATTATCTAGATAGTTGACCTAGATAGCGTTCTACCGCCGATGCTGCGGCGTAGGCTGGACGTACCCACGACTCATGCCCGATTTTCCGGGTGCGGGTCGTGACATATATATATATATATATATATATATATATATATATATATATATATATATATATACACAAGCTCCTATATATATTTATAAACACACACACTAATATATCTACTAACACACACTTATGATTATATACATATATCTATATATATATAAACACCCATATATATATACACATATATCTATATATCTATACATATGCATACTCACACACTCAAACATATATATATATATATATATATCATCACTCACACACACTCACTCTCACACACCCTCACACACACATTCTCACACACACTAGCACACTCTCTCACAAACACACAACCACACACATAAACACTCATACATATATATATAAATATATATACATATATACCTATACACACATACATATACTCATATATATATATATATATATCTATAAACACTCACTCACACTCACACACACACACTCTCTCACACACTAGCACACACTCTCACAAACACACAACCACACACACACAAACACTCACACTCACACACCCTCACACACACACTCTCACACACACTAGCACACACTCTCACAAACACACAACCACACACACAAACACTCCTACATATATATATAAATATATATACATATATACATATACACACATACATATAAATATATATATATATAGAGACATATATACACAAACACAACACTACACACACAACGCCCACAACGCTCACCATCGCACGCCCAACGACCCCGACACGCCCAAACGCCTATAAATATATAAAATATAGCCCGAGAATTCTAGCACACACTCTCCGATACTAACCCAACGCACGCACAAGCCCGAAACAAGGAAACCAAGTCGAAATGGCCGTTCGGTCATTTCGACGAACACGTGGTGCGCGGTTCGGAAAACCTCCTGAAACGCACACCAAACGAACTCGGAATCGACCCCAAATTTACCCACGCACTCTAAACGATGCCTAGATCCTAGAAAAAGTGCTCCCACGTTGATTCTAGGTTCGTGGCGGAAACGCGCACGCACTTAGAATCGGCGACGACGAAAAGCCCCAAATTTGCCCGAAACGCCCGTTTCTCGGCGACACGACTTTCCGTGTCCGAACGGAGATACACACTCACCCTCAAGACACCCGACAACATCTACCTAGGTCTGTCTAACCTAGGGCATCGCCCAAAATTGGGCCAAATTCGGATTCCACCCGAAATTGACACAAAACCTAGTGTTAAAGTCTCTAAACCCAACCAAACTAGTTCCAACTTCCTCCCACGGGTAGCCTAAGGGTCTAAGAAGGTTTCAAACTATTAATTACACTACATAAAAATAATTACAAGGGAGAAAACTAGGGTTTACCTCTTGGAAGTTGGAATCCCAAGCCAAAATCTTCAAAATGCTCCAAATCCACCAAACCAAGCTTCCAAGCTCCCAAATCTAGCTCCAACACCAAATCTAAGCTCTACCCACCTAGGTTGGGGAAGAATGTAGGTTAGGGTTTATACAAATATAAGAAATGGAAGAAAGAAGAGAAGAAAGAAAGACTTACTTGAAGTGGGAAGGAGAAAGGAAGAAGAAAGAGTGGAGAATGGAGAAGAAGAAGAAGAAGAAGAAGAAGAAGAAGAAGAAGAAGTGAAGAAGAAGAAGAAGTGAATGGGGTGGGGAGGGTTGCTCCTGCTGTTCCACGGGTGGAATGGGGTTGGGGAACCGGCCAAAGCAATAATAAAGGGGTTTACAAGTCTCCAAAATACCCAAAATGTCCTCCCAACTTGGGTTTTGGGTTTCGGGATTCCAAAAGCACTCAAACTAACTCCATATCTCTCCAACTAACCCACTAAAAATATAATAAATATTCTAAACCCAAAAATAGGTCTCACAAGGGTGTGGGCTGGGTCGGACATGGGTCCACTAGGGTCTGACATGGGTCCAGGCTAGCCAAAATCCTAAAACAATCAATAAAAATATAATACAATCATTAATTAAATATAAATACAATTAAATATAAATAATACACAATTAACTAAATAAAAAAAAATACACGACTCTGGAAATGGGGTGGTGACAAGCCTATCCTCCTTAGAAAATTTTGTCCTCGAAATTTAAAGTCAATCACTCTCTCTAGGTCAAACCCCCAACAATCACAGTCAAAAAATTCTACCTATACAGCATACAAGATCAGGGTCCTACTGGTCATGTTATCACAGTCTTAATTAGGGTCACTACACTATCTACCACAGCACGAAGAAAATCTAATAGGTACTAATGAAGCACACCACAAGGAATGGAAAAGGACAGGGAGAAGAACAAAGAGACAAACCTGCTAACCCGACACCCATAGCATTGGCCTCCTCGACCGTCAACGCATAAGCCCTGCCCTGCTGGAGTATATCCCTCTGCTGGTGCGGGGCATGATGCTGTGCCACAGGTGGCCTAGCTCTAACTCTCTGATCCTGTGCTCCACTCAATGGAGGTGCAGTGGGGCAATCTCGCATCTGGTGAGCAGTGGATCCACAGAACAAACACACCTTCAGCCTCCTCCTACAAACATCCCAAGTGTGTCCTGCCTTCCTACAGTAGGCACAAGTGGGCACCCTCTGATCCTGACCCTGCTGCGCTGCCTTCTGCACATAGGGACGCTTAGCTGGTCCCGCACTACCACTCGCACTGCCTGAATCATCCCTGCCTCTCTTGGACTTGAGCTCCAAGTCATCCTCTGCTCTCTGAGCATCTCCTACTATCTGCTCGAAAGTCGCCTCACGGTCGCTCCTGGTCAAAGACTTGACCGCCATGACCAAGCCCTTGCGAAACTTCCTCGCCTTTGCTGCCTCACTCAAGCCATCTACAAATCTGCCCAGACGACATAACTCCGCTGCGTACTCGTCCACTGTCATGCTCCCTTGGACGAGTGCCTCGAACTGGCTCTCCAAAGCACTGAGCGCCATATCTGGGAAAAACTTCTCCTTAAAAAGCCTCTTGAAAGCCTCCCAAGTAAGCCCTGGCGCTGCAATCCTCGTATCAGTGTGATACCACGTCAAAGCGAGGTCGAACATCTGACTGGCCGCTGCCTCTATCTGCATGCTGTCTGAAATCTGTGCCAGCCTGAAGATCCCCTCGATCTGCTCTATCCAGTCATCCGCGTACAGGATCCCTTCTGTACCACAGAACTCCTTGGGCCGCATCCTCTGAAAGTCAATAATACTGCCTGGCCTCGGATGCTGAATCTGATCTGCCTGCGGCTGAAACTGTGCCACCCTGTCCACTGCCGTCATGGCCACCAGGTGGGCGTTCTCAATGCCCAGCCTTATCACATCAACCTGACGATGCTGCGCGTCCATCATCTCCCTGAAAAACTCAAATAACTGTGCGACATCTAGTGGAGCAGAAAGTGGTGGAGGAACCACCGGAACGACTGGGGTAGTCCTCGGATCGACAGGTGAAGGAGGATCCCCGAGAGAAGCAGATGCTCCCTCAACCGCAGGAGTGGTGAGTGGAGCGGTAGAAGCTGCCTGAATACGAGCTGGACGAGAGGTAGCAGACCTCTCAGTAGCAACTGCTGGAACGGTACGATGAGATCATATCTTCGAAGGCATCCTGAACACAGATCAAAAGAAGTCAATACACCGCAAGATACGATATCATCAAAGAAGGACAGTAATATTTCAAAAGAAGCAATTTCAGAATAATTAGATTGGAATTGTTCCTAGTCGTGATTGAGTACACTCTCATCCTAGATCCTAGATCCTATAGCAGGCTCGCAGCAGTACAACTAAGTTGTTGTACCACCACGATATCGTACTAATTGCGAATCGAGACCTGCATGGGCCGCCACCAAAAATGTGTCACGACCCGTACCCGAAAAATCGGGCATGAGTCGTGGGTACGTCCAGCCTACGCCACAGCATCGGCGGTAGAACGCTGTCTAGGTCAACTATCTAGATAACTCACAAAAAAAATCTGCCATGACCTCTCCAAAAGGAGGGCAACCACGCAATCAATATATAAACCTGTCAAGATCTCAACTCCAAACGGAGAAGCAATATCATAATGATAATCTCAAGTACTCAATCACGAATCTAAGCACGATAAGATAACAAAGAAGACTAACAACTTCAAAGTCTAACCAACAACAACAACCACAACCACAACATCAATAATAATAATACATCATCCAAAATAATATACAAACAAGGTCTCAATCCAAAATCGGAGACAAATCTAGTGCTAAAAGCTAATAAAACAACAACAAGGTCTCAGTGATCCCGGCTACCAACCCGGAAATCACCCCTAAACTAGAGGGTCCCTGTCTGCACCATCGACAGGCTCAGGTCCATAAAACGTCGGACACCACTCCTCCGGATACTCTGAAAAATATGTCCAGTCAGGACTGGAGCAAGTACATCTCTAACAACAGTTCCATTTAAATGATAAAAACTATAAAACAGTTATAGCAAGTAGCAAAAAGAATGAAGCAAGTATGAGACAAGAAATATATAAATCACTGGTACATAAAGGTAAAGATGCATGGATATCAGAGCAAGATAGTAATAACTGCAAGATACAGGAAATCTAAGCTAAGATCAAGTCTGTGCACAAGAACGTGTAGTAAGTCCAGCATAAAATACATGTAGTGAGTCAAGTCCAGAAATATGTAAGTGAGATAACTCAAGAAATGCATGAGAGTCTAGGCTATAAAGAATGAACTCAGTGTCTTTGAAATACTTGTTTCGACATGTAAACGGCTAGGGGTAAGTACGGCTCACCGTGCACTGGGTACGCGGCTGCTATCATTCCAGATTAGACCAGAGGGAGTGATTCCTGATGATTCCAGATGAGAATATTTACATGTCTACTCGAGTATTTTCCCGCCCCGACTAATACAAGTGGATCCAAGACCCAACACGTAAATCAAGATGAGTCCAGCCTGAACATGAATGATGCCTGTAGTGATGCCTGTAGGTGATGCCAGTAGTGATTCCAGAATAGAGGCTAGAACACATGAAATGTACGTGTCGCAAGTAAATGAATCCAGAAATACCAGTCAGTGTCCCGTGTTATGCCAGAATAATCAGATGATACTATACTAGAAGCTGAATCATAATAATCATCAGATAATAAAAACTATCAGAGAATGTACTCGCCTGACGTCCTGAGCAACTAGCGATCCGAACCGGTGTCGCAAGGACCTAATGCGAAAAGCAAGGTTAAACAGGATTTTAATGAGTTAAACAGATATAAAATAACTAAAAATAGGCTTCTAGGGTCGTTCTAGGTCAAACGGGTCAAACCGGTGAAATCTGGGTCAAAAAATCAACTTTGGGTCCAAAAAATCAACTCTGGGTCAAAACTAGGTCAAAGGTTGACTTTGGCGGTTAACCGAGTCAACTACGGTCAAGTCTGGGTCAAACTAGGGTGCTCCTGAAATTCTAGGTCAAACCGAGCTCATTAGGCTAGAAAACTCATAAATTTGCCTCCTTGAGATACCGGGATACCCTCGGTATCCGATACCTCGTCCTAGGCTATATACCCCGCCTATATCCGCTAAAACCTATGCTAGCACGCGTAAATATATACACATAAGCATATAAAAATCACTCAAATACTATTCCTAGGCTATTGCTCAAAAACCCCGCTCGAAACTCAATACCTTGGTGAGATACCTTGATATCTCAAGGTATTGGGATACTCTCCAATACCCCTCTAACTACCCCTCTAGTTAGCTATCTAGGCTAATAGATATATACCTAGTTATTAATCTAGGCTAGAAAATATATATCTTTCATATATTATACATATCTAAGTATCTATATATATATACACATAGCACATACACACATACACATAAAACCCATATACCTTACCTTACCTTACCTATATATATATATATATATATATATATATACCTAGGTATCTAACTATCTATCTAGCTATGTATATATCTATATATATATCTATGCATATAGATATAGATATCTAACTATCTATCTAATATTTAGCTATCTATCAATCTATCTATCTAACTATCTATCTAACATATCTAGGTAATTATCTATCTATCTATTTACCTATCTATCTACTTATATACCTATCTATCAATCTAGCTATCCATGTATCTATCTACCCATATATCTATTTACCTATCTACCTAACTATATCTATCTATCTATCTATCTATCTATCTATTTATCTATGCATCTATCTATTTACCTAGCTATCTATGTGTCTATCTATCAATCTAAGTATCTAACTATCAATCCATCTAATTATCTATCTATGGGTCTATCTATCTATCAATCTATATGTCTATCTAACTATAGATCTAGCTATCTATCTATTGATATATCTATATATTTATACCTATTTACCTATCCATCAACTATCTATCTACCTAGTTGTCTATCTAACTAGTTATCCACTTACCTATCTAACTATTTAAATAACTATCTAGCTATCTATTAATCTAACTATGTATCTATATACCTATATATATATATATATCTCCCTCTCCCTCGCATTGCTGCTCTTGCTCTTGTTTCTGCTGCTGCTAGCTGTGCTTCAACCTGCTGCTACTGCTGCCCTTAAACCTGCTGCTGCTGCCCCTATTTGCTGCTAAAGCTACTGCCTATGCTGCTGCTGTGGTGGCTGTTGCCCCACAACAGCTGCTGCTGCTACTGTGCTGTTTCAGTCCCAGTTTCTGCCCCCCCCCCTCTCTCAAACACACACACACACACACACACACACACACACACACACACACACACACTCCTATAGACACACACACACACACACACACACACACACACACACATATATATATATATATATATATATATATATATATATATATATATATATATATATATATATATATATACACACAAGCTCCTATATATATATATAAACACACACACTAATATATCTACTAACACACACTTATGATTATATACATATATCTATATATATATAAACACCCATATATATATACACACACACACACACACACACACATATATATATATATATATATATATATATATATATATATATATATATATATATATATATATCATCACTCACACACACTCACTCTCACACACCCTCACACACACATTCTCACACACACTAGCACACACTCTCACAAACACACAACCACACACATAAACACTCATACATATATATATAAATATATATACATATATACCTATACACACATACATATACTACTATATATATATATATCTATAAATACTCACTCACACTCACACACACACTCTCTCACACACTAGCACACACTCTCACAAACACACAACTACACACACACAAACACTCACACTCACAGACCCTCACACACACACTCTCACACACACTAGCACACACTCTCACAAACACACAACCACACACACAAACACTCCTACATATATATATAAATATATATACATATATACATATACACACATACATATAAATATATATATATAGAGACATATATACACAAACACAACACTACACACACAACGCCCACAACGCTCACCATCGCACGCCCAACGACCCCGACACGCCCAAACGCCTATAAATATATAAAATATAGCCCGAGAATTCTAGCACACACTCCCCGATACTAACCCAACGCGCGCACAAGCCCAAAACAAGGAAACCAAGTCGAAATGGCCGTTCGGTTATTTCGACGAACACGTGGTGCGCGGTTCGGAAAACCTCCTGAAACGTACACCAAACGAACTCGGAATCGGTCCCAAATTTATCCACGCGCTCTAAACGATGCCTAGATCATAGAAAAAGTGCTCCCGCGTCGATTCTAGGTCCATGGCGGAAACGCGCACGCACTTAGAATCGGCGACGACGAAAAGCCCCAAATTCGCCCGAAATGCCCGTTTCTCGGCGACACGACTTCCCGTGTCCGAACGGAGACACACACTCACCCTCAAGACACCCGACAATGTCTACCTAGGTCCGTCTAACCTAGGACATCACCCAAAATTGGGCCAAATTCGGATTCCACCCGAAATTGACACAAAACCTAGTGTTAAAGTCTCTAAACCCAACCAAACTAGTTCCAACTTCCTCCCACGGGTAGCCTAAGGGTCTAAGAAGGTTCCAAACTATTAATTACACTACATAAAAATAATTACAAGGGGGAAAACTAGGGTTTACCTCTTGAGAGTTGGAATCCCAAGCCAAAATCTTCAAAATGCTCCAAATCCACCAAACCAAGCTTCCAAGCTCCCAAATCTAGCTCCAACACCAAATCTAAGCTCTACCCACCTAGGTTGGGGAAGAATGTAGGTTAGGGTTTATACAAATGTAAGAAATGGAAGAAAGAAGAGAAGAAAGAAAGACTTACTTGAAGTGGGAAGGAGAAAGGAAGAAGAAAGAGTGGATAATGGAGAAGAAGAAGAAGAAGAAGAAGAAGAAGAAGTGAAGAAGAAGAAGTGAATGGGGTGGGGAGGGATGCTCCTGCTGTTCCATGGGTGGAATGGGGTTGGGGAACCGGCCAAAGCAATAATAAAGGGGTTTACAAGTCTCCAAAATACCCAAAATTCCCTCCCAACTTGGGTTTTGGGTTTCGGGGTTCCAAAAGCACTCAAACTAACTCCAAATCTCTCCAACTAATCCACTAAAAATATAATAAATATTCTAAACCCAAAAATAGGTCTCACAAGGGTGTGGGCTGGGTCGGACATGGGTCCACTAGGGTCTGACATGGGTCCAGGCTAGCCAAAATCCTAAAACAATCAATAAAAATATAATACAATCATTAATTAAATATAAATACAATTAAATATAAATAATACACAATTAACTAAATTAAAAATAAAAAAAATACTCGGCTCTGGAAATGGGGTGGTGACATCAGTACCCTTTGCCAAGGATAGATGACTTATTTGATCAACTGCAAGGTGCAACAGTTTTCTCTAAAGTTGATCTCAGGTCAGGGTATCACCAGTTGAAAATCAGACCAGAAGACATTCAAAAATCTACGTTCAGAACCCGTTACGGACACTATGAGTTTCTCGTGATGTCGTTCGGCTTAACGAACGCCCCTGCAACTTTCATGGATCTGATGAACCGCGTGTTTCGGTCGTACGTAGACAAGTTTGTCGTCGTGTTCATCGACGACATTCTGATATATTCCAAGAACGAGGCGGAACACAAGGAATACCTGAAGATCGTGTTGCAGATATTACGAGAACATAAGTTGTTCGCTAAGCTCAGCAAGTGCGAGTTCTGGTTGAACAGCGTGGCGTTCCTTGGTCATGTCGTCTCGGCAGAAGGCGTCGCCGTAGACCCGAAGAAAATAGAGGCGGTGGTGGACTGAAAACAACCTACGTCAGCCAGCAAAATTCGAAGCTTTCTCGGCCTAGCAGGATACTACCGTAGGTTCGTGAAGGATTTCTCTAAACTGGCCTCGCCTTTGACTCGCCTTACTCAGAAAGGGATTATATACAACTGGAGTGATGAATGCGAAGCCAGCTTTAGTGAACTGAAGCGGCGTCTTGTTTCAGCTCCAATTCTTGCACTCCCAGATGGGGTAGAAGAGTTTCAGATATACAGTGACGCTTCAGGACTCGGATTGGGATGTGTACTCATACAACGGGACAAGGTAATATCGTACGCCTCCAGGCAACTGAAGCCGCACGAGAAAAACTACCCGACACATGATTTGGAATTGGCGGCGATTGTATTTGCATTGAAGTTGTGGAGGCATTATCTTTATGGTGTTGCTTGTAAAATCTTCACAGATCATAAGAGCCTCAAGTATTTCTTCACCCAACAGGAATTGAACCTCCGGCAGCGGCGTTGGCTAGAACTTATTAAGGACTATGATCTAACGATCGCATATACTCCGGGCAAGGGAAACGTCGTTGCTGATGCTCTGAGTCGAAAGCACGTGGGCTCGTTATCTATAAACAACCATTTACTTTGAGATCTTGAGGCGATGGGCATCGAGTTCCGAGTTCGGCATCAAGGCGTGCAGATGGCACCACTCCATCTTCAACCGAGTTTACGGGATAAAATCAAATTAGCTCAGGAGGGCGATCAGTTCTTAGCGAAGGTACGCGGATTGATCTCGATAGGGAAGACGTCTGACTTTGTGGCAGGCGAAGATGGGGCCTTACAAATGAAAGGAAGGCTATGCGTCCCTAGCGACCCTGAACTCTGAAGGAAAATTATGGCGGAAGCGCACTACACGAAGTATTCTTTGCATCCGGGGAGCACTAAGATGTACAAGGACTTACGCGGTACCTTCTGGTGGCAAGGTATGAAGCAGAATGTGGCGACCTTTGTGTCACAGTGCATGGCCTGCCAACAGGTAAAAGCTGAACATCAGAGGCCCGGCGGGGAGATGCAGAACCTCGCTATTCCCGAGTGGAAATGGGACAAAATCACTATGGATTTCATTGTGGGATTTCCGAAGACGCCACGGGGGCATGATGCGATTTGGGTCATAGTTGATCGTTTGACCAAATTAGCCCACTCTCTTCCCATAAAAGTTGCGTGGAGCGTCGATCAGTTAGCACAGATCTACATAGACGAGATTGTTCGATTACACGGAGTGCCTGCTTCTATCGTCTCGGACCGTGATGGACGTTTCTTATCTCATTTCTGGACTAGCCTACAATCTGCTTTGGGAACCAAGCTACAGTTCAGTAGTGCATACCACCCCCAGACTGATGGCCAAACAGAGAGGACAAATCAGATACTTGAAAATATGTTACGGCTGTGTGCGATCAATTTAAAGACTAGTTGGGACACGCATCTTCCGTTGGCGAAGTTTGCGTACAACAACAGCTACCAATCGAGCATCCAGATGGCACCGTACGAAGCACTCTATGGGCGCAAGTGTCGATCTCCAACGTGTTGGAACGAAGTCGACGAGCGGCAGGTACTCGGGCCAGAGCTGGTGGAGCAGGCAGTCGAGAAAGTTCGCTTGATTAGGAAAAGACTCCGCACTGCGCAGAGCCGACAGAAAAGCTATGCCGATACTCATCGTAGGCCCTTGGAGTTCATGGTCGGGGATCATGTCTTCTTGAAAGTGACGCCGATGCGTGGAGTGATGCGTTTCGGCGTGAAGGGCAAGCTGAGTCCCAGGTTTGTCGGCCCCTTTGAAATACTAGAACGGGTGGCAGCTGTGGCATACCGAATTGCACTACCTCCCGTCTTGGCTGTAGTGCACGACGTATTCCATGTTTCTCAACCGCGGAAGTATGTGCATGACTCGAGTCATGTAGTTAGCTTCGAACAGCTAGAACTGCGCACGGATTTGTCATACTCAGAGGAGCCGGCACAGATTCTGGATCGTAAGGAAAAAGTACTTCGCAACCGTACGATGTCCTTGGTTCGCGTGCTGTGGCGGAACCATACAGTTGGAGAATCAACCTGGGAAGTCGAATCGGAGATGAAGGAGAAGTATCCTTCGTTGTTCATTGAGTCGGAGGTAGGGCTTGTTCTTAAGTTTTGGGTCGAAACTTTTTCTTATTGGTATATTATGTAGTGCCTCAAATCCCGATCCGACCGGGACGAGCACTATGTAATTGGGCTTGTGGCTAGTCCGTCTGAGTCATAACTTAGATCTCGGCATCTTCTTGCCACGGACGAAATGCGATGATCCTTTCCAACTCATGGAAAGGCCTCTATTGAAACGAGTCCAATAGTTTTCGTGTTTTGGTTGCTTGGTTTTCTTGATTGCCGTTTTGAGGTTTTGGATTTGTTGTTGCTTTCGATTTGCTTGGTTTTCGCTGCTGGTTTTATCGTTTGGAACTTGAGGTTTTGGGGAGTTCGGCAAGGAAGGATAGGCAAGATTTCTAACTCGGTGCTTATGCTGTTTCAGGTCCGCGTAACTGATGTTTGATCGCCGCTAGCGGGATTCCTAGTTTCAGCCTCTTTTCCTTAACCAGTGAGTGGTTTTGTCCCTTCTTTCCTACTTCTTCATGCCAACATCTCTAAGTTTCAATCGTTCACTCGATGATGCCCGGTTGGATGTCTAGGAAATCCTTAGCCACGGGCATGCCAGCCACTAAGAAAGGAACATGGGATTTGCAGACTAATTTTATCATATGCTTGCACACCTTATAATTTGAGCTTGTTTATAAGAAAAAGTTGGTTGTTGGTGGCGGCCTGGTGCCTCGGATAGAGTTGGACTTATGGGATAACTGAATCGGAACACCGCTTGAGAAAATATGAACTATTGCATGAGATATATATATATGTTGCTGCTTAACTTCTTCTGTTTAATTCGATGCATTGTATGTAATATGAATTATTTCATGCATTTGCATGGTCTGGGACAACTTGTGCACAGGGTTTGATATTTTCTCGAAACGGCTTTCCGGGGCACTGGAACCGTATCGATCCGGAGGGAAATATTTGATTCATGCTCGTCACGATGCATAGCGGGACCTCCAGCAGGGCTTGCTACCCGGTCTGATAGGGCACGTCGCTAAGCTTGAAATATGTCCCTAAGGTGTCGATCACACCAATGACCGCATAGACTAGAACGCATGCTAACTTATTATCTTGTGCAGATGGTAAGTATACTTGTGTTTCATTTCAGGGAAGGCGTGCATCGATTGAGTAAGCAGTCGGTGCACTGGTTGGATTCAATGCTATTTTCATTCCTATCAAAACATGTAACTGATATGAATTGATTTTACTTGCTTCCTTATAGAAGCTATCTTAATGCATGCTCGCCCCTAACAAGCTAGTGTCGATTTAGTCGAGTGGAATTTATCCCGCTCACCAGTACAAGTTGAGTACTGACCCACGTTATGGGCAACTATTTCAGGCACTCAGACGGTGCAACGCTAGAGCATAGCGAGGAGGCGTTAGGAGCACCTCTATTTTGAAGTATAGCTGGAGTCAGTTCATTTTGGAGGCATGGACTTCAATCTATAAAAGGGCGTAATGTGCAAACGACGTGGACTATCTGACGGAGCGCGCCCTGCATTTTGAGTTATCTTTTGTAATGCAATTCAATAGCCGAGAAGGCGCATCAATGTAAACTCTATGTAAATTACTCTGAATATTCAATGAAAAAGCATGTTTCTTCCGTATTTGTGTTCAAATCTCTGTGAATGTGTTTTATAATTTGTGTTTCAAAATGGGTTCCTAAAACTGCAAGTTCTTGCCTTGTGCGAGCGCAACCCCAGGCTCGCACGACATCACGCCCCTAGCGAGGACGAATCGGTTCCGTAAAGGATCCGGCGAGGACGAAAGACCCTTTCGGGATCGGGACATGACAGATATAGCTGAGGACCCCAAAAGAGATCCAGAAGGTATTTTAGGGACGACTGTACAATATCTGCACGCACCATTGAGTCCCCATTTTACTCCACTCGATATACCAGACAGCCATCCGGTAGGCTTCGTGAGATAGAGGCAGGCACGTCCTCGTAGAATACGTGATCGAGGAGCTGGTTCGAGCAATACAGAGGCACGAATTTTATAGGTTGGTGAGGGAACATCCCAAGCTTACAAGGGTACTTCGCAGCCTTGCGCTGGCATGTCACAACCTTATGTTGGCATGCCACAACATTACAAGGGATATTCCCAGCCTTACGCTAGCATGTCACAACCTTACGAAGGTAGGCCACAGCATGACAATGATACATCCCAGAGTTACGAGAGCATATCCCAGAGCAACGATGCCACGCCACAGGGTGCTTCTCAAGAATGGGATTGGAATTATTACATGCAGGAGACTGGCACTTCATTGTTTGGCTCAGCCAGCCTTGATCCAGACTCCCATTTATATTTGCCACCACCGGAGGGTACAGAGGAAATGAGAGATAGGCTAGGTCTTAGGCGAGTTGATCGTAGAGATTATAGAAAGGATGACAGAGGGGGCTAGTAATTTTGTTGGTCTCCATAAATAAATGTATGACAATATTTTGTTGGTCCTACAATTTCAGTAATATGATATTTATTTTATTCGAAAGTTCAGCAACTTCAATTACAACATTATAACAACGTTAAATCAAAATCATAATTACTCTAAAAAGATACAATAATGATATTCACTGCCTCGGTTGGTTTCTACAACTCCTTTTGTTGTGTCCTAGCCCGCCACAATTACTGCAACGAAGATCTCTTGTCGACGGTTCTCTTGCCATTATACGATTCTTCTTCGGTCTACCAGCTCTACGCCCAAGAAGTGGTACTCCAATTTGACCTCTTACCGGTTCACTTTGAGGAGTATAGGGGACTGGAATCGGTTCCATACATGACATGTATACAGCTCTAAGTGTTGTAACAGAAAATTCAACAGGATAAAAAATTTCAACTGGTACGTTAGAAGAATGACATGTAAAGCAAGCATGTTCACATGGTAATAGAGTATGTTGCCACCGACCACATGTACAACATTTACGGTCTAGTTCAACCACATAACATTTACTTGTTTCATGATCCCATATTTCAAATTTATTATTATTAAAATGCAATAACTGAAAATGGTGTGACTCTCACCTAATACGTGTTATAGTGTTCATTATCCTTGGACAAAACTATGTTTCCATCTTTTCAGCATTTGTTCGATGCTTGTCATGAAGTGTTATTATTTTTGCTCTAATACCATCAAGCAATGTTGATATAGGTTTGTCACGCAAACTTTTAATCAACTTGTTAAAACATTCAACAATGTTCAAAGTGTTAATATCTAATCGTGGGCACGGTGCATAAGTTGTTATCCAGTGAGAAAAATCACGATTTTTATCGCTTGACCCTACAATCCAATTGAAAACATTTACATCTGCAGATTTTATTGTTTTCAACCAACCATTGGCATCAACCTCATTATAAGACTGGGCAAATTTGTCTAACCATTGTAGATATGTCGGTGTACGAGGACACTTATTTTTTAAATTTTGTTTAGAATGTTGAATACAAAAAAAGTGGGAAGAGTTTGGAAAAACTGTTCGCATTTCACGAATTAATCATTTCTGTTTATCAAATATAAATGAAATACTATTCCAACGTTCAAAATAAGTTTCGAAAGACATTTTCAAACAGTTTAAAAATCATGTCCATGACTCAGTATTTTCATTCTCAGCAACACAATAAGCAATAGGATATAGTTGATAGTTTGGATCGTGAGCACAAGCAACAAATAAATTATCTTGGAATCTAGATGTAAGAAAAGTAGCATCAATACTAATAACAGGTAAACAACCACTTAAGAAACCATCCATACAAGCCTTGAAACAAATAAATATTCTTTGAAAGACATTATTTTCTACTGTTTTTAAAAAATATTTGCTACCGGAATTTATTTCCATAATTGTAAAACAATATTTCTCAAGACTACCATACGCATTGTAAGTAGAGTGGCATGTTTGTTTTGGCTGCTCTCTTTTTCTTTCTTGACGGCTTTCTCTGGCATGCGAAACTTTGGCTGGGTACGATAAGCCGTAGTACGAGAGGCATTTCTGGCTGTATTTTCCGACCGTGAAAGGGCTTTCGTCAATAAGTCGTTTATCTCCCTTTTTTATTGACTCTTTATGAGCATCTTAGTTTTCGACCCGCTTTTCCTCGCTCGATCAGAATCGGGGAGTGCTTCTTTGTTTGTTTTGTGTAGTCTCATCGTTGGAAAAGGCTAGCTTTTTTAGGAGAAGAAGAATGGCAAGAAAGAATGACTTGGGAAAAAACCCCTCCACCTTACGGTCACCGCGGAGTGGGCTCCCTTCGGTCGCCTTCGGGCGCCTTAAGTAGAAGGCCGGTGCTGGAAGGGCGGAAGGAGAAGTGTGAAAGTTAGGGACAAGGGTAAGGTTCCGAACCTTACCCGCAGCCGAGGGATAGATAGATGCATTGCAGGGTCCCGGGCTTCTATATCCTCACTTTCAAAGAGGGAAAGTGGCTACCCAATTCTCAAACTTCAAGACCTTCGCCTAACATGATCACTAACGAAGACAGAGAATACGGCACAGCGCCCATTCGCTTCGCGTGCGGGAAGGCAAAGTTCAAGAGACCGCTGCGGAGTGGAGCAGCCGCGAACGTAACCGCCGTTAATATCAGATAATGCAAGTTCCCTAGCTCTCCAAGCTTTGGAATATATAATACGTATCCGATGTTCTCTAAGTATATCGTGTACAATGTGTGTCGGACTATACGAGTTGTTATCTCTAATTTTACCAATTATTTTATTTCTTACCCATGCAGTGGTGGCTAGTGGATGATGCACTCGTGTAAATCCACCTAAACATGAATATTTACCTTCAAATGTACGAATTTCAAATGTACTACCATCACCATTAGCTTTAGCGTATACTCTCCAACAACAGTTTGGAGAATCACAAGTATACACAATTCTTTGATGATTGTTATGTTTAGATGAACAACTAAATTTATATCTAATTGCTAGGTCGCTAATAAAATTACGAAAATCCTTAGGAGAATCAAAATGTCTGCCAACAAATAATCCGGGAATGCAACCAGTTACATTAGCATCATTATCATCTAAATAGTAATTTAAATTTTCAACCAAATCATCACTGTTTTCATCGTCAACATCATTGTTTTCTGTATCAAAGTTACTTTCAGTGTGAGTTATACAACTAGGACCAACATTGAAATCTTGGTTATCATTAAAATGTTCACTACTTGATATGATAGTTGTGTCGATATTTACTTGTGATGGGATGATATAAATTTTAATACAAGCTGAAACTAAATTACTTTGAACAATAAAATTCCATGTTTCTTCACAATCTACTATTATCAACGCATCTTCATAAAACCACCTTATTGTAAATTCATAACTTATGCAAAAAGATCAGAAATACTACTACGCAAACTAGCTAAAGTAATATTTTGATAAGTGTTTATAAGATGAGTATTACCCCCATGGTAAGATAATCCATCTAGTATACCTCCATGGTAGCAAATTATTACTAAATTTTGATCCATAGTTAAAAACTGTCGTCTGAATTGAGACTTACAAAAGTATGTCAGAAATAAGCTGAGACGAAAATGGTAGAAGATAAGGGATGAAAGTATCTTCTGACTTCAATTTCATTTCTTAATTCACCGATTGTAAGTATGAGATAAATATGGTAAAGAGAGAGTGGATGAGATATACAAAACTACTCATGATTCATATATATATATATAGAAACTAAATTTAATCGTTAAAATATAAACGTCATAAATTGAACGTTATAAATTTAACGTTACCTAAACATAGACTAGTACCACCTACTCTCCTAGCATAAAGAAAAAATTGATAGTTTCAGAAGATAAAGTGAAGGAGAGAGAAAAAAGAGTCATGATACAAGAGTAAAGAGAGAGATAATCTGTTAGGTGTGTTAGGGAGCGAGAAAGAGTGAGAGTAAATGTTATGAAAAGAGAGAGCGAGTGGAAGAGAATCTGAGTGAGAGCAAATATTAGGAAGAGAGAGAGTGTGGGAGTAAAAAATCAAAGTAAATGTTAGAAAGAGAGAGAAAGTGGGAATAAAAAAATACAACGTGAGAGAGAGAGAGAGTAGTAGGGAGAGAGAGAGAGTGTTAGGGAGAGAGAAAGAGAGAGATGGAGCATATAGTGAGTGGGAGAGAGCGGGAACGAGAGTGAGAGAAAGAGAGAGCGAGAGTCAGAGAGAAAGAGAAGAGAGTGAGGGTGAGAGAGAGAGAGAGAGAGAGAGAGAGTGTCAGAGAGAAAGAGAAGAGAGAGAGAGAGAGAGAGAGAAGAGAGAAGAGAAAAGAGAGAGAGAGAGAGAGCGAGTGTGTGAGTGAGAGTTGAATATATATATATATATATATATATATATATATATATATATATATATATATAATAGAGAAACATCCTTGGGAATGACGTTTTTCTTAGAAAAACGCTGGACGTTTTTCCTATTATATAGACATTTTTTCTATTATATATATATATATATATATATATATATATATATATATATATATATATATATATATATATATATATACGTTCTAACGGAAACTAACGGAAGTTCTAGTGTCGGAGTGGACGGAAATAGTAAAACGCCCTTAGAAAGGGCGTTCTAATGTTTTCATTGGAAATATTTAAAATCCAATGCTTTCATTGGAAAATTTTTAACTTCTTTGCTCTGATTGAAATTTTCCGATAAATTAATCTAAACTAGCCGGATAACCATCTGCAAGACTGCAACTGAGTAAGTTAAAGTTAGTAAAGTGAAAATTAGCCCCAAAAGAAAAAAAAAGAATTTTTTTTACTTACCCTCCTACTTTTTTTTACCATATTTAATGGTGCACCCCACATTGTTTCTATACTATACATATTTTCTCACTTTTGACGGAATCCGTTCAAAAGTAACGATCAATCCATTTGACCAATTTTTTACGAAAAATGTCCTTCCCATTTTCTTCTTCCTCTTCCCTCTTCCCCCTCCTCTCCGCCACCACCGTCCGCCCCCGTTCCCGCCCTCCCTCCCTGCCACCGTCGCCGTCCTCCTCCCCACCAGCTCTTGCTCCCGCAGCAGCAGCCACCGCGGCGACGGCGAGACAAGCGCGCGACGCGACGGCGAGACAAGCGCGCGGAGCAGCGACAACGAGCACACGGCGAGCACAACGGTGAGCGCGCAAGGAGCGATGGCGGGGAGGGAGGAGTAGGGGCTGTGGCAGGGAGGGGGGATCACGGTCGGTGGCGGAGAGGGGGGTTGACGGCCGCGACCGCGGTAGGAAGAGGGGGGAGGGGGTGAGAGGAAAGGGAGAATACAAGAGTATTTTCGTCCAAATTTTTTGGTCAAATGGATTGACCTTTACTTTTGGAAGAATTCTATCAAAAGTGGAGGAACATGTGCATTATGAAAATTATGTGGGGTGCACCCTTAAATATGATAAAAAAAGTAGAGGTAAGTAAAAATTTCTTTAAAAAAAAAATAATAAAAAAAAGAAAAAAAAGCAAACGGAAGTCTCTGCGAGAAATGAGCGAGGGCGACTCGAAATTATCACCACCTCTCCTCCTCCTCCTCCTCTCCTTCGTCCCCAATCGCTAACCCTAATGGAGAGGTCCGCATAATTCTCCGCCGATCGATCCCCCAACCCTAACCCTAGTCCCCCGGATCGGACCGACGGACGAGATGCCCTCCCAAGCTGATCTGGACCGCCAGATCGCACTGCTGAAGGAGTGCAAGTTCCTGCCGGAGCTGGAGGTGAAGGCGCTGTGCGAGCAGGCGAGGGCGGTGCTCATGGAGGAGTGGAACGTGCAGCCGGTCAAGTGCCCAGTCACGGTGTGCGGGGACATCCATGGCCAGTTCCACGACCTCATCGAGCTCTTTCGGATTGGCGGCGACTTACCGGACACGAACTACCTCTTCATGGGCGACTACGTGGGTGAGTCTCTTCGGAAAAGATTAGTGATTCGTCGCCGAAATTTTGGCGATCTGCTGTGAATTTGTTTAGGAGTTGATTGGTAAGGAAGGAACATTTTTGTGTGTGGATATGGGATATAAAGTCTTTAGCTTTTGGCGGAGATATTGTACCTCTTCATGGGTGACTATTGTACCGCTTCATGGGCGACAACTAGGTGAGTCTCTTCAGAAAAGATTAGTGATTCGTTGCCAAAATTTAGGCGATCTGCTGTGAATTTGTTGTTTAGGAGTTGATTGGTAAGAAAAGAGCATTTTGTGTGTGTGGATATGGGTTACAAGGTCTTTAGCTTTTGGCGGAGATATTGTACGGCGACTATGTAGGTGAGTCTCTTCGGAAAAGATTAGTGATTCGTCGCCGAGATTTGGGCGATCTGCTGTGAATTTGTTGTTTAGGAGTTGATTGGTAAGAAAAGAGCATTTTTTGTGTGGATATGGGTTATAAAGTCTTTAGCTTTTGGCGGAGATATTGTAACTCTTCATTGGCGACTACGTAGGTGATTCTCTTCGGAAAAGATTAGTGATTCGTCGCCGAAATTTGGGCGATCTGCTGTGAATTTGTTGTTTAGGAATTGATTGGTAAGAAAATAACATTTTTTTGTGTGGATTTGGGTTATAAAGTTTTTAGCTTTCGGCGGAGATATTGTTGAGAAAAATAGTGATTCATGGTCGAGATCGTGGCGGTTTGTTGTAACTTCGCAAAGAATTCCTTAATTGCAATATTCTACCCCTTTTTAATTGAAATTTGGGAGTTTAATTGGTGAGAAAAGAACATTCTTTTACGGATTTGGGTTATACAGTTTTGCCTTTGGTGGAACTGTCTCTCATCTGTTAATATTTATAAAATTCATTTTTCGGCCATCAAACAAACAAATTTCCTTATTGACCTGCTCTTCAAGTAAGTAGTTGTAGGCTTGTAGCCTTACAGGTATTTATACACTTCATAAACTAGGTTTTCTATAGGCATCCAAGTGATTCTTAGTTGAGATCACGGCGATCTGTTGATACTTTCCAATAATTGTTTAATTGCAGTCTTGTGCCTTTTTTAATTGAAAACTGGGAATTACTTGCCGAGAAAAGGACATTTTTACATTGTTTTGCGGATTTGGGTCATAAAGTTTTTAGCTTGATGGAATTGTCTCTAGCTTTGATGGAAGGGAACTTTCCCAGCATTTATATTGCATGGATACAATATGAAACCTTTCCTAATAACTATGTTGAACGGATACACCACGATAACTTTCCCAACAACTATGTTGCATGGATACAATATGACGTGATACGAACACTGCGACACAGTCAAGACATTCATTTGGTGTGTTGTAGGGTATTTTGGAGTGTGTGTGCCTGATTTGTGTCTGACATGATGAGACTCGGGCACTGCAACCATTTTCAGGGTCTTCATGCTTCCTTGTCTGGCAAGCAAACTGGTGTTGTTAAATGGCGGCCATGGCGGTGGCATGGCGGACGGCGGTGACATATTTTGAATAGCCGCCATGAAATGGCGGTGACGTGACGGTTTTTAAATAGCGGGTCATGGCGGCCGTTATGCGTGTGGCGTCTGTGGCGGCCACGGCGGAAATGGCGAAAAATTAAAAAAATGAACTGGGTCGTGTGATCCAACCCAGAACTGGACCAAAATGGTGTAAAATCCCTAAAACTTAACTTTGTGCTTCTTCTTTCTCACTTTTCAAACCTGCGCACCAGACCTTCATTCTCTGCATCTCCCCAGCGGCGACCGGCGACCACCACCCTCCGGCAAACATCTCCGACAACCTCCGCCGGTGACCTTTTTCTTCGGTGACCTTCCTTCTCTTTGCATTGTTTTTTTATCATTTTGTTGTTAAGAGGATTAGAGACATGTAATTTGTGTTTATATTGTTTTTTTTATCATTTTGATGATGTTTTGAAGTCTGAACTTGATGAAAATGTGGTTGTTAGTAGTTTATGACATTGGGTAATGATATATTCTATCAATTAAGTGTTATGGTTCTTGACATATGTTTTAAGTTTCTTAGGTATTTATTTCTGCAGTTTTTTAGTATATATATATATTATTCTGTACGCCACGCCATCCGCCATAGGCCGCCACACAATCTGCCATATTTATATGCCGGATTTTTGGCTTGCCGCCATAATCCGCCATTCGCCATTAATAACACTTAAGCAAACAAACAAATTGTATGGTTGGGAACATTATGAAAACAGTGGTAGTACTATCTGTTGTTGTCGTATTGGCAAGAAAGGAAACATTTAGTGTGCAACAAAAATGACAGGTCTTTTCGTAGGTTGCTGTAGGTTGATTATATGCACGGGAGCAAACTAGGATTTTTGTGGACATGCTGTGGATTTTGTATAGTTTTTTTGTAGGCTAAGTGAGGTGCTAACGTACTATTAAATGTTAAGTTGGAAGATTTCTGATATATCGCTATGTTTCTTTTGAAGAATGACAAATGCATAAGTAGAATGATGCACTATAGGATACCATTCTCTCTAAATTGGCTATTTATCTTGTCGTAGAGGAGCCGTTCTTGGCAAAGAGTTGTTGTTCTTTAAAAATTATAAAAAAAAAGTACCTTCCAAATTCACATCTTTAAAGCACGATTTTAACTAGAGAAATTGCATTTTGTAAACGAACTTTATGTTAAAAGAAAGCGATTTCTTTAGTTAATGTATATTTTTCAAATGCAACTTTCGAAGTAATCTATTTTGGTAATATTTATCAAAACTACCATTTTTAAAGAATATTTTTTAGAAACCATACTTCACTAAGAAATCTAAGAGTTGGCCTTCAGTTTGTTTAAGTGGGTTTAGAAGAAGTCTTGGGATGTTAGAAGACTTATCTCGTTCTTCCAAGAAAAGTATACGGCGAAGAGACTGTAATGTAGATTTTAGGAAGGGGTGTTTTGCTGACAACCCCTAGAATTTTCAATCATATATTGCTTATATGATCTAGGCTTTAGAGTTTGATGTAGTAAAGTGTTCCTTATTAATGACATATTAAGTGGTTTCATCATATGGGAGATCCTAGAGTATTTACATTAATCTAGTTACATGTCTGATAGTAGCGCTACACAGCCACTTGGAATTTTTTAATTGGTCATTGGTTAATTGGATTAATTGGGTGATTTGCAGCTTGATAAGGTTTTTAGAACAATGTTCCTAGTAAACAACAATAAATACTATTCGTATGCTCTTAATCAATTCTAGGACTGAATACTGTGCTTGGTTTGGGCAGGCCCAATTTGCATTCAAATCTGAGTTCATTAAGTAATTCAAACTAGGTTCAGAATTCAGATACAGTTCTATGATTCTTTATCAGGTTTTATTTGCGTTTGTGATGTTATAGCCTTATGGTATTGCCATTTAAAGATTGTGAGCTAGACTAACATTGCATTTCTTACATTCTCAAGTTCTAATGTTATTCTTGTTCATTTACATTTCTTATCTCTAATAATCTTTTCGTAATGATAACTACATATCATGCTTATTTGGACACTATACCATGATGATTATCTAGAATTCGATGCAGCAATCAAAATCTAGTAGAGTATGTATGAAATAAACTCAACATTGATTATATTTATCCATGTTTTCTGTGTATAATCTACCAATTACTCCTTATTACATATGTTGATATATAATATATTTATAGTAGTTTTATTAGGTTTTTCGGGTTCAAATGTGGTCATATCCAAACTTTGTCCATAAGGATTTATTGGTTTAGTTTTTAAATCCAAACTCCACATGATCAAGTTGGATTATCAGGTTATCTTTTAGCGTCTAATGGCTAGCTAACAGGTGATCACATTGCGCAGGAGTAAATTTGGGGATTGTTTTACTTAAAGACAAAGGTCAATATTTCAACCTTTAAGAGCAAAATAGGTGGTCAATTTTTGTAGATATTGGATTGAACAGAAAGTAATGTACTTCTGTTTATGTACCTTGCAGTAAGGCTTGTAACACAAGGTGTGTCGGAAAGCTAATGGGACGTCATAAGTTCTTTTGCAGGATTAGTTTAGTTGTATTCTTTCAGTTGATTCGAAGAGTTTCTCCTTCGGTCTCGTAAGTGTGACAAAACCATGTAAGGCAAGGTGAGGAATGACTACACCGAAGGAGAATTTGGCGATGCACCAATGGATGTCTGGAACTGTTGGTGTTTGACTGAGATGTTTCAGAGTATGTGCTCTCCTTCTAAATTGGATGGAGCAGTTACTAAAACTTTTACGGAGTTGAGCTCATATACATAGATAAGAATGATTGGTCAGTTTTTATGCTAGCTAGACTGGGATAAAGTACTAAAAGTCGAGCTCAAATATTTAGATAAGGATAATGTTGCCAATTTTATGGCTGACAATATAACCACTTGAAGAAAGGGAGAAAAAGTATGACCCTTGTTCCTTGTGCAGCTTAGAAAGTCACTTCAACTTCTAGCTTATACTGCGCAGGCACATACATGTTAAGGTATCTTCAAGTATCTAACTTGGTCAATTAGAAACCTCCACATCGCATTAAAGTATGACCCTTATTCCTTGTGCAGCTTAGAATGTCACTTCAACTTTTAGTTTATTCTGCAGGCACTTACATGTTTTGTTATCTTTAAGTGTCTAACTTGGTCAATTAGAAACCTCTGTATTGGATTAAAGTTACAAGTGCCCCGTTGTATGTTTTTGTATGGAGAGACTTGGAGCAAGTTGAAAGGCAGTAAGCTGAAAGGTGCTTGTGCTATGTAACCATTTGGCAATGGTATAAGCTAGTTATACCCACCTTTATACCTGCCAAACAATAAACTTGCATGTTTATGAAATTACGTCTCTTATACTGGCATAAGCGTCCATTCCTCCTTAAACATTTGTCTTTTTTGTGCACAAGTAATATCTGGTTCTACCATGGATTGATTATACCTCTCTATTAGACTGCTTAAATTATTATCCCCATATGAGTATAGCTTTTGTAATTTCTTAAGGCAGGTACCTTTATCATCAAAAGAAATAGAGAAGGCTGTAGCATCTAGATTATTTCTTCTGGGCGAAAGCACATGCTAATAAATGATTTTGCTTCTTGCTTTGTCATGTAGCCTAGGTTCACTCTTTCCATTGTTTGTCATCATCCAAATTAAGCTTGTTTAAAGTGATAATTATTCTGACTTATACAAGAAACTTAGCTTCTAGATGCCTATGCTTCTAGTTAGATTGCAAACAGCAGTTTCTAGAAGAAAATGGATATACTTGCCGACCCGATCATCTGTTTTCTTGCCCTTTGTTACTACTTTACATATTAAAATGGCTAGCAATTCAAATGATTTGTAAATTCTTGAAGTTAAATTGCTCAACTCAGCATTCTTGGTGTGATGAACTTTGGTATGTTTCGAGTAACGTGATCTGTGAAACATTTTACTCAGCACTCTGCTGATCAAATTGCAATGCTAGATTTACATTTTTCGTCCATTGACTGTGAATATTACTTGCATCCAGCATGATAAATACAAACTGATTTTTCGTATTGCAGATCGTGGCTATTATTCGGTGGAGACAGTCACACTTCTAGTGGCCTTGAAAGTTCGTTACAGAGACAGAATAACAATTCTCAGAGGAAATCATGAGAGCCGTCAAATTACTCAAGTGTAACTGCTCATTACTCGTTATGATTCCTGCCTATAATACTTCAACGAATTCACTGCCAAATATAGCAAATGCTAGAAGAGTTATTGTTAGAAAATTCAACCTGGATTTGCCTATGGCATTTTTAAGGATCCAATTTTTTTTAAGAAGAGTGGACTCCCTTTTTCAGCAATGTAGAATCAATTATTTGAGTTGTTTGGCATAGAAATCTCAAAAAATGTTTCCAATATTGAGTTCATTGTTTAATGGCAACAGATGTGTGGGAACTATTCAATTGCATGGCTTACATATTTTGGGTGTATGTTAGTTTAACAATGCATTCAGATTTCTTTTTTAGGTATCACTAGCTATCTTTAAGGTAGAACAACTGGATAATGATGGATTAAGTGTGGAAATCATTAGTTTATAATTTCTCATTCAATGAAGATAAGTTGCTCATGAGATCATTGAAAAATAATGATTTTGAGAATGGATCCTGAATGGATGCTCTACAATCTTAACGGCATACAAACAAATTTCTTACGTGGTTTTGCTGCATAACCCACCACATGCACTAAAGTAACATTTCAAAGTTGAAGACGGATGAGAATATAGTGAGGCATAAAAGCATGCGGTGGATGCTTGTGATGTCAAAGCTTGTCCAAAGATGCAGTTAGCTAATTATCAAAACTTACCAGGTTATCCAAACTACTTATACCCGGCTTTACGTATCCTGCTCTACTGATTTTCCCCTATTAAGGACAGCATGCAACATTGCACTAAGATTTCTCACTTGTACCCAAGTTACCCTCTGTCCTCACTCCATTTTTCTCCCTTGAATGAAAAGTTTCAAAACTTGTATTCACTATTCAGGTGATTAATATCTATACACCATCTACCCTCGTTTTTTGTCTTATTCTTTCTAGTTTTTATCATGCATCCCTACCAACCTTCTTGTTTCTGTGACATTCATCTTCTTTTCTTAGACTGTCATTATTGCACAATCTTTCAGAGAGTTCTTCACTGGTCTTATTGCTGTTTCATAATGTCAGAGATGCCATATGCTGCTGGCATATATTACTCCCTAAATTGAAACCCAGTTGATGACCCTAACCAAAAGTTAGCTGAAAATTTGAAACTACAGCAATATGGTCGCTTTCCATATTGAAGTTGTTCTAATCAGTCATAGGCTCATAGTTCTCCTGTACATTTTGCAATTTAAATATTGTGTACATATCAGAATATGAAAGTGCAAATGCGATACCAAAGGATGACTAACAGTGAACTTAGTGAGGATGTTCTATGTCATGTAGTAAAATTTTATCTCAAAATTTAGGGTTCTTCCTTGTTATGTATTTTCTCAGACTTCTGCACATATTTTAAAATATTTATTATTGTTCATTAACCTCAGGGTTTGGTTTCAGGTATGGCTTTTATGATGAATGCTTGAGAAAATATGGGAATGCAAATGTCTGGAAATATTTTACTGACCTTTTTGACTATTTACCCCTTACAGCTTTGATTGAGAATCAGGTTTATTTTCTGTACATTATTTTTTCTCCTTTTTTTTATTATGTTAGTTTGTCTAATATTTGACAATTAGATGCTTTAGGTTTTTTGTCTGCATGGTGGTCTCTCACCATCCTTGGATACCTTGGACAATATTCGTGCTCTTGACCGTATACAAGAGGTAACTATAATATGATCTTTACCTAGTTCATATCTTCGATGAAGGTAAAAGCAATATCAACCTTTATTCTGTCACATGAAGTGTCATGCTGGATAATGTAAAATGCTAATAATACTAGGATAGACATTATTACATATAGCAGCATTAAAGAATCATAAGTTCATAACTTTGCCATTCAGCTGTTTGTGGAGAACTAGAGTTTTCGCGTATCGTTGCCAAGCGAATTCTTAAATTCTTTTGTCAAATGCTTGGTACAATAAGAGAATGATTAGTGCCTTAGCTTTGAACTTTTATGCCTTGGCTGCAACAGCAGAGGCTTATGCTTTTCTTTCACTACCCTTATCATTGTCATTGTTTTAATTCCTATTCTTGTGATAGATTTCTAGGAATATTATACTCCTAATTTGTGCAACTGTTTAAATTATAGCCAAAGTTATATGTTTGAACGGAATGATGTTTCCTTTAGGCTTCCATTTTGATGCTATTCCTTTTACCTTGATCCTGGATGGGACATTCCTCCCACATTACATCATTTTCAAGTAGTTGATTTCTAAATTTATTGGCTACCTATTAGCACTGATACTCTTTGCACAAGAATGCCACAGTTTAATCGTAATCTGTGTTATTGTTGTTTATCTTTGATTACCAATCATATCTTCTGGTGAGTTGTAAAACTTGAAAATTCATGAAATATGCCAATTTTATGTGAGCCGTAGGTCCCTCATGAAGGACCAATGTGTGATCTTCTATGGTCTGATCCGGACGATCGATGTGGATGGGGAATATCACCAAGAGGAGCTGGGTACACATTTGGGCAGGATATTGCTCAACAATTTAATCACACAAATGGGCTCACTCTTGTTGCCAGAGCACATCAACTTGTCATGGAAGGGTTTAATTGGTGTCAGGTGATTTGAAAATAATGTGCATAATCTATATATTTAAGTGTATATTATGAATTTATGTTGACACTAATGTCATATTCCGCACTTTCCACAGTTAGGTGCTATGTTCAAACTATTCAATTGTTTTGTTGCACCCAAGTAATTGCTTAAAAAGAAGTATCTTATATGGGATTTTCTTGTTTCTTCTCATGTCACTTTTTGTTTCCACATCTTTCTCGTTACTGTTGCCTTGTCTTTTTTGCTTCCAGTATTCTTGAACCAAAAAATTAACCCTTTTGTAGTGACCAAAGAATATTTATAAACTGAGATCACAATTATAATGCATTTGGGTAGGGGATACTAAATCCTTGAACCCAACTCCCTAATGTTACCAAAATAAGGGTGTGGATGAGTTCTCTTTTTGTTCTTGTTGTTTAATTTTTTTAATTTTTAATTTTTGGGTTTAGAAAAGGGGTGTATGGTTGGATGTATCCCTATGACGTATACCTGTTCTCAAATACTATAATATTGCTGCAGAATCTAGTATTAGAAATTGTACTTAAAGTTTCTTTATTTCTCATATTACATTTGTAAAAAAAAAAAAAAAAATCCTTTTGCATCTTACTCTTGAAGAGGCTAAATCATGCTTTAATTTGGGGCTTGTGAAATGTGCGAGAGGGTTTGTCAAGTGCTGCTGGTCATAAAGCTTGCAAAAGAATTAATACCATCTTTGAATTTGGTTCATTATTATGCCTGCTCATGCGTCTTTTATTCTTTTTCCTTCTTTTCTTTACAATAGAACCCCTTTTGGCCAATTTGCAGTCATACTCTTAAGACACATTCAAGGACATGGTTCTGTTGCTGTTGTTCTCGAGACTCAACAATTAAATGTTATTGTTAGGTAGAAGAAATGTAATGTAATGTACATTTGGCCTTGGCTGATATTTTTGTTGATGTTGCAGGACAAAAATGTTGTGACAGTGTTCAGTGCTCCAAACTACTGCTACCGTTGTGGTAACATGGCAGCTATACTGGAAATTGGGGAGAAGATGGATCAGAATTTCCTTCAGTTTGATCCAGCACCACGGCAGATTGAGCCAGATACTACCCGCAAGACCCCAGACTACTTTTTGTAATCTCAGATAACCTAACGGTGTTAAAACACTCACTGTGGATTTGTAGGTTTTTTGTTAAGTGGAGAGATCACGACGACCTCCATCATTCTTTATTTGCTACTAGGGCCGCAGCTTCTGTATTTAAAGGAACTCAAGGAGGAATTTCATTGTGTATTGTATTTGTAATTGAAGATAGATGTGAGGAAGCAGCCATGGCACACAATTTTCTCTTCTTTTACATATACAATGTTCATTCAGAGCACACAAGATCATAGTCCACGCACGACTTGAAAGTACTTTACATATATACTAGTAAATGTTGCACGTAAAATAATATTTTTCTTCTAAAATTAATATAAAATTATTTAAATTAAGATTTATTATATTTTTTAATATATTTTAATTAGAATTTGATTATATTTTAATTATGGATATGTTTTTATTTTTTATAAAGAGTCTTGAAACGGTTAGTTACGTACTATTATCTAATTATACTAATTATAAGAATCCTAGTAGTTGTATTTATAACAAATTTAAATTTTTTGAATAATTTTTTACGTAATATTAATATTGAAAAAATAATTAATTGATGATGATATACATACGATTTAGATGGCTCACTAGAATATATATATATATATATATATATATATATATATATATATATATATATATATTTCATTTTAGTTATGGTGTATGTTATTGGATTTACTTGCTCATAGTCGATGATACTGGACACTGTTGGGCTTGTGTAAAATTATCCCATGTATATTGCAGTCAACAGCAGTCTTTTTCTTAATTAAATTTTTTTATATAGAAATTTTGCAGTTATTTGATTTTTGCCACATAGCTGACCTATTATAGAGGAACCTCTCAAGAAATCACGTCCATTGAATATGGCATGGAGAACATTTGACACTGAAATTTAATCAAATATTCACCAAACTTGATCAAAGTATAGGATTATAATAAGAGTCACTTTGCTCAACTCTTAACTGAAATGCAGTAGTAATTAAGAAATCATATTGTTGAGGCCATAGTCACTGTATTTTATGTTTCAAAGACTCTTACGTGATCTAAAGCCATATCCTTTATTAACAACCGCATAAAATTCAAATTGTCCTACATACATCATCCCCCCCCCCCCCCCCCCCCCACACACACACACCACATAGTCACTGTATTTTATGTTTCAAAGACTCTTACGTGATCTAAAGCCATATCCTTTATTAACAACCGCATAAAATTCAAATTGTCCTACATACATCATCCCCCACCCCCCCCACCACATAGTCACTGTATTTTATGTTTCAAAGACTCTTACGTGATCTAAAGCCATATCCTTTATTAACAACCGCATAAAATTCAAATTGTCCTACATACATCATCCCCCCCCCCCCCCCCACACACACACACACACACACACACCACATAGTCACTGTATTTTATGTTTCAAAGACTCTTACGTGATCTAAAGCCATATCCTTTATTAACAACCGCATAAAATTCAAATTGTCCTACATACATAACCCCCCCCCCCCCCACCACCACCACCACCACCACTTGCAATCTTCTTGTCTCTGGATACAAAGTTCCATATTTTCTCGCTTCAAAGCCTATGTTCAGTTCCAATAGGAAGTACACAATTTTTAAAGAATAAATTACAGAAAATCTCCTAACATATGTTGTATTTACAGGTTTTTTCTTCCGAAAATAACCCCTCCATATAAATAGATATAAGAATAAGATTGCATACATTTTGTTCCACTTCTAAAGTGTCATAAATAAACATGAATCTCGTGGCACCGGATGTCGAACCGTCTAAGCTTTTATAAATATTCCATTAACTCCATCTATTATTAAAAATAAAAAATCTCTACTAATATAAGGTGGTTTAAAAACGACTTAAAGTTGAGTCGTCTAAACCGTTGGTAAATAATTTTTAAAATATTAATTATTTAACTAACTAATATGGTTTATTTATAATCAAACAATTCTAATTCAAAGTAGTTAAGTGGTGAGACGTTTTTCTTAGTTGCTTGAATTCAATTTCTAGATATGCCAATATTTATAATACATTTATATTTTAATTATTCTAATATATTTTTTATGCACGTGTACGGTTGAGAGACATAATATTTCAAAAAGAAATAATTAAACAATGCAACCGGATTTCTATAAGAATTTATGAACAAATCATTAGTCATTTTATTTCGACATTTGTAGATGTAATATATTTCTGCAATTTTTTATTTTTTTCTGCAGCAAAAATTCCTTTACCAGCTGGCCCTCCGTATTATATGGACTGGGAAAGTAAATCGGTGCACCAATAATAATCACCTCTGTATAATTTTACATCCCCATTTAATTATTTTCTCTCCTAAAAGAAGAAAGTAAGGGGGGAGAGAGAGAGAGAAAATGGCGGATGCGAAGGAAGCTCGAGAAGCTCGGCGGAGGAGGCTGGTGGCGCGAGGCGGAGACCGCCTCGCGTACATCACCGGACAGAGCCGGTCCTTCCGCAACGACGATCTGCCACTGCCACCGCCAACTCCTCCATCCACCGCCGCTGGTAACGAAACTCCCAACCCTAACTCCCCTCCCACCCCCACCCCCCCCCCCCCCCCCCAAATCTTTCTTTCAATTTAGATCCCACGATCAAAGAAACTAACTTTATACAATTATGTTTAATCAATCGAATCAATAGTGGGATTGTAATAATCTACTCTCCTTTTTTTTAAATGAAATAAAATTGCACAATTCAGTTATGCATGCATAAATTTGGAAATTATTCCTGATTTAGGTTGTAAAAATTCTACTGTCTTGTTAGTATATGAAAGGAGGCAGCATGTTGTCAACTTGTGATACGTAGCTTGTACTGATTAGCTTGTATCGTGTATTATATTTTATGATGCGTAACCCTAGGGTTATATTTCATAGTTGGGAACATGGTTGAATATAATTTCATGATAAATTTCTTACTTGTTTCGTATGTATAGGTTTACATTTTCATCTTCCTATGGTTAATGATTGCAAAGTAATATTTACTTGGGCTATTTGATATTACCCCCTCTTAGATTAGGTATATTGATATTATCCCATGTTAGATTAAAAGTTGAGAATACCCTCCTGAAAGTGTTGTTAAAAATCCTTTAACGACACTTTCAAAACTCATTAACAACACTTTCAGGGGGATATTTTCAACTTTTAATCTAACATAGGGTAATATCAATATACCTAATCTAAGAGGGGGGATAATATCAAATAATCCCATTTACTTTTTAAGATATCAAACCGATAATCTAGGGGATTACTAAGAGAACTACATAATGTGATAGGGGTTGTCACAAATCTATCAAAATGAAATTGGACTGGCAATCCTCACTATTGGTAGGATTGTCAAAATTTTGTCAGTCCTAACAATATTCAGGAGTGGTAAAATTTTGTCAGTCCTGATACAGTCTTTTTTAGGACAGCTAATGGAACTACGTCATCCCCAATGGATCTGTCCCGATTACTGAAGCTTCGAAATCCTATAAATGGAGTTCAAAATTTCAGAAACAGTCCAAATTTAGACTATAGATTACTTAAACATGAAATCTAAGAATCAATAAGAAAGAAACCCTAACAATTGAAGTGTTGCCCCTCTAGATCTGGAAAATCCTAGAACCTACAAAACCTATTTCAAATGATGAAGATTTATCTTACTTGTGAAGGAGTCTTGGTGTGTGCCATATTTGATTAGGGTTGCAGGTGGAGGAAGAAGAAGAGGAAGAGGAGAGAACAAAGTAGTTAGAGGAAGATGAAAGAAGAGAGTTGTATTTGTGTATTTTCATTATTTGATTGGCTGATAATAATGACACTAAATTGAATAGAGTAGTAGACACCCTAGATATTATAGATTTAGTTTCTACTGTTTGTTTGTTTTTAGTTTTTTTGTTTTTTTTTTGCGAGTTAATTAATATCAACAAGTTCAGGCCGGCAACTACACGTAAACACGAATGTCTCCAAAGGGTCCTTCCTTTACCTAGGAATATGTATATACAGTATACACTTGAACATTTCTTACCGTAATCATTGTGCTCTAACAATACTAATCGAAACACTTTTGAAATGTCCAGAGGAGGTTGCCACACCACCCAAGATACAGCCCGGTGATCAAACCACTAGCAGTGCAACGGAGAACTATGATAGAACAGAAACGTTCCTGAAAGAGAAGAATGCAGAAATATTGCCAAAAAATGAGACGAGTGCAGGATTCCCCAACATTGAGGCCAAAAATGAAATCTCTAAACATGTACCAAACAACAATACTAGGAATGTAGAACCTTCACTAACTGCGGTGGCTCATGGATCATCAGATGTGGTGCGTGATGCAGCAGCTCCACCTGCACGAGCGGTTGCAACAAAGACGAGCTTAATTAGTTTCACTCCCAACCAGATCAGCAGCTCCATCTCTGCCTCAGAGGACATACGGCTGCTTTGCGCCATCATAGCAGCCCTGTTGGTAGTTTTCTCATACCATCTCGGCATGGGAAGCATCTTCAGCTTCAGGCCGCTCTTTCTGGTGTTGCTTACTGACGCAACTATCGTCTTTGGGCGTCTCTTGATAAATCGAGGAGGGGGTGTGCATAAAGAAGAGGAATCAAGGAGGACAGCAGGACAAGATGGAGAGGATTGGGACATTGGTAAAATGTTGGAGGCTGTTATGGTGTTGCAGAAAGCTAGCAGTGCTGCCTTCATGGACTGCAGCGTTTGTGCGGTTGTAATGATATGTGGTATTGCATTTTAGGCTTCTTCTCATGTTCAGGTTGGTGTCTTTTTTGGGTCATGTTGGTTTCTATTTGGCTCTTCATGTAGCTAGCAGTAACCTTATTTGTATTTCAAGTTTATTTTCATCCTAAATCACAAGTTACATATATTTTTTGAGTAATATATAAAATCTTGCTGGTTGATTACAAGTAAGCTACGGCTCGTAGATTTTGAAGGAATGTACTATTTCCTTCTTCTTCTTTTCTATAGTGGGTTCTAGTTTTCCTAGTAAGTTCCAAGTATTGCTCCATTATCCATGTTATCGTCAACCTTAGCTTCCAATTGGCAAAATTAAAAGTGCAGGAGACAACTGGGTTCGTGAGGAATGAGAAGTGGTCGTTTGTCATGGAATCAAGACATGGTTACATTAAGTTGGTCCATTAAGTATCAATGGTCCTCACTTTTCTGAAACTAGTCCGGGATCTTTTTTTTTCCAGTCGAACGTCGTAGGAAATTGCACAGAGAGAGAGAGAGAGAGATTCACAGGAACCTCTTCTGTGAATCAATTGTGTCGTGTCATGTGATGCTATGTTGGATCCGTATCAGATACATACGACACATGCACTGCAAAATACTAGCACACACCAAAAACAATGTCGTGTCTGTGCTGAATGTTGCACGGACGTGGATAGGACACGGCATGCTAAACACATGGTGACATGGACAGCGCACATATTTTTGGAGTCTCCTATTGTATTTTGGACTGTCGGAGGATACGTGTTTGATACACATCCGACACGATACAGCCAAGATTATGGAAGTGCTCGTGCTTCCTAGGCTGCCTGTGTAGGTATCGTGGTGTGTCGTATTTGTATCTCTGCACCCAAGAAATTGGACTGGGACACGATACAGCCAATATTACACTTAATAATTAAACAGTATATATATTTCAATTGTATAGAGACATAATATTACATACAAAACAAGAGGAGGAGGAGGAAGAAGAAGAATGAAGTAGTAGCAGTACCATCGATCAATCTGACTCCTGGAGCCCCTCAAGCACGAGCGAAGCAACAAACAGCCCTACTCCCCCAACCGCTAACGCGGCTGCGAGCACGGCCTGCACCGCGACGAGCGCCGCACTGTCGTCGGGGATGAGCACGACTGCGGCGAGCGCGGCGAGGAAGAGGGGGAGGGAGACGGAGGCGAGCACGGAGGGGGAGAAGGAGGCGGCGGAGTCGAGGAGGCTGAGGAGCCCGAGCTCCTCGGCCTTGGAGAGGAGGCCGAGGCGCTCGACGGAGGAGAGGGTCAGGCCGAGCCCCTCCGCCTTGGAGAGGAGCCCGGACTTCTCGACGCCGCTGAGGACCTTCTTCGTCTCCAGCTTCCTGACGACGTCGACGTTGACGTCCTCGCTCGACTCGAGGAATATCCCCGCGCCGAACCACTGCTTCTTCCAGTTGGGGTCGTACTTGTTCACCTGGAGGGAGAGGGAGGAGGAGGAAAATGATGGAAAGATGGCAACTTTGCTAATAAAGAAGGGATCTTTGGAGAGAAAGGAACCTTCGTTTTTGGAGCCATGGCGAAAATTTGGAAAGCTCTCCCTCTATTTGAGGAGGTGATGGAAGAGCTGTAGGCTACTGTTGCTGATGCCATTCTTCCTTTGAGACTTCTTCTTCGTCTTCTTCTTCTTCTTCTTTTCTCTGTGCTGGTGCGCTAAGAATGTGAGCCAACCAGTATAGTATAGAGAAGAAAAGAGGCTTATCCCATATCCCTTTTGAGTTTTAATTTGAAAGAATTAATATAATATATTTTACTACATCCGATTTTTAATATTTAATCAGAAAATATTTTACTAAGCATGGCAAGGATAAACAATTATGTAAGATTAGTTGGAAAGAGCAAAGGACCACCCATTTAGATTTCTTTTTACTTATGAATAATTTTAATTAGTATAAATAAATAAGGACATATTCGAAAGAAAAAATTGTATGGTGAAGCCTAAAATTTTAGTATATAGATAATGAACCATAATTTTGATGCTATATAGGTGTATAGATTTAGAAATTGAACCCGTAACAGAATTAGTTAGAATAAAATTGATTAGAATATTTATTTCATCTGCGGTGGTTACAGAAGAAGACTATAACATGTTCTATTTACAATTACGATCTTGATTACTTCTTCGATAACCGCCACGCACTGACGTTCCCATCAGATAAGACATTCCGTGCCTCCATCTCTCACGTAGCTATTCCTCCGTGTTTGGTTTCTTAGCATCATCCACGTACTCCCTAAACGTCTTGAATCTGTTAGCTGCTTAGTCTTGTGGTCGATGTCGGCCTTACCTACAATTGGTCTCTCGATAATTCTACTACTTCTGAATTATTTGTCGGACAATCAATTGATAGTCGTTCTTAATTAATTTAAAAAAAAAAATTATAAGTGATAAAACAATTGTGAGAATCCAAAGTATATTTTAATTTTGCGCGCTGCTACATTGACCGCACGTCATATGTCGCGTCCCCATTGGTAGGTCAATCAGTGGCAGGGCCCATGCAAATAGGGGAGGGGGGCCGACGAGCGGCTGCGGGCTGACCCGTGCGCGGGCCAGCTAGCAGCGTCCTTAATTTTATCAGACTAGCTCACATCTTCGTATCTCGTCTCACTTGAACATTTGTTTCCAACAAGAAGAAAAAGATGTAACAATTACATTTGTTATCAAGTAATTAAAATCATTGCAAAATGATGATGAGAAGATGCCAGATTCATTCATAGGTCGTCGATAGGAGGAGACACCGCCGCCCCGTCCCGTAGCAATCGGAGGCGACAAACTTGCCGGAGGTAGTGTCTTGATTAGTGGCATAGTAGACGTCAACGTCCCCGCTCGCGTGGTCGTGAATCCTATCGTAGGTGGTAATCATATACTTGGGCGGGTGCTTCCCGTCGCGGTCGATTCTCTTCTTCACCGAACACCCCTCCGAGAGCTCCAACCGACCATGATCATTAACTAAAAATTAATTAAATAAATAAAATTTAACTAATTATTTAACTATTTAATATTATTTTACTATAGTCAAATAATTCTAACTTTTGTGCTTAAAATGGAAAGCATTCTCTTTGACACGGTGGAATCGATAATTCCATGCGTGCAAGGTCGTGCAAAACATGTGCACATCATCACTTGTATATATTATATAAATATATAAATACCTGGAGTTGGGATGGAGGTAGGGATTGGGGTTGTTCTTGAGTGACTTCTTCCCGTACTTCCTCCACTTGAACCCATCATCCAACACATCGATCCACCTGGCTCTTCGTACTGAATGCAACACTGCAGCTATTCATGAACCCTGATCCTTAATTCCACACTAGTACTGTCATCACAACTCACACATGCATATATATATTAATTTACGAAAAGTCTGTATAATATATAAAACAATAAATAAATAAATACTAAAGAGCAGAGCTGTATAAATTGCTTGCTTGCCTGTTGCTTCTACTACTACTGCTTACTACTGATCCCACTTCAACGACGTCAGAATAAACCCCTACTTGTGGTTGCGCAATTGGGTGCAACTGGCACTGGACCGCCGGCCGCCGGTGCATCTCCTCCTCCTCCTCCTCAACTAAAATGATGTAATCGGAGTACAGATCACCGAAGGGTGTAAGCATTTGGTTGTAGGCGTAACATTACTGCAAAAAATAAGGGTCAGCTCTCCTACAGGTGCCCCTCTCTCTCTCTCTCTCTCACTCTCTCCTTTTTTTTTTTTTTTTTTCCGAAGAAAATAAATTTTATTCAAAGTCCCTTAGAGAGACTACAATCCAGTCCGAATGTTTATAACCAATCTAGTCCGGAGGGTCAATATATACAATCTCGAGTCCGAAGACTATTTCAATTTGAATGCTACTTCCCGGCCCGATGGCACCATTCCGGTCCGAAAATATCCCGGCCCGAAAACACCACAAGTCCGAAGGCCCCATCCGACCTGAAGGCCTCATGCCACTGCACCGCACCGCGTCAGCTCCGCACTAGCACCGCACCTGCATTGCATCGAATTCGCGCACCACCCAGGTCGCACCGCACACCGCACCTGCACTGCACCTAGAGATGGCAATTTTTTTCGAACCCGACGGGGATCCGATTTTTTTTTTCCAGACGGGGTCGGATTTAAGAATTTTAAAACGGGGACGAGGGCGGAGATGAAGATTAAAAAAAAATTCCGGTTGGATTCGGGGACGGGTATTGGTATAGTACTCCCCGTCACGGTAAATCTCCGACACCAATTACTTGTACCTATATATTTTTGTTGTATGTAAATGTAGACATTTATTTGGAATATGTTTTGTGGAGTAACATTTGTTCTTTGTTGTTTTGTGTTATAGACTTCTATTTAATTCTTGTATGTTTTTCTTGGATTAATATTCTCTTTTTTTTGTATTGTATCATTTTAGCTATTTAATAGTATATATATATATATATATATATATATATTTGGAATGAAAACAGTTTTTTAAGTTTATAATGCACAAAAAATTTGTTAACAAGGCAATGGATGGTGACAGAAAAATTCGACTTCGAAATTGTTAACGGGACGGGGACAGGAATAAGGAGTGCATTGTTTAACAGGAATGTGATTGAGGGATAAAAAATTGAACCTTGACGGAAATGAGTATGGAGATTCGAATATTATTCAGGAATGAGGATGGGGGTATAGTCCCCGTCCCCAACCCGTTGCCATCCCTAACTGCATCCACCACCAACCCACCACTTAATTCATCCAAAGAGAAATTAAATGATGTCAGGAGGCTCGAACCCGCAACCTCTCCCATGTAGGCAGATAAGCAATTTTTGATCTAAAAATGAAATGGTTAAAAGTAAAGTATGCAATTTCAAGTTTAACATATGAACTTTTTCGTATGAATTGTGAATCCCCTTGATGGGTTGATTGTAAATTGTTATAGTTTTCAGTCTAGAATTTCTTTGGATATTGAGTCATGTGAAGAGAGATGGGTGATGCAAGCAAAGCAAGGGCTGATGGAGATCTTCAATGGATGAGTGCCATATATGAAGAACTTTAACAACCGTTAAAGGCCAGATCTACACTCAATCCTTCACACAAAAGAGAGATTAACCTCACCTCAGTACTTGAATTATTCACTTCACATCCTATATGTAAACAACATCAGGAAAAAAAGGTTTTTCTATTTGTATCATAGCCATATGTATTACATAAATGGCCGAGGTAGGTGACTATATCTACTAAAAATGTCCTTTTCCGTGTCCATATTGGTGGAGTACGTCAATTTATTCAACAGAATATGAAGCTATAAATCGAAAACTGGACAAAGTCGAGAAATCAGGCAACTTTATATGCATGCACCGCCATCTGGTACATCATCAGGGTTTATCGTATCCGAGACTACTCTACTGAGAATGGAGCTCGGAATGCCTTAGAATAATTTAGTTTTCGTCCAAGGAAAAAACCTAGACTAAATCGTAAAAACCTACAAATGTAAAAAAAAAAAAAAAAAAACACAATACGAATAAAACAATTTGCAAACACAACAATTTTTACATGAAAAATCCAATGAAAAAAAAAAATCACGACACAATCGGAATACAATCCAGAAAAACTCCACAACTGAAATTAAGAAATATATCAACTATCCCAGCTTCTCCCACCGATCCACATTACCACAATTTAAAAGTATGGAAACAAATACAACTGAAAGTACAACAAAAATACCGAACTGAGAACTCCAAGACGAAACGATGTGGCCACCCCCGAAAAATCTCCAAAATCTCCTCCACGCGTACAATCTGCAAACTCTTCCAATTTTTTCCTCCTCTTCTCCAAGTTGAAGATGGTCACCTCTGTATCTAAATTTAAATCAAATAATTGAGTCATATATCCCTTATCAATCTTGCAATAATTCGAACCATTGGATCAGATCAAAACACACGATGCTAACCACCCCCCCCCCCCCCCCCCCCCCCCCCCCAAAAGCATGCGATATGCATGTATTATGCTTAGTGTGCACAAAAAAGTTCATCAAAACTTGTTGGACATATTTTCAACTTTGTGGCATGTCATGTAGCGCCGATATTAACAATACCGCTAATACTCTGAAAATCTGATATGGACTCCAAACTAGGTTCGTCTATCATCTTCGACTTTCCGAACTTCTTCGACACGGATGACATTAGTCACACTCCTGGGTTTTCTCCACATAGGAAGGGGACCCAACCCCAATAGTATCGTCTATAAGCATATAATTTATTTTCACTTGCTACAGAATGACAAAAATAAAGCTAAACACAGGCCACTACAACATCAGTACGCATTAGCCTGATAATTCAGTACACGGATCGCATGCTAGGTCAAAACATCAAGTACAAGAATTTACATCAGCATCAGAACAAATGTTGGAGCTTACTACATTCAAATGAGAAACCAGACATGTCAACAGGATTATACAAAAGAATTATTCTTCAGTTTTCTCCTTTCTACAGACTAGTCACCAGAAACATTACCCAGTTATATTACGGTAGGTATACAGCAGAATCTAATCATGATATTGGTGTACATATGATAACATTTGCGAAATATGGCAAAAAAACATGAACAGGTGGGGGAAATGAGAATGTATCATGATCAATAAAAAGATGAAAAAGGAAAAATATTGCATACACGGGATGATACGAGAAACTTGTGCTAACATGCGCATCCTCCTGTCTGAGCAGCTTCGGGAACAGGTTCTGGTATGTTCTGAAAGTAACTGCGCACAAGATGCAACAATAAGCAAAACTGAAATGTCATTTTAGGAACGCAAAGTCGGGCCTTAATCTATATTCTACAACCAATTAGTTAAAGAAGCATGTTCCAATAATAAATGCATGATATTGCATATTAAGTTTGTCTTGACCAAAAAATTCTGGAAATTGAATTGTAGACTATCGTGGTATAATCAAAGCTATCAATATACCCAAAGTGGTCCTACGCAATGAACACTTGATTGCCTAGTCTGATTGCACAGGTGAAGACTAAAGTATTAAATATAACAAGAAGAAACTAAAACAAATTTTATAGAGAAATTGCAACTTGAAATCTTAAGTACAACCATGCATTAAAAAGTAGAGAAATATGGCTTATACAAACATGCATTAAAAGGTAATATATGGCTTATACCATCATTATGTAATCTTGAATCATAAGAGACTCAACTTAAACTTTAAATTGTTCCCCTGAGATCAAGGCAGGATCTAGCTATTTTGGTGCCTAAAGCGGACTCTAGGACAATATTCAAAGTGGTGCCTTTTAATGAAACTTTTTCTAGCAATATAAATTTAATAAAAATCCAAAATTAAGTTTGGGCTGTTGTTTGGCCTCTTTTAAAATCAAAAGTTTTGGGCTTTTAAAGTACCAATGGAACTTAAATTTATATAGATGGGGCCTAGTATAAACTTATCCTAAAAATATGGTGCCCTAAGAAAAATTCAAAATTTTGGGGTCCAAAACATGTGCTTTGGTGGCTTTGGGCCAAAAACCGAGCGTGCCTGAGATAGTCCCAACGTTTGTTGGCTGCGTTTGGTAGCCAAAAGCTAGTGTAAAATATTGTTAGATTTCTATGAAATGAATCCTTACAGAATAGTCGTTGAGATGTTCCTCGGTAGAGACGCACCAGTGTAATGAAAATCTGCATTGCAGAAGATATGGCCCTTAACATGGCTGGATGGAAGAAAAAGATTCAATCAACCGACCCAAATTTTTTTTGGAATAAAGGCTTTGTTGTTGTTGTAGTTAAGTCTCAAAGTTTGTCGGTTCCAAGTAAAACATTGTAAAATAAACTAAAATAGACAAAACAATTCAATGACAACAACCAAAAAAGCACAAATTTTTGTGTTCAGCTTCTTGAATCCTTCTCATGCATTCAACACTTTAAGAGCAATGCCTTTGTAACATTAACAAAAACCACATCTTTTGTTGCATCCCCAATTCAAGTTCGTTTAGATCTCTACCCCTAGTTCTCGCAACTCATTTGACTAATATTCTACCACTCAACCTAACCTATGCATCTATTGGTCTAAAAGTTTCACATAAAAACAATTTTCTCTAATCCTGTCCTCAATTGGTGTCACCTTCAACTTTCCACGAATATTTTGGTGCCTAAAGCGGACTCTAGGACTATTCAAAGTGGTGCCTTTTAATGAAACTTTTTCTAGCAATATAAATTTAATAAAAATCCAAAATTAAGTTTGGGCTGTTGTTTGGCCTCTTTTAAAATCAAAAAGTTTTGGGCTTTTAAAGTACCAATGGAACTTAAATTTATATAGATGGGGCCTAGTATAAACTTATCCTAAAAATATGGTGCCCTAAGAAAAACTCAAAATTTTGGGGTCCAAAACATGTGCTTTGGTGGCTTTGGGCCAAAAACCGAGCGTGCCTGAGATAGTCCCAACGTTTGTTGGCTGCGTTTGGTAGCCAAAAGCTACTGTAAAATATTGTTAGATTTCTATGAAATGAATCCTTACAGAATAGACGTTGAGGTGTTCCTCGGTAGAGACGCACCAGTGTAATGAAAATCTGCATTGCAGAAGATATGGCCCTTAACATGGCCGGATGGAAGAAAAAGATTCAATCAACCGACCCAATTTTTTTTGGAATAAAGGCTTTGTTGTTGTTGTAGTTAAGTCTCAAAGTTTGTCTGTTCCAAGTAAAACATTGTAAAATAAACTAAAATAGACAAAACAATTCAATGACGACAACCAAAAAAGCACAAATTTTTGTGTTCAGCTTCTTGAATCCTTATCATGCATTCAACACTTTAAGAGCAATGTCTTTGTAACATTAACAAAAACCACATCTTTTGTTGCATCCCCAATTCAAGTTCGTTTAGATCTCTACCCCTAGTTCTCACAACTCATTTGACTAATATTCTACCACTCAACCTAACCTATGCATCTATTGGTCTAAAAGTTTCACATAAAAACAATTTTCTCTAATCCTGTCCTCAATTGGTGTCACCTTCAACTTTCCACGAATACACCAAGTTCTTATCCTCTCTTTCAGTGTATTATCAATCATCTATCTCAGCATTCTCATTTCAGCTATGCTCATTTTACAAAAAACAGCGTTTTTATTACCCAACACTTAGTGAATCATCCTAAAATCCAAAAGGTATGTTCCTAGGTATCTTTTGTCCATCAATGTGCACTCATTTCTTTTTTACCATCTAACTAACACTACTTCATGCACATAAGTAAACAAACATAGAAAAGAGCATGATAAGTTTAAGATTCAAACTATATGTTAATATCATAAGACAATCCTATCTGCTTAAAAAATATATAAATTTTAGCATGGCCCAATAAGCTTTTGTATACAAAGATACTGTTGTTTACATTAGTCGCACAAGCTGAAACAAGATGATAGACTGGTAAGAGTACAGCTGCCGGCAGGCTACTAAGCTGGTAATAGGTGCCCAGAAACACAAGAAGTCAAGGCATCAAGAAAGCCGCTAGGTCTGGACACTTTATAAGGAATAGACGATGAAGTGGTATAAGATGTTTGTAAAGACCACCTAAGGTTTTCAAAAAAAAAAAAAATTGACAACTTCACACAGATGAAGTAGCCAAGAAGAAACCATTTAACCTGTCAGGAAAGAAATACATCATTGTTGTACATGTGAATCCAATGAATGTCCACTTTCCAGATAACAGCAATTCCTCCTGCTTCTTGTTACATGTCTCCTTTGTCATGTAGGCTAGCTAGCTAATACTCGTACATAAGGATTACTTGTTTGTTCACAGTATAAAATTTATGCATAGATGATTAGCTTTCCCACTAATCAATCTTACCTGTTTATTGATCCGTGATCTCTTTCGTGGATTACTTAGATAGTGATTGGTCCATCTCAAGATTCGGTAAGCTAATTACGGTGCTGCAGAACAAAAACGATGCACTGCATATTCCAATAGTACCATATCAACCTGATTCAACCATAAAGACTTTGTTCCAAACTTTTGGGATGGGCCGAGAGCCAGAGATATTCTATTCGAAAAGTTCTACCTAACATACTGTTGATTAAGAAAGCCCTATTTTCCAGACTAATTCAGAGATCCAAAATATTTCAGACAAAGTTTACAAGAATAAGCTATAGATAGGAACAATAGATTCAAACTAGTACAAGGAGAAATAGAGTTAAGGGGAGAACAGGGAATGGAGACAAATAACAGAGTACTTACATGTCTTGATCTCGGTCATTTTCTAGTGCAAGTTTTGCAACACTATAAAAGGCAGCATCAACATTAATGTCTTCTTTTGCTGAAGTTTCAAAATATGGTATGTTACCCCTGGAAGCACACCACTCCTTGGCTTTCTTCTCTGAAACCTATATCAGTAAATAAAACTGAGTACCAAGTAGAATTAAGATGAACAAATAAAAATTTTTCAATGAACTTGAATGCAGATGCTCACCACTCTGCTATTACCACCATCTACATCAACCTTGTTTCCAAGCAGAATAAATGGAAATGAGTTCGGATTTGATGGGCTAGCCTGGAGAACCATGAAATATGCACAGTAATGTGCAAGTGAGATAGTGACATGTAAACACAAGCTACAAGAGAAGATTTGAGATAGTTTTTTCACTTGCATGTTCCAACTAACAGGATTTAGGGTTAACTCTTACAGATAGCGTCCCACCTACTCTCTATTCAGCTATAGAAGAGGACATTTTGTGGTACGATGATAAGGGATGGCACTTATTATGGAGGATGCAAATCCGGGTAAAAGATTTAAGTCCAACAAAAAGTAGTAGTTCTATCATTTCAGATCAGTTTTGGTTGAAGCAATCAAAACAACCCCAAAAAATCAGTTTGATCAAAAACATACTGACCTAATGTAGAACTTGCAAACTTTCCAACAAATACGTAGCAAAATAGTGTAACAAATACCATCTTTATATAAAAAACGAAGAAGAAAATCAGAGAGATGGAGGACCAATCCAATCTTATGAGATGTTGGTAGATTTTCTAGGAATTTTTGAATTTATTAGTATCTTTTTTCAGTTTTAGTATATTAAGTCAGGATTTAATTTTCTCTCTCTGTTATGGTTTGTTTGAGTAGATTGTTCTGAGGATAAGTCTTAAGAATCAGTCTCTTCTTACCTCTTGTATCTTCCAAATGCTAAATAGCACGCTATGTACTTGAGAAGGGAAGGAAAATGATGAATAAAATAAATTTAAGTTTATGTATAATGTTGTGAAGCCAAGATTATCTTAAATTTAAAGTTCTAAAAGTTCTCATCTATTACTCCTCACCACCTTTCCACATCTCTTCTTGAGTTTATTTGAGAGTGTTGAACGGTTGCGAGTTCCTTGTTGTTGTTCCAGAAGCACACAGTTCTTATTCGGTTCTCCGGTGAATTCCAAGCTCATCTCTAAGCTCGTGGACAATTTTTTGCATCTTGTTAAAAAAATTGTAACTTATAATAGTAATATTATGTTCACAATTAAGCTCGCATTACAACATTTGGCCTAATTGATAGCGATCCATAACAAAAATATGTCCAACCGAACCCTAGCGTTGTTCGTCTCGCGTCATATTGGCATAAGCAACTATGTTTAGGCTTGTTTATGCATTTACGTAGCGGGAGAATTTTAGGTTCATACATGGGAGATAGTAATTTGTTTAATAAGTCATTTTCATTGATAACACTCTAATAGGGCAGTAAGTAAATAAAAAAACCACTGTAATGACTCAAATAGTAAATGACTTTAGAAAGTAAATAATAGCTGAGTTAAATTCTAGGTTCACTGCACTTGATGGTAGGACAGAGACTTTGAATGCTATGGTCAACCAACTAGAAGCAATATATGTTCTTGAACCAACCCACCAAAGTCATACAAGATCCATGTCATTCGGGAATGGGTGCAATCGTTACTCGACTAAACACACCCCTATGACACAAATTATAACGACGTAAAAAATCCTATTAATTGTTTATCTGAGCTTGTCATACCCATTACGCTAGCACCTTTACCACTAAATCCTCCACCTAATGAGTCTTTTAAAATTATTTGGTCTGTCAAAACCACAATCTCGAAAGTTGAGTTGGTGTCACAACATAAATTTGAGTTGAACCCTCAACACGTAGTTGTCAACAATTATTATTATATATTTGACACAATTATAAGTTGCTGGATTGGATAATTGGACAAAAGATGCTTGGCATAACATGTACAAAACACTACATCAGGAGCTGCCTCTTACTTACATCAAAATCTTAGGGACGTTCATACATCCTCCGATTCTTTCGAAAGAAGCATATTAATCCAGGAGTCGTGTTTGTTTCTTCTTCCACCACGACTATCAATACTATTGTGGTGTCCTTCCGAGATTCCAGGATTTCCATGGGCATCATCATCATCCCCTTCAGTATCGACTTCGCCCATGGTTATCTTGGATATAAAATATTTTGTTCTCAGACTTTCAGTAGTACATAATTTACTAGGAAGGTAAACATTTTGAAGGACAAGAAAATGATGGAGGACCAATATGAGCTTACGAGATTAAATTTCTAGGAATTTTTGAATTTATCAGTACCTTTTTTTCAGTTTTAGTAGATTACATCAGGATTTGATTTTCTATCTATTTGTTAGAGTTTGTTTAAGTAGATTGTTCTGAGAATAAGTCTTAAGAATGAGTCTCTTATCTCTTGTATCTTCCAAATGTCATAAATAGCATGCTATATACTTGAGAAGGAAAGGAAGATGCTATATACTTGAGAAGGAAAGGAAGATGAATGAAATAAGAAATTTGAGTTTATGTATAACAGTGTGAAGCCAAGATTATCTTAAACTTAAAGTTCTAAAAGTTCTCATTTATTACTCATCATCACCTTTCCACCTCTATTCTTGAGTTTATTTGAGATTGTTGAACGCTTATAAGTTCCTTGTTCCAGAAGTGCACGATTATTCTTCGGTTCTTCATTAAATTCCAAAGCTCATCTTTGAGTTCGTTGACAAATTTTTGCATATTGTTAGAAATTGTTTTGTGACTTATATTAAAAATATTTTGTTCACAATTAACCCCATATTCCAACATTTGCCCTAATTGATTGCAATCCATGACCCAAATAGGTCCAAGAGAACCCTACTAATCTTCATCCCGCCCCGCATCAAAGAGGAGGTTCATAGGTCCAACTGAACCCTACTAATCTTCGTCCCACGTCAGAGAGGAAGTTCATAAACAATAACCTTAATCAAGCAAAGAGGAAAAAAAGAGGAAAAGCGAAAAAGAAGAGGAAATCCTCTTCCCAACGTTTTGTATCATTTTGTGTCTATTAGTGGTGGAAGGATGTGCAACCGAGACCCGTCTTTCTTTCCCTGGGAACTTGCCACCCCACTCCTTAGTGCTTGTTAGGGCACATGATCTACCTCCTTGATATCTTATAAAACAAGTGCACAATATACCAGTTTGAGTTTGATTTCAAGTTTGATATTCTAAACCCAAATCGTTACTTGTACTACATTCTGAGACACATTTTAAGCGGGTTCCAGAATCTAGAGCAAATTTAGTTGACTTATGGACATAATAAATAAAAATCCTATAGTTTCCATATCGCACAGCATATGATGACAAAAGCAACTAAAGCATTATGTTGATGGCTTATAAAGCTTTGTGTCCTGATAACCATACAACTGTTTCCACACTGCACCTTGATAGCACCGTAAATAACTAAGATGTCATTATCTCAAATAAATGAATCTAAGCTTTCTTTGTACCTTCAATAATGTGATATGATGAAATAAAGATATTGCACATAAGTTATATTCAAACAACACAATCATGTAGCTTTGACAGTCTCTAGGTAAGAGACAAATTATGTTGTATTTTTTAGAATAAGGGAAACTGATATTAAAACTTTCTGATATACATATTAGAGAAAACCGAACCAAAACCGAACTCCAACCTTCAAACCATGGTGTGAATCGGAGAAAGAGCCTCTCCACAAATGGGGATAAGATGCAGACCTAACCCTAAAACCCGATTAGAGGGAATTTCAAGTCACTAAATTGATTTTATATACACAGAAAGACACATTTATGTGCATATATAAGTCGTATATACTACATAGATATGTTGTAGAAAAAATCCACTAGCTTCATTCACTTTCTTTCTCTATTAAAGCCACTGGTAAAACAGAAAAAACCAACCTTAATTCCTTTTCAACCTCATAGCCATAACAAAACCAATCCGAACCTTTATGAAGCCCTCTTAAGCCAAACAATAAAATCTGGTCGGGAATGCTTAAGTTCTATAGTTGAAGATGAACAATGGACTTCCTACGTTGCCATGCACTTGAACTAGATAAAAACTTCTATGGTGTAAAGATATTTTTGAAGACAAGGTATTTGGTCAGTGGAAAATATTCAGTTAATATACCCCTCTCCAAATACTCCTTTCCGGATCCCAACCTCAATTACTCATATTTTTGCTCTTATGCTTTAAAATTTTAAAACCCTTATCTAAACCATGCAGACTGAGTAATCAAACTGAAATCAGGTATGGACCGTTTAGATCAAGTGCAAATAAGATAATTGTTGCAATTGCATTTTATGCTGAAAATAGGTATCTACATATACTTCTATATATAAAACATCAACATAGAAAAGAATGAACAGATATCTGCATTGTGTAGAGGTTAAGAAGGGGAGTGGTTTTTGTTCCCAATATCTCTTTAAAGAAAAGCACGGTTTTTTATTTAGAAATTAAGTCAAAGGAGTCCTAATTTCTCTCACTGTATTAGCTAGTTCTTCTTGACAACTCCTTCAAGTTCTCCCAATAAACTAAAATTGCTAAAAAAATAAAGGTTGAAATCGTAAATTTATAACAAGAGTTAGTGGTGTTGACAAACATTTTGGGTAACATGATTTTTACTCGTGGGCTTAGGATGTCAACTCCCATAAAAGTTTAGAGAGATGGAAGTGGCTCACAGGAGAATTGCACTTTTACGTAATCCTTGATGGTAAAGGTAAAAGTAAACATGTAAAATGAGGTTGCTTCAGAATTCTACAAGGCATCAAGGACAATGAAGGTAGATGCGTGAAGAAATGGGAAAAAATATTCTAATTAACCACAAACCTGTTTTAAAAACTCATCATGCCAGTTGTCTAGAGTGTCAAAGGACTTGAGATAATTCACATCGTAAACCAATACACAGCAATCTGCTCCACGGTAAAATGCGACACCAAGGCTCTGAAATCTTTCTTGGCCTGCTGTATCCCAAATCTACCAATAAAAACAGCACAAACTTTTACAAAAAGGAGAGCACAGTTCAAAGAAAGATTATATAGAGAGCACAGTTCAAAGAAGATTATATAGAATGATAGCTTACTTGCAAGGTAACGAGTCTGTCATCTATCTGAAGTTCTTTGGTAACGAAGTCAGCACCTATTGTAGCTTTGTACTGGTGGCTAAATTTCTTGTGAACATATCTAATTAAAGGGTTAAGAAGCCAAATATGAAAGATTTAAGCGAACTACCGTATCCAATGAAGATATTAGATGGTTGTAATGTGAGAAATGATATCATGAATCTCACAGTTTGCAACTCTCCTAAAGCTTAGGGTTGTTTGCTACCATATTGCTAAGGCATAGGTTGGGATTGCTGATGCTTGTCAAAAAGCAGCAGAAGAAACATCTTTTAAGAGAAGCCTCCCACCACGTTTCAAAAGTTGTATTAAAATTGAACTAGCTTTTCAAAAAAAGAAGAAGATAAGTTTTACTCTTATCAAACAACTTTGCAACTCTTTTCAGAAAATAAGCAGAAGCAGCTATGATGAGCAATCACAAAGCCAGACTAAAGCATATCAAAAGTTGTTCACAATGTCATAAACTGCTTTAATAAAATATTGATCAATATGATAATTGCAAAGTTTTGTCAAAAGTAATAAGGTGTTGGTGAAAACATGTTTCCCAGTTTGTAAATGATGAGACTTAACATATATTAATAAAATTGTAAGATATAAGATAGAATTACATATATAATAAAGCAAAGTGGTGTTTCTAGCCAAAATATAAAAGGATAAAGAAGGATCACGATTTAAAGATGAGGTATATCAAATGGTTAAGAATATATGTGTATATGTCAATCAAAAACTTTAAAACTAATAAAAAAATCAAATGATATAAATTAGAAGCAAGTTCAAAACCAAATTATCAAGGAGTGTCTAAGGCACAGGGATAACTAGTAATTACATAAAAACATAAAGGGTATTTTATTTTACGGAAATTTTCATACACAACATTAAACTTTAATGAAATTGTACATACAACACAAAATTTTGACAAATTGTCAAAAGAGAACCAAAATGTCCAACAAATGGGCATTTTGCTTGAAACTAAACAATGAATAATCAATTAAAACGTCCATCCATTGAGCATTTTTTGGGCAAAAAAAACGCATTGGATGGGTGTTTTTTAAAACTTTTTATTTTTATTTTTCATATATATATATATATGGGTAAACGGGATATGAGCCATGCACATGTGGACCAATAGTAATGGATTCCTATATCCCATGTGCACTAGTACACTCCATTCCTATTGGTCCACATGTGCACTCATGTGGACCAATATGAATGGATTTCTACATCCCATGTGCACTAGTACACTCCATTCCTATTGGTCCACATGTGCATTGGCTCATGTAGGAATATGAACATATAGCTCATATTCCTTTTTTCCTATATATATATATATATATATATATATATATATATATAAGAATACATGGGATTTTTTTGTTAGCTCGTGAAGTAATAAGATCTAATAGAAGGTTGAGGGTTCAAATCTTCTCATAATTATTTTTTATACAAAAATGTGGCATTTTTTGTGTAAAGAATATTAGTACAAGAAGATTTGAACCCTCAACCTCCTCTTAAATTTTATTACTTCACAAGTTAACCAGAAATCCCCATTATTCTAATGTTATATATAAATAAATATATATATATATATATATATATGCAAATTTTAAAATATATATTAAAAAATGCTAATGGTAGGGCATTTTTACACAAGATACGTCCTACCCATGAAGGTGTTTTTGTGTTAAAAACGACTTTCCATAAGGCATTTTCTTTATAAAAAAATTATTAGTATAAATTAGTTGGTTGTTAATGATACTAATGCTAGTAAATGGGAAATTAATTCCCAATATCAACAAAAATGCCCTAACATAGGGCATTTGTTTGAAAAATGCCCTTCCATAGGACGTTTTAGTTCTTGTTTTGTAACTCCACAAAATTTTGTTCTTTCAGGTCAATTTCACAAAACTTTGATGCTTCCGATGAAAATTTTCGTTTATTTTATTTTTGCAAAAAGTGCATACACAGCTAAAACATCTTTTGAAACCAATCCCCTTCCTGCTTTTAGAAACAACCAATGGAAAGCAACAATTTTCAAAATAAAAAGGAAATACTGCAAGAAACCCCCATATGATTTGGATGCTCGTCAACGGACCCCTGTCGTTTTTCCCATCAAACACCCCCTTCAATCATCAGGGACTTGAATCTCCCGTTAGTTGTTGCATCTCTTACCTTCTTCATTTTTTGGGACAAAAATACCCATCATTTTGACCTTCTAACACTGGTTGGTTTCTTCTCCATTATTCAAGAAACAAACCCTAAATCCCCAAAATAAAACCCTAAGTTCCCAAATCTTATTTAAGCCCTAAATTTATAAATTACCTATACCCCCAACCAATTGCTTGACCTTTCTCTTCTCTTACGAAAGAAACCCCTCTTCAGGGTTTCGGTCATGTTGTTAATTTTTTGATCAACATGTATTCTCTTCGAAATTGCAAGAGAAGACATCAGTTACTAAGTATTTCAACTGGAAGGATGAAGGAAAAACTCAATTTTTTTATACTGAAAGGAAAAAAAATTTCATGTATAGGGTTTTAACTCTTACCAATTTGTGGAAGAAGAGCATGAATTGTTTTGGAAAGAAGACAAATATGAACATGCCTTTTGTTGGTCTTCAGTATATTAGAGTTAAAAAGAAAGGCATTTTTGTCAAGGAAAAAAATGAATTTAAGCCACAGTAAACATTTAAGGCCATCTCCAATGGGAATTTCTATCTCCTCTATTTATATGGTATAAATCATTTTTAGAAGAAAAAAACTTCTCACAAGAGTGGTTTCTATCTCAATTTCCATCCTACTGGAGACTTTCTATGAGCCCGCTCATAGAAAGTCTCCCTCTCATGTTAGAATTAATATTGGGCCCTACATTCAAACTAAATCATTAAATTGACCATTTTATTTTCTGTCACATAGGATAGAAACTGAGGGAGTGTTTTTTTATGTGTACAATTTCTATGCAACGAGGTAGTACAATGCCAAGTAGGATATAAACTCAATTTTATAAATCCCCATTGGAGATAGCCTAACGGGAGACTCAAGTCCCCTATGAAAGAAGGAGACATTTGACGAAAAAACAATTCCTGCAATTTGACCCAAATAAAAAACCAGAAATAACTTTTACCAAACACACCTATCTGATGCTTTAGGGAAGAAAATAAAAAGGGATTGCGTCAAACCTAGCCAACTCATATGTGGACCTATAACAATAGAGTTGTACATAGTTGCAAACTCGGAGATGCACACTACAATTACTCCTATAATGTTGACAAATTATATTAAGACATACATAATGCAATAATCATTGTAGATTTCTGTAACAATAAAAAAATCCAAACAAAAACAACGCACATATATAAACATGGGACAAAAAAATCAAAATGGGGATGACTCCTTTTGCAGATTATGATTCTCGCAGAGAAATTACATGGGAACTTGAAACCCTAGGCAAGTTGACAATGCCTCCACCACACAGCACATATCAAAATCCATGAAAAAAAAATAAAAAAATACATACAAAATTAAATTGCTGAACTAAAAACCCTAATTCATGCGGAATAAATCAATCACTTCCTCCAACCCCGGCAAAATCAAACAGAGAGAAAGAGAAACATAAACAAACCCTAACGGCGACGATCGACATCGACAACAAGGATACTGATTCATCAGCGACGTCTTCCCCACCCTGATCAAAACAGGAGGAGATCAATATCCACTATTCGAACCCTAAAAAAATTCGCGCGAGAGAGAGATCTCACCCGCTGTCACCGAGAACGATGACCTTGAGCAGAGTCCTCCTCCGCATCGCCATGGCCGACCAAACCAAAAAAAAAAAAAAATGGAGAATTCGAGAGAGAGAGAGATCTCCTTTTATTTCTTCGGTTTCGGAGCGGCGATCCGAACCGAACGTGCAGGAGGAGTGGGCCCGACCCGGGCGAAAAAAAAATAGAGAAAGCGTGCGCGCCAGCGAAGCATTTTCAAAACGGTCGGGAAACGAGAAGGTGTGGGGCCCATGCGAAACGTAGATGGACGACTGGGAACAGGTCTTTCAATTAATGTGCCGGCGAGATTTGTAAAGCTTTATTGCGGTTGACAAACTTACACCGGGTCGGGTTTGCAATAAATGCTATCACGAGTCAACTCCTCCCGCCCGTGAACAAAGCGCCTTTTGACCACGGAGGCGACGTGGCAGTCTTAAGACTAACTTTTAATTTATTAGATGTGAGAATATTAGGATAATAAATTAAATTAAAAGTTTAAGTTTAAGTTTAAGTTTAAGTTTAAGTTTAAGTTTAAATTTAAATTTAAAAACTTTTAAATGTATACAAGTGTGTGTATAAAAATATTTTTTTATATATAATTTAACTACGAATTCAACTTTGCACTCTATCAATTAAACAATAAAAATAATCCAACCGAACAAATCGAGTAAATCGAATCGATTATTTAGTTCAGTTTTGACTAATTTTGCTTTCGGTTTTGATTTTAAATTTATAGTATTTTGATTTATTCGATTTTAACTATTTTTATTAAGTTGAAACCGAATAATAAACCAGTCGCTCCCGCTCACCCCTTCTGCCATGCAATAGCTCAGCATCCATACAATCACAATAGTGGAAACAAACACACCCATCACATTTCTTGATTTGCAACCCTACCTCTCACAAATGCCGCGAAAATACTAACATTACATAACATGTCTTTGGTATATTCTTCATCTGTATCTCCAAGACACCAAAGGGGTTAATTGGTAAATGCACATTATGTCAATTGGTAGATCCCCTAAGCATGTTGGTGGAGATCTAGCTACTCCAGTCATGTCTTTGGTATATTCTTCATCTGTATCTCCAAGACACCAAAGGGGTTAATTGGTAAATGCACATTATGTCAATTGGTAGATCCCCTAAGCATGTTGGTGGAGATCTAGCTACTCCAGTCATGAATTTTGCACAGAAGTGAACATTTTGGGTTTGAAAAGGAGACTTGGAGAAGAAGGAGGAACATAAGAAGAATTTTTATTTCAAATGCAGAAATTGGAGGGAAAAGAGGTTACAGAAATTTGGAGAGAGAATGAAAGATGCTAATACATTCCTTCCATTTCATTACTCGGTACATGTATTTATAGATCTATTCTTTATTACAAATGACTACTAAGCCCCTGCTGGAATTACTCCCATCCATTCTTCCTTGCACATGTCCTGATACATTTCTAATACTCCATCATGTAAGTAATGAATTGTCCCAACTGCCCTGAGCTCAATTGCAACTTATACCTCAGTATACCTAAGTACAAGTGCAAGAACACTGATGTAATTCATACTTAGCTGCAGAGTCTTTTTATGAATGGAGAATGGGCTCGTATCAATGCCTCCCTCTTATTTTGACCTTGCCTCAAGGCCAAAGCTTGGATAATCTTTGAGAAATTTCTCTTAGGGCACCCATGTAGCTTCTGTAGGACCCCCATCTTTCCATTGGACTAAGAGATCCACATCAGCTTTATTTCTCCTCTGGACCAATTTTTTGGCTAGTATCCAGTCAGGCTCAAGTATCAGTTGTTCCTTCTGACTTGGGGGTCCCTCTTGCACTTCTATTTGTGCTCCTACCTTCAGTTTGAGTTGTGAAACATGAAAAACTAGATGAATTAATGCATCTTCTGACAAAAATAGGTTATAAGCTACATGACCAATTCTTTCCATCACTTAGTAAGGGCCAAAGTATGTAGGTGAGAGCTTTTGTAGCCTCCTCTGAGCTACTGAGGTTTGTCTATATGGCTGAAGCTTGAGGTAGACTCAATCCCCTATGGAGAATTCTTTGTCCACTCTATACAGATCAGCATACTTTTTCATTCTGTTTTGAGCTAATAACAAATTATCTTTCAACAGTTGTAATGCATTGTCCCTTTGATCAGTAGTATCGGCAACTTCCCTGTCTTGCACAGGTTCAGAAATATGTGTGAGAATGTTGGGAGGTGGCCTTCCATACACTGCCTTGAATGGGGTGGTTTTAGCTGCAGTGCAGTGTGCCAGTTTGTATTAAACCAGAATTTAGCCCAAGCCAAGTGTTTAGCCCACTCCTTTGGCTTATGACTGCAAAAATACCTCAGATATCCCTCAATACACCTATTTGTGACTTCAGTTTGGCCATCTGTTTGAGGGTGGTAGGCTGTGCTATAATTGAGTTTGTTCCTTGGAGTTTGAAAAATTCTTTCCAAAAGGCACTAGTGAAGATAGGGTCTCTATGAGTGATGATTGGTTTTGGCATGCCATGTAATTTGAAAACACCCTCCACAAAGGTCTGGACAATAGTTACAGCAGTGTAGGGGTGTGTTAATGCAAACAAATGTTTATACTTAGAGCGTCTATCAACCACTACTAACACAGTGGATTTGTTATGACTGAGAGGTAACCCCTCTATGAAGTCCATAGATATTTTCTCCCATATCCTTTGTGGAATTGGTAGAGGTTGTAATAGGCCAGCTGGTGATGTGGTTTCATATTTGTGTCTTTAGCAAACTTCACACTTTTTTATGTACTCTTTCTTCATACCTTTCCAGTAGCAAACCCTCTTGATTTTGTGTAAGGTCTTTGCAATACCTGAATGTCCAGCAGATGGCACATCATGGTGTTCTTTAAGCATGAGGGTGACATACTCTGACTTAGGGTCAATCATTAGTCTGCCTTTGTAGTAAAATAGTTTATTCCTCGTTGTATACTTGTCTGGATCCAACAGTCCTTGGCCCCATTTGTTTTTGAGTGTCTGATAATACTCAGATACTAACATACTCTCCTGCAGTGATGTAAGTGATGGCTTGTAAGGTGGCTTCTTCTCTTCTAGACAAGCTATCAGGTGCCTTGTTCTTCCTCCCCTTTTTATACTCTACCTTGTATGAATAACCATGGAGCTTAAGAATCCATTTATATTGTGCATCAGTATAGACCCTCCGTTCAAGTATGTATTTTAATGACTTGTGATCAGTCCTTATTATAAAGGTTCTTCCCCATAAGTATTGTTTCCACTTTTTAATAGCAAGCAATATAGCTAACATTTCTTTTTCATAAGTGGAAAGTGACATAGCTCTTCCCTTCAACTGTTGGCTGAGAAAAGCAACGTGTCTCCCCTGCTGCATCAGCACAGCTCCTATGCCTACCCCTGATACATCACACTCAAGAACAAACTCTTGTGTAAAATCTAGCATAGCAAGAACAGGGGGTTGAGTGAGTGCTTCTTTTAATTTCTCAAAGGACTGTTGAGCATTTTCACTCCATTTAAAGGAGTTCTTCTTGAGAAGATTAGTGAGTGCTCCTGCTATTGATCCATACCCTCTAATAAACCTTCTATAATAGCCTGTGAGGCCTAGAAATCCCCTCAATTCTCTGATGGTTTTAGGAGTCGACCACTCCATTATGGCTTGTATCTTGTCTTGGTCCACTTCCACACCCCCTTCATGAGATTATGTGTCCCAAGTAACACACTTGTTTCTGAGCAAAAAAGCATTTCTTTTCTTTTAACTTCAGTTGATTCTCTGCCAATTTGATAAAGACCTCCTCTAAATGTGCACAATGGTCTTGAAAATTGGTACTATAGATGAGAATATCATCAAAGAAAACCAAGACAAATCTTCTCAAATGTGGTTTGAATATGGTATTCATTATGGCTTGGAAAGTAGATGGTGTATTTGTCAACCAAAATGGCATGACCAAAAATTCACAGTGTCCCTCATGGGTTCTAAAAGCAGTTTTGTGGATATCCTTCTCTTCCATTCTAACTTGGTGGTATCATGACCTCAGGTCAAGCTTTGAAAAGTGTTGGCTGCCATGGAGTTCATCAAACAACTCCTCAATAAATGGTATGGGAAATTTGTCCGTAACTGTATTTTGATTGAGACCTCTATAGTCCATACAAAGCCTCCAGGAAACATCTGCCTTCTTTACTAATATCACAGGTGATGAATATGAGCTGTTACTAGGCCTGATGATGCCACTGTCTAACATTTCCTGGATTTGCTTCTTAATCTCATTTTTATTGTATATAGGGATGTCTATAAGGTCTTGTACAGACTGGTAGAGAACCAGGTATGGGAGAAATTTTATGATTAAAGCTCCTCTTAGGAGGTAAGCCCCTGGGTTCTTCAAATAAACATATGTACATGGCCAGTAGGTGTGTAATCTCACCTTTCTGTTGTTCTGTTTCTGGTCCTTCATGTATGGTTGCAGTGGTTACTCCCATGGAGCATAACTGAATGGCAAACATTTGAGATTTTTGCCTCAAATCCTTGATAGCTGGTTCCTGCAGTTGGTTAGCTTGTGTCTTGACCCCTATGAACATTTTAATAACTCCTTGCTCTTCAAATTGCATTGTTAAATCATGAAAATTTCATGTTATGTTTCCCAAGGTGATGAGCCAGTTTGCTCCCAACACAATTTGACATCCTGGAATGGAAAGCAAGAGTAAGCCAGCCAAAATTTTGTGTCCTTGACATTCAATGCTAACCTCTTTGCACAAGCCTTTACTGCTTAGCTTCTCTCCATTTGCTACCAATACTTCAAATGATTTACTATATTATGGTACTAATCCCAACCTTTCAGAGAAACTTGAGTCTATGAAGCTGTGAGTGGAACCTGAATCGACTAGAATCAACACTGGCTTATTCTTGACACTGCCCCTTGGTTTCATGGTTGAATGATAGGTGCTTCCTGAAAGAGCTTGCAGAGAGATTTCAAACAGGCTTTGGTTGGTTTGCTCTTGTGCTTCATCAGGGTCTGATATGGATTTATTATCTTCTTCGTATACATTTTCTTCATCCGCCACTAACATATATCCACTAACATATATAATTTTTTCTCTTTACACTTATGTCCCCTTAACCATTTTTCATCACATAGGAAACACAACCCCATACTTTTTCTCTTAAGGAGTTATGCAGGTGATATAGTAGTCTTGGCTTGCCCCCATATTAGCAGATGGAGTTGGTACATGATCTAAATGCTGACTTGGGTATTTCTTTCCAACTTCATATCTGATGTCTTCCTCCAGTCCACCCACATACTGACTAATCAGACAGCCTTCAGGTAATTCTTTAACTTTTTTAGAAAGCTTTTGAAACTGAGCATTATACTCTTGGACACTGTTTTTTTGCTTGAGTTATTTCAATTCAATCACATTATCAGTAAACTGGGAAGGTCCATACTCCAATCGAATGGCTTTGCAGAATTCCTCCCATGTTAACAGGCCAGTTTTGGTTGATTCTAACCAATCTAACCAGTACGAAGCAGTTGCTTTTAATTTGTACTGAACAAATTTGTATTTTATCTATTTCTGGAGTCTGATAATATCAAAAATATAGATTGACCCTCATGATCCATTCCTCTACATCCCCTGTTCCATCAAACTCAGGTAGTTTGAGTCTCATTGTAGGTTGTTTTTCCCCCTGGTTAAAGTGATTAACTCCTTGATGAACTGATGCAAGTACAGGTGTAGGTAACAAGGGAGGAGCTGGATGCACACTTTGGCCACTAAACACTGAGCCCATATTTCCAGATCTGGGGTTGGGAAGTACATTCAAGGGTCACATAGGTGTTTGATCCATGGCAAGCATGGTAGAATTAGCAACCGGTGTTTTTTTTTTTTTCATGAATTGTTAGCATTAGACTGAACTGGAGTATTTGCTATTGATTCATGTGGTTGAAGTGTCTGATTCAAAATTTGACATGTTTTCTCTTGATCTCATTTAAATCTACACATTACCTCCATCATTCGATCAAACTTAATGTTAAGGTTGAGAACAGTGCCTGCTATTGCTCCCATGGTGTCACAGACACAGAGAGAGAGAGAGAGAGAGAGAGAGAGAGAGAGAGAGAGAATTCACTCCTCATCAACGATGATTCGCCTCCCCTCCGATGACTCCACTCCCAATCCGTCCTGGCATGAGCTTCGTTCCTGACTGTTCTCCATCACTGAATCCAGAGGTTCTGATACCAAATTGGTGGATCCCCTAGCTAATTTAGCTGCTGCTAGTGGAGATCAAGAATTTTGCACATAAGTGAACAATTATGGTTTGAAAAGGAGACTTGGAGAAGGAGGAACAGAAGAATTTTTATTTCAAATGCAGAAATTGAAGGGAAAAGAGGTTACAAAAATTGGAGAGAGAATGAAAGATGTTATTACATTCCTTCCATTTCATTACTCAGTACATGCATATATAGATCTATTCCTTATTATAAATGACTACTAAGTCCCTGCTGGAATCACTCCCATCCATTCTGCCTTGCACATGTCCTGATACATTTCTGATACTCCACCCCATGTAAGTAATAAATTGTCCCAACTGCTCTGAGCTCAATTGCAACTTATACAGCAATATACCTTGGTACAAGTGCAAGAACACTGATATAATTCATACTTAGTTGTATAGTCTTTATGAATGGAGAATGGGCTCGTATCATCAATAGGATGACAATCTAGACCCTGAGTTCTACGTAGGGGATTCTCGGGCTAGCTTATTGTAAAGTGAATCGATACGAAAAATCATAAATTACTGGAAGAAGGAAAATATATATATATATATATATATATATATATATATATATATAACAGACAAGATGGAAAATGGAAAAGTTTCTATATAAATGTCACTGAGTGCAATAAACAGTTATATAATTTATTAACAATTTGAAACATTTTCATTGCAAATCACACTTGAATCCTCTGCTTTGGTCCTTCTGCTGTCCAACTCATCCGCAGGAATGGAACTGGATCCAGGGGGCTGGTTAACACAACATTATCAAAAATAAAAATAAATAAATAAATAAATAAATAAATAAAGGTCACAGTTGAAAGCAACTGCGATAAATGAAATAGAATTTAATATCCAAGTCTGATTAAAGGTTAGTTTTTCTTGGCATCACCTTGGAGCATGGTGGTGTATCCACAGCCATCATCACTGCAATTCCTTGCTCTTCGGCATTTCTGTGATTTTCCTGAGGATCGAACGATAGCCGAATCTGTGGAAAGGAAAAAAAAATAGATATCTTGGTGACCAATTTCAGTTTTTTCACAAATTTTTAAGAGGTAAGGAAAACATATGATCTTAGCTTCTAACTCAATATTGTACTTTTTTTTCCCTTTCCGTTACTGGATATAATCAACTTTGGGGCGTTGTCCAGCCTAAGTTAAAAGAGAAACAACCTAAGTTCCCAATTACTGGGGATGTCAAGGAGTTGCTGCTAATCATATGATACTTTAATTTAGCAAATATTGGAACCATTGACAATCTAACAATGATCTGTACACCATCGTTCCACTAGGAAGCATGGACACTCCGAAACTAGGTTCAATGTCCATTTTTTTAGAACATGTATTAGGCACGCACAAACGATAAACTCCAAAATATACTAGGATACACCAAAATCAATGCTCTGTTTGTGTCACCTTATCTGTATTGTGTCGCATCGTATTAATGTCTGAAACATACTCTACCCAGAAAAGTCATCTGTTCTAATATTACACAACTCTTTTGACATTTTGGGTGCAGTGTCACTAGGCATCTGGAAGCAGAAGATACAAATATTGGACAGCCTCCTGTTCTATTAAAATCCACAACACACTAATGTGTAGAAAGAGATGTACAATCATTTCTTGGAGGAAAAGGGCAGGATCATGTTGGGATAAGACGGAAACGAATTGTTTGGGCATGTGCATGGAGACCGTTGCATGCACCTCTTGGAGTGGTAAGATTACAGTTGAAAATGTTACTAGTGATGGGTAAACCAAAACATAGACTGAAGTTAAAAGTAGAATATGAGATTTCGCTGTAACTAAGAACTTGGTCCTTTATAAAGCTGAATGTGAGTAATAGATTCATGCACCCAATCTTAAGAAAATGGTACGACACTTAGGTTGGTAGTGGAAGGATAATCATATGGCATTCGAGAATAGTTCAGATAGAGCATAAGCTGGGATCAGAGGAAGGAAAATAATGTGTTTGTGTGTGACTGCAAATGAACCAAGCTGTTGACAATTAACTAATTTAAGCACCAAAACATAACAGCTTCACAAAAGCGTAGAGCACTCAATTGCTCGTTTGCTAAAAACTTTTAAGCCCCAGATGGAAAACAGGAAGTGAGTGGATGATATGACTATTTTATACTAGAAAATGAACATAGATCTTTAACCACATTCAGAGTTGACATTTCTTTATGTGAAGCGTTGATGTAAATCACTGACAAACTACACAACAGAAAAATATTATCATTGTTGTATACACATGTAGTTCTGCGAAAGAGAGAAAATTGCAATACCTTTTCTTTCAGTTCACTGTTCAAGATTTCCATATTGGTTCTTGGGCACTGAATATTGTCAAGAATTTTGCTGCAAGCATGCACGGTTCTATTAGTGACAGGTTAACCAATATGAAGGCGGCAAAACAGAATGTAGAATACCTTCTCGCATTAGGAAGCGGAAAATCATTCATTAAAATATCAGAACCATTATCACGCCTTTCATCCATATCCTCTCGTTCTTCATCTCCCTGCAATTCAAACAGCACCGGTAGTTGCATTGTTAAACTGTTTTTCCTTTTTCTACTAGTCAGGAACTCCATGCTATTATCATAAATGTTAATGATTTATACAATGTTGTCAACACTTAAAAGGTACAACACTTTAGAATATTGTACTGTGTCATGGCTCATCATACAGGTGTTCAATGTAGTAATGTACTATAAACAGTGTGCAATCACAAGTAAACAACAGAAACAAAACACTAGTCACTGCTATCGCAAGTATACAACAAAAATAGAATGCACTGGATCATGTTATGCGTACGTCCTGTTGCTTTTCCATTTGTGGATTCCTGTTCAGGATATTTGTTCTAATATAAACTGTGTTTATTGATTGATGGTATTTGACGAAACAAAGATGAATAAGAAATGAAGGCCCCAAATGAGACATAAAGCAGGGAATCAGTGGAAAGTATTTGAAGGTCGTTAGAGTGAAGAAACTAACACAAGATTGATAAGCACATGAAAATGGTGACCAAAAGTAACAAGGAAAAAGGCTTTCTTGACAGGTTCTTCCATTAAGGAAATCACACACAAAAGAAGAAGAAAAAGTTACCTCTGGAAGATCGATATCTGGTGGTCTTTCCTGAAATTGGACACTGGGTACATGTTGGAGTTTCGAAAGATTATCCAGAACCTTATTCTTTATACAGTCCAGTATCTTACGAGAGTTCTTATTCTCCATATTACTTGTAGGAACATGAAGGGTGTAGTCTGGACCAAAATAGCCAAGATACTCATGATCAGGCACCTTTTCATCAACTTCAACTCCAAGAGCTACAGCAGTCTGTTCCAAGGTTTATACGATATCATAAGTATACAGTAAAATGTCCAAGGACAAATAGAATAAACCGACCAGGAAAATAGAAATGAAATCTACTAGATATATTAGGATAACAAATACATCATTTCTTCAGGAGCGTTCATATAGGCCTAGAGATATAAGCTACTTCATGTCCCCGAGAATGGGAACAACCCTAAAATTAGAAATAAGTTACATGAACAACAGCTTTGTCTAAAACACACTAAGAATGAATGCGTCTACTTAACTGCACTATGAAATAAATGAAAATTCTTTCTATTAATTGCACATGGTAAACATAGACGTCCATCCACTAGCTAGACAATAATGCAATTCTCGAAAAGTTACTTCATGTCCCCGAGAATGGGAACAACCCTAAAATTAGAAATAAGTTACATGAACAACAGCTTTGTCTAAAACACACTAAGAATGAATGCGTCTACTTAACTGCACTATGCAATAAATGAAAATTCTTTCTATTAATTGCACATGGTAAACATAGACGTCCATCCACTAGCTAGACAATAATGCAATTCTCGAAAAGTATTGGGGTCAGCTACATGAATCTTGTTCTTCTTTCACTCCTACCAAGAGTCATTTCCTCTTTACTATTAGAAACTATCATATCCTTCTCACAGTCTCATTCATGTCCATTATGGTGTATCTCTAGTACATTGCAGACATGTAGAACATATCCAATCATTCGATGTGAATTGGTTAGTTGTTTTCGATGCTTACAATTATATCTTAGGTGATATGGGTTTACCAAGAAACATAAAATGTATCATGAATTCTACAAGAAAGAAAGAAAAAAAATCACCGAGAAATAGATACCACCAAATAACACTACAAAGTCTGTTGATGGAAAACCAAGAAAAATGGAGCCTAAAAGGATGCAATTGATTGCCACAAGGAAATAAATCAAAACGAAACAACCAAGCGTTCCAAAAAAAGGGAACCACCATAGATATTTTACTGAATTCCATTAGGATACAGAAAAACGAACAACAATCAGATGCCACCAGGAAACGATCCAACAAATGAATATAGAACCCAAAACTCAGTGAACTAAAACCCATACTACTATTGCATCAAGGTACCTTGATGCACTCTCACTATAGAGAGAGATGCACATATATACATATTCATTATACGCGCACACATAGTAAGTACTCTCAAACAAATAAGAGGATTGTCATGAGTGCCATTCTCATCAATCATCTTTATATACATACCAATTAATTACAGAGTTCCTTCACTACTCTCAAATTCATAACAGATAGTACAAAAACTAAGTTGCCAATAAAAACATGGATTATATTAAATAAAATATTCTGAAAAGAACAGAATACCCAAGTTCTAATTTTCATTTCTATATTCGATTTTTCTTTCCATCTATAATTGAAAAATAAATTTTCCTTTCTCTATTCAAATAACCTTCATTAAATGCGAGCAAACTGTTCCCCTGTCCCTTAATTGTATACTAGCATAATGTCTCTTTATATATATGGTCAGTTTTCCTCAACATTTTCATAATAAATAACTCAGTTCATGAATGGTTAAAAAATTTAAGATAACAGAAAATGATGGGATGTCAGTACATGTTTGGCAATAAATTTACGCACATCTCCACTATTATAAAGAGGCTTGAAAAGCCGTCTAAGCCGTTCCTTACGTAATTAAGAGAGAAAAAAAAATGCTAAAAACCTTCAAACTTCTGCTACATATATCCTCATCTAAGGGGAAAAAATTCCAAAAATCTTCCTAACTACTTAAACATATATCCAAAGCCTATAAACATACATATAAAAGAAAATACTAATTAAAATATATTTAATATTCAAATTATATTTAAACCACATATACCCAAAGTTTTAAAAACGTGTCTATAACAAATCATAATTAAAATATATTTAAACTATTTTAATATAATTTAAATTCGTTTCTAAATTTTTTAATAATATCTGAGGATTTTTTTTTCTTTTGGTACATGCAACACACGTGAACGTGACTAGTATACTATAAATCTATGCATGCATTTACCTAGTGTATACAAACACTAAATGTGGTTCTGCGTGTCTGCGCGCCAAGTTGTGAAAAGCACTATGCGCTAATTGGACGGGCACCCGCCGCCTAGTGGCTAGGCGGCCGCCTAGATCTAGGCGGTACAAAAAAATATACAAAAAATCCAAAAAAAACTACTACTGAAAATTGCAGAAAAAGTCTATAAAACCCCAAAACATGCATAGTCGGACGTCGGGGGGACTAGGCAGGCGCTTAGGCTAGCATTGGGCGGGCACTAGGCGCCGTATAGACGGCCACCTAGGCCGTCTTTTAGAATAGAGGTGCACGCACACATTCTTCGGTGTTTCCTTATGCTTACGTTCAATACATGAGGAATAAAGATCAAGAACTACCTAACTTACACGAGGAAAGACTTAAAATTACTTCATGAGTAATAATGAGCATGGTCCATACAACATAGTGATCAACTAGCTTCAAAAGGTTCAAAATGGAACAGGCTGACTGGCGGATTAGAATTTAAAGACATCCAAATTGTATGTTTTCTTTTTCAGTCTTTCATGTCTTGAGCCTATAGATTGTGATGCAACTGTTTTGACCATCAATGGGTTGGCACATAGAACAAAACAAAAGCACCCTCAGCTAAATTAAGTTGGAAGTCGCCTCATATCCCACTTACTTGCACATTGAAAGTTCATATAGGTCTGGATTCCGCTTATGTCTATGAGCTATGAACCTCTTCAAATTGATCTGTATAGGATCACCAGAGCACCATACCATACACTAGCTACTAAATGTATCCACCCAACATTATTACAATCGATAATCAGAAACAAGACATGTTATAATAGAATAAAAATTATACTAAATGCTAGTAGTCTTCTATCAACATACCTCATAGCACCAACATCGAGCGACATTCCGAATTGTATATCCACCGCCACCCACCAACAAAAGTGGAACATTAAATGATCTCATATATCTGACACACTCTGCGTGGCCCTTTTCGGAAAGATTAAAACAGCCTAACCGATCCCCAGATAGGGAGTCAGCACCACACTGAAGGACCACAGCACCAGGCTGAAAGACTTCCATAACTTTTGACATGACAGGTTTAAACAGATATTGATAGCTCTCGTCATCAATACCATCATCTAAGGGAACATTAACTGCATAATTTTTGCCTTTTCCATATCCGATGTCCTGTATGTCCCCTGTTCCAGGGAAATAATCTCCAAATTTGTGAAATGAGACTGTCATTACTCTGTCAGTTGTGTAAAAAGCTTCCTCCACACCATCGCCATGATGGATGTCGATATCGACATAAAGAACACGCTGCAGTTATAATAGACATACATTAGCAAATATAGGGGGCATAACAAAAGATAAAAGCGATATATATGATTGCACAGAATAAAGCAAGGAAATCTTGCAATATGTCCTTATTCTGTCTCTTATAAGAACAAACAATGATGATTATCATTCAGATGCAACAATCAAAACATGAAGAATCTTCTTATAGAATTCCTGTAAAGCCACCATTCTCCAAGAAGGTTAAATGAACATTCCTCAAGGTGAGCAGTCTTCTTTTGGTATTTTAAAGTTATTACATATTTCCTAGAAGTACTAACGTTACAAATAAAAAAAGATCAGAAGCAGTTCTGAACAAGAACAAAAAAAACTGTCCGTATTATTTTTAACACAATTTTGTTATTCAAATGAAAAAGATTGGATCCTCATTCTCAGACCTACTTTGGCTCGGAAATTGGCTAGATTGTGTCTGATAGATACTCGGTCATAGAAACTGTCAGATCTTTTATGGGAGAGGACCTGGATGATAGATATACTCAGTCTGATAGATACCTGGCTATATTTCATACACTCCATAAACAACCCCATTTTTATGGGAGAAGGCCTGGATGATGATGGTAATTTCTCAATAGACTCGAGCTAGATTTTTGTCAAGACGCCCAAGATGCCATGAACATCAAAGCATTCCAATCTGCAGTAAGGTCTAGATTGTTATAGCCATAAGTAACCTTTTTTCCATCAGTCTGAAGCATATGAATATCAAAGCTTACTTTAGATCACCTCATGGATGGAGGAGGGTACATCACCATTATGTCTTGCCAATTTCAGTAACCCTACATATTTGAAAATTGGTAAAAACAATCGGTACCCCTATGCGTTTGAGGTCTTACGAGTTACTCATCCTTATTGTCTGACGAACAAGACGGATCCAAGTTGAGGTATTCATATTCGAAGTTTTTGGTATCTTAAAACATTGGGAAATTTAAATAGAAAATGCCTCTCTTTTAATAGCTTTTGGTTCGTAAGAAATGTTCGAAAACCTACACAAAAAGTACCTCCTATCAACTTTAATGCCAACCATTCTCATCTTTCTACAAGGTCAAGTCCTCTCCAATATCCATTAAATTTCAGATGTAACATGTCACATTCCAAAATTTGGTTATGCATATAACCTCTTCCACTCAAGTATATCCAACATTAACTTTTGAGGCCTACAAAAGAATGCAACGTGGAGAGGAGTGTCAAGCGTCAAAGTGACCATAAGAATCTGGAGTAGAAACTTATAATCTTAGAAGCCAGAAACTCCTAGGAGGTCAACGAATCTCAGTAAGAACCTTGATTCGGCGGTTCTTACTTGGAAACTCGTTGGGAGCTCGTTTCCCCGATGACGGGAGCTCGTTTCTCATGCGACGGGAGATTGTTTTCCCGATGACATCAGTGGCTCCCCTAATATGACCATAATTTTAAAAGAGGACATAAATTTTAGAAAGAAAGAAAAAAATTAATACACGTCTATCAAAGTCCAAAAAACTAAAGATTATTTACCTTGACATCATAAAAAATCAACATACGAATGATCTCTTTGTGACTTGTACTGAACTTTATCAATTATAATAAATATTAAGATATTTATACGTTTTAATAACAATAATAATTAATAAACATAAAAAATTTATTAGCGCACGCTCCCAACTTTAGACTCTTCTAAGTAGTCGCGCTCCCCCGCTCCCACTTCCGTCCACGCTCCCGCTTATGGCTTCTAAGCTTATAATCCATGAGCACTTGCTAGTACACCTTCAGGACAGGTACATAGTAACTGGGTCTCCAGATTTGTATTGTTTCCTGTCCTCATAAAATATAGCACACATAATAGTAGTCTTGTTGCCAGAAAAATGGAGATCCACGGATTCCTCTGGTAATATGCTGTTCATATAAGTACTCTACGAGCAAATTGTGATAAGAATGCCCCATTCTGGGACATGGAAAAAAGTTTACCCCAGGGACACAAATTTCGACAATTCGGGTTTGTAAACAGCTATGCTTGGATGCAATACCTGAATAGGAAGCTCAACAGTGGTCAATACTTTTATACATGACTTACCTTTTACAATCTAGACATCAGCGTAACAAAATACAAAAAGCAACAGAACAGTTATATCAGTATAAGTTTATGACCGTATCATTTGAAGGTCATAATGCTTCATTAACTTTGCCAAGTTTCAGACATCTCAAAACCTGAAGTTGTCTCTTTGCAACTATGCTACACAGATCCATGTCCTATATCTAGCTTTTCAAAGATGAATTTATGATAAAAGTTTATTTTCTTTGTTACTATAAAGTTTTATTGCATTTCAAAATTTCAATCTTATATCCTTTTCGTTAGAAGACTTGGTATCCATTATAGCCTTCTAGGAGCTAGAAAAAAAATCATAAGCCTCTACAATATTAGTTAATGTACAATCGAAGTTCCTCTTACACTTGGAGATGATAACAAACTACTATTCCTATTTAAAGGCAACAGTATACCCATTTATAATATTTTATTAGAGTCCAGAAGGTACATTATGGGTTACTATCCTAACACATACCATCTAAAGGAAATACTCATTAACTAATAAATATCCAAGGTTCGCGGTATCGGAATCGAACCATTCCTATGAGTATCAAGATCGGCGGTATAGGCAATATCGACGATTTCGGATCGGAGTATCTGATTTTTTGGTATCGGAAAATAAATAATTATTAGTAAATTATTAACAATTTACAAAATATATTTTATACATTTAGGCATAATTTTAAGTATTTCAAGTGTCGTTTCTTAGTAGTTTTGAAATTGAATAAAATAGTAGTCACCCTTGTCGATTGATTACATGCAATAGATAAGTTTTCTTCTTTTACATACTTTTACAATCTTACTATACTTTTACACCCTTGTTGATTGGTCTTTTTCGTTCAATTTTCTTTGCCGAATTGACCGTAAAAGAGATCCACAATGTCGGTATCGGGTATCGGTCGGTATCAGATCGGGGGACATGTCAAACTGTATCAGTATCGGCCATATCAGATCGGAATCAACCGATACTTGAAACTATGTAAATATCCGGCCATGAATGTCTCAACCTAAATAGTCCTATGAAGTACTAAAGTAGTTTTTCTAACTACGAAGAAAACTTATGGAACTAGCAGGTTGAAATGCAAGCAACAACAAGACCAACTGAAGAAAGGCCTAATACAAGAAACAAGGCTGATCATCTTAGAAGCTAACGAGTTTCCTAGACATTCTTATTTCAAAAGTATTGACACAGAGTTTAGTTCTTTGCTTGAGTTTATATGACGATTAGCTAGTTTCTAAAATAGAAGAAACCAAATAATTTAATGCTCGAGATGATAAGAATGTGTTCCAAAAGTCAAGATATCCCACTACTTGAACAGATATTCTTGGTCTTGCTTTATGGAACAGTTAAAAGAGGCAAACTAATTTTTGTTCTCCTAATTGTTGACTGATTCAATAGAGATGGATCAGTTTTTTATGTTAGTAAGAACTCTCTTGAATAATAAATGACAAAATTACTTATTATTCTCCTGCATAATCAATAATCTAATTAGAACTTAGTAGAGAAGAAAGACACAAAGTAATAGAATATTATGAATATTACATACCACAAACTCAAATAATAATTTTGTCAAAACTAGAACCAAAATTTTCTTGAACTATCAACTAACTAAATATTCTTCTCGATAGAAGAAATGGAAGGAAATGTACTAATATATTGACCAAAGAAAGAAAGTAATAAGGACGCAAACAAGTAGCCACTAATCCTATCCAGATTGGACAGAGCAACAATAACTTGATATAGTAATACTAATGTCAAACTTATATCAGAATATAACTGAATAGCACTTGCAGCAGAACTGGATAAAGTAATTCGTAAATGAATAATATCTATATATCGATAAAATCTTATATACGAAGAAAGTTATGATTTATTCCTAGACCTGCTGTTCTCAGAAGCATTGAGACAGAAACAAACAACCTATACTAAATATTGGCATCAACACAACAAAGATGCACATGCATCAATACTCAAAAGCAGAACATTCAGATTGAAATGCAAAAGCAAAAAAACTAAGTAGTGATAAACAAATTGTGTTGATGATCAACAGCTACATTTACGAAAATACTAAACAATGTCAACAACAAGCCTCTTCAATAGCTCAACAATCTAGGATTAAAAGGATAATCATAACTTCAGAAAGAGACCAAATATTCCGAAGAAAACCACTCCAAGCTCGATCCTAAAGGCTACAATCATTAACTTCTGTATATATTTAATAAATTCAAAAATCAAAATTTGGGGTACAGGTAGGAAATATAAGCACACAACAACATGATAACAATTAAAATGACTAATTTCCAATAAACTCTGTTCTAGTCTTCTCGACTAGGAAACACGGACACTCTTAAAATTAAAATACACTAGGAAACAAAATTAGGTGCTGAATCCATGTTGTATCTGTTCCGGATCGTGTCACATCCGTGTCTGTGAAACAAAGCTTCTGGACCAACATACATTCTAAAGACTCATACAATCATGCTGTTAAACTAAAAATCAAGATTTTCCTGAAGTACTGACAGAAAACAATATATTCTTCTCGATACAGGAAATAAAAGGAAAACATATTAATATGCTAAAGAGTGAAAACAAGTATCCACTATCCCATCCAGCTTGGCAGAGTAACCATAACTTGAGATAGTAATACCAATGCCAAACTTGAGTTTGCCAAGCTACTTCCGGATACGTCTGTTTTAAGGTATCAGGCATCAGTACTATTTGAAGAAAGGAAACGAACACAATTTTCATCTGCTAGTAAATCATTAAATATTTCAATTAGAACAGAATAGCAGTGGTAGCAGAACTGATTAAGTAGTTCATAAATGCTCTCTCTATATGGACAAAATCTTATATCAGGAGACAGTAATGATTGATCGACTCCTAAAACTTTCTGTCCTCAGAAAGCACCGTCACGGAAACAAACTATAATAAAAATTGGCATCAACTCAACAAACATGCACAAAGATCAATACCCAAAACAGAAGAGTCAAAAATTGATTGTAAAAGCAAAAAATGGAAAAAAACTAAGTAGGGATATAGCCCATTTTGTCCATGATAAGGTACTTTAAATAGAAAAAAATATATCAAACCATGTATGCCATCATCATGCTTCCTTCCGTAGCGCAAGAATGTAGGATTTATAAGAATAATCATAACTAAACAACGAACGACTCCAAGTTCAGTTCTAAACTAGGAAGCACGGACACTCCAAAAATATGGACGTGCCGCGGACATATTGGAGACTCCAAAAATACGTTAGGGAACACCAAAATATTTGCCGTGTCCGTGTCGTCGTTGCCGTCTCCTTGGCATGCTGTGTTGTAGCCGTGTAGGTAATTCCAATATAGGTTCTAAGGCTACAATCATTATCTTCTTCTGCAGATATTATACAGTAATTCCAATATCAAAAATTGGGTAACAAAGAGAGAATAAAAACACACAACAGCATGTTAATAACTCAAACCAAAAACTTATTTCCAGTGAACTCGGTGTCCCTGTTGATCTTTTGGACCAACATAACAATCAAAAAATAGTTGCCGTATCCGTACCCGTGTCGGGCACATTCGGAAACACAACCATGGACACTCAAAAAATATGAGGCACCGACAATCCAAAAAACTGAACCGTGTCGTGTCAGATGCGGATCGGACGCACCAGAAACACTCCAAAATACACTAAGATACAACAGAATAGGTTTTGTGTCGCCGTGTCATGTCGCATCTGTGCAACATAGGACACAACACAACCCTCCAAAATATACACTAGGACACGCCAAAATTGTGTGCCTCCATACCCCTCTCGAGTATGCGTGTGCATCCGTGTCGTGTCGTATCTGTGCAACATAGGACACAACACAACCCTAAAAAATATACACTAGGACAAGCCAAAGTAGTTGTTGTCTCCGTATCCCCATCCGGTCCGCGTGACCAGCAGTGTCGTATCTGTGCAACATAGGACACAACACAGCCCTAAAAAATATACACTAGGACACGCCAAAATAGATGCTGTCTCCGTATCCCCGCCGAGTCCGCTTGTGCGGCCGTGTCGTATCTGTGCAACATAGGACACAACACAACCCTAAAAAATACACACCAGGACACGCCAAAATAGATGCCGTCTCCGTATCCCCGTCGAGTCCGCGTGTGCGGCCGTGTCGTATCTATGCAACACAGGACGCAACACAACCCTCCGAAATATACACTAGGACGCCAAAATTGGCGCCGTATCCGTATCCCCGTCTCCTCGTGTCGTGTCCATGCAACAGTACCAATAACAAAATCAGATCAACAGATACATCGAGAAGAAAGAAAGAAAGAAAACAAAAACTTCTACTAGCAATCCGAAAGCGAAAAAAAAAACCTAAAAATCAAGTCTTTTTTTTCCACCACCACAACTCCAATGGAAAAGATCCAGAAAGCAAGCAC